>CAJNDT010000395.1:0-222175 GCA_905221615.1 Symbiodinium sp. CCMP2592
CACAAACCATGGGAACCCACTTAAAAATGCTGCAAAAACCAGGGAACCCACAGGGAACCCACCGTCCATGCTGCAAAAACCATAAGAATCTACAAGAAAGCTAAGGGAAGAACAGACACAGACCCACCCGAAATGCTGCAAAAAGCAAGGGAACCCATATGTAGCCCGCCTGAAGTGTTGCAAAAAACAAAGGAACCCACAGGGAACCCACCCCATCTGCTGCAAAAACCAAGGGAACCCACTTACACACCCTTTGGGTAGTATAACACTATTAGAACGGAAGGTCCCAGACATGCCGGAGTCAATCAAACTCAGTTGGCAGCTGAGTATTATACCACCGCTTTGTCCTAAGGGTGAAATCATTTGCCCGCCACCGCTGGGCTCGTTCAGGTTCCCTCGCCTGTATCCTCACACCCTGCAGCATACAATCTCGAATCAAACTGCGGCGGATCAATAGAGTCTGCCTGTCCTAGCTTTCTGCAAGCGGACAATTTCGGATCCAGATTTCCCATGCTGCGCGTTGCTCTACGTAAAAGACTACGGCTCTCAGCTTCGACCTTGCAACAGGCTCAACATTTCAGAAGCGAATGAGCATGATATGACGGGCTCACATTCGTGCATTCGGAAAAACCTGCTAGATGTCAACAAAGAGTTTTGGCTGCCCACATGGACTACAGCAAGGCTCACTTACTCATCCTAAACCCTACACCGCAACGCAACCACGTTTTGGTGGCCTTCAGAAAAAGAAGGCTGGGATCACAGACTAGCCGAAAAGTTTACAAGCTGCTCAGGCAGCAGTTTGGGCAACGCTCATACATTCACCGGCTCAGATGGCAGACCTCATTGCCAGATGGCAAACCCCACTCCGCAGCGTCATCGCTTTAAGTGCCGGGCTCAACGCCCGTAAACCATTCGTGCCCTGTCTCAGACAAGGCTTGCACACTGCTGAGCTGAAAAGTTCAGTAACTGACGCAACAGTTCGGGTCACAACAAGACTCACACTCAACCGAAAACGAAGAAGTTACTAGCTGCTCACGCAACAGTTCCGGTCACAGCAAAGTCACACCGCAGATCACTCTCAGCACCGGGCTCAAAGCCGTAAACCGTAAACATTCATTCCCTTGGAAAAGAAAGAGCGAAGCTTGGTCACTGCTCACCCGACAGCGAAGAAGAATTTACGCGCTGCAGGTCACAGTAAAGCTCACTCACTCACACTCACTGACTCACGTACTAAAAGCTGGCAGAGCTTAGTCACTGCTCAACAGATACTCGCGCTGGGGCAACAGTTCAACACCAGAGAGGCGACAGCGAAGCTCACTGACCACTGATCACTCTCAGTGCCGGGCTCAATGCGCGTTAAAACATGCGTGCCATCGTGTGAGAAACGACAAGGCTCACTTACTGCGATTCAGAAAGTTGCCGTGCTACTGTCTTGGCCTGGGCAAGTTCAAACATCTACATTCTACGGGGCATCAGACAAAACCATGCCTTGCGAAGTCTTCTTTGCTCTGCTTTCAGGATCTTAGCGACTCTGCACGCTTCTACCTAATCAAGACATCTTGTAGACACGCAGACAATACCACACCTTTGCATCCTCACGCTCCTGTCGCAAGCGGGCCAGACGGCGGACAAAGTCTCCTAGCAACAGGCCAGACGAGGAAGGACATTCATATACGAAGGACGTTCTACACTCCTGCGGCAACTCCACTCTTTGAGGGGGGAGGAACAGGAGGTGCTTCCACATCGGACATCGTTGCAACACTTGGGCCAAAAGAGCGCTCGAATTACGGCGCCAATTCCGGAAGCTGTTCTCTAGGATGCTTGGAAGGGCCTCCTCTGTAGTAGGTGTTGGCGTTCCAGCCCCCATGCTGTTCACCTCCGGCTCTCTCACGCCCCTTTGAAGGTCCCTTGGCCGAAGAAGCGCTTGCACGTTCCTCCGTAGTGACAGGCGTGTCCAGGATGGAAGTACCACCTGGAGGGAGATAGTCAGCGGCCGAAATGTGGTGTAGGGCTTCAGTACGCTTGGTCGTCGGGTTTTGCTGTCTCTCAGCCTTGGATCTGTTCATTCTGTCCATGAAATGCGCAGGCATTTGCACATTGTGGTCCACCAGCAATCCAATGGTCTGGACTGAATGATCGGCATGAGTCAGCAGGATACCGACGGGGTCGATGTACAAGAAGTCCACCGGTCCAGTTGGCGTTGGTCGTAGCACTGAGAATTGTTGGTGTCCCGTCACCATTGGAATCACCTCGCACTG
This sequence comes from Symbiodinium sp. CCMP2592, assembly GCA_905221615.1. NCBI lineage: Eukaryota > Dinophyceae > Suessiales > Symbiodiniaceae > Symbiodinium > Symbiodinium sp. CCMP2592. Next base: position 2,259 of record CAJNDT010000395.1, read on the forward strand.
GACGTTCAGGCAACAAAAGTGCATAGCCTTCACATCTTCATCCCTTTCGCTCTTCAAGTAAGTAGTAGGGTTGAAGTTGTCCCTGCCAATTCCCATCATGTTGGCTCCCCGTGTAAGTAAAGAAAGCATCTGGTTCGTCCGGAAGCGCTTCAAGGTGTAAGTCCCGTTGGGATCATACTTTTTGAGGTTCTCAGGTTCCTTGGCAAAGCGAATGATCTCCTCATCAGTCACATCCTTGCTCACACCCGTTTCCCTATCCACTGCCGCCAAAGATCCCCACTTTCCGAGCACATCATAGCGTTGGCCAAGTGCGAAATTCTCCTTCATCTGGAACAACGGCATAGTCGCCCACTTTGCGAACCCTGACCAAGCTTTGTAGATGGATCTGCATACCACGTATGCCATGTACGAAAGAGCGGCCATGTTGGCGTCAATGCAATGGGCATTTCGCTTGCCAGAATAGTAGGATGGCTGCATGGCGGTACGTGCAAGTTGTAGCTCAGGATCGATGTTCAAAGACTGGCCGGTAATGAAGACGGGACGACGTTCCTGTGCAACTGCATCTGGTACTGCGTCATCAAATTCCTCTCCGGGCTCTATGTCCATTTCTTCATCAGGTTCCTGTTCTGGATCGTCCTCTGCGATGACAGATGGTTCTGGGATTTCCTCAGGTTCCGCAACGGTCTCTACCTCCATGGCTTCCTGCTCCTCTTCGGGCGCCTCAGGCACTGCTGCTGCCGCGGCTTCCATTGTCTGAGCGATGAAGTCACTGGGGATCTCCGTAGGAGTCTCCCGTTGTGGAGAACCTTGGTAATATCCGCTCGAAACGAACTGTGACCAGCAAGACGTGCCTCGGGAGAAACATGCTGGAACGATGTTGTAGCATGCCGGGCACACCCTCATTCTCCTTCCATCCTCGTCTCTGCGTAGGTCTTCGGGTCGCCAATTCTTGATGACAAACTTGATTCCTTTGTCCATGTAGTGATGCCGAACCGTGTTCTCCCTGTGGGACTCCAGGACAGTCGTGCGGTCTCGAATGATCTGCTCCTTGCTTGTGTCGTGGGGTCCAGGAGGCATCTCGCAAAGCAATTCCATGATCTTGCTTGGCGTTCGGTATCTCTCGAACTCAGGGAGCAACGGTGATGCATTGTAGTCCAACACCAGCTCTTTCTCCAATCGTTCATCGTAGATCTTTTCCACCAGAGCGAAAGAGTGTGTATCTTGAGGATCCGGGACGCAAAACCATACCTCCTTGACGAAATGGAACGGTATCGTTCGGCCAACGATCATGATGCCGCTGTCTGTGAAACGTCCATCTTCTCGTGCAAGGTCCTGCGATGGGACATGAAGGACCGCCAGTGGCATGTGCTTGGCATCTCGTCCATGCACCCGCATCTTGGTCGTCGCGTTCCGGTGATCGAACGGTGCAAACACCCCCCAATAGCTGTGGAGTCTGCCGCCTTGGTTGCCTCGAAATTGGCGCCTATGGTCGAAGGCCCCGTCGGGGTCCTCCGAACCAGGCATGATGCCTTGCGTGACAATGGAATCCAAGTTGCGGCATGCCGTAGCGTGGAACGCACCTCCAAGACGTTGCAAGAGGGTCATAGATGGAGATATTGCGAACCTGTTCTTGTCCACCTGAAGCAAATTGTTCTGGGGATCTGAGTGCGCAGAGTGACCACTTGTAGCCCGAACTGCCCATGGCTTCACCCAGCCGTTGCAAACGTTCAGGTACCTCTGGCTGTGCCGGCAATGATCATTGTTCTGGATCTCCGTGATCTGGTCAGGAACCGATACCAACATGTTCGAACCTGCTGCTCCAAGAGTTTCCGTGCCGGGGTCCTTCACTCTCACTCCCAGGAACTGCAACCGAATCTTGGCCTTATGGCGTTTCGTGGCTGCGAGCATGTTCCCTTGGAACAATAGCTGAAGTCTTTCATTGTACACTCTTTTCTTCTGTTGCTCATCGGTCCTTGAGACCGTTTCGGTGATGCGTCTGCTTTCATGGGTCCATAGTTGCTCATGCCTCACCAAGTCTTCGATCATCACCCATCCTCCTTCATCACATCGAATGACGCTGTTGAATGCCACCTGGCACCTGTTGTCAAGCCATTCCGAGCCTGGGCGCCTGGCGATTCTGTGACGTAGGTCAGATTGGATGCATGATAGCGCCCAATCCGCGTTTAGTCTGCGTTGACGGGTGATGTTGCGAAGGACAACTTCGTTCACGATGTCCCATCGATTGTTGATGAAGCTTGCACCCCTGGTTGGGATCAGGTCGAGAATCCCGCATCGGATTGGCCTCCCGCCGCCGATGCATTCATAGCCTGCATTGGTGTAGCTCTGAGTGGTATCGTCAAAAGCAAAGCTAGGACGGTCTCCTCGTTGAGGTAGGCGTCGGTCGCGATGGTCCGAAAGCTGCTCAATGAGGTCCACCACCCGCTGGCTATTCTCTGGTCCTGATTCCTGCAGTGGTACGCCACAAGCATCATGTAGGCCCCGACGGTTCTCCACATCCGTGCAGAGATTGTGTTTGTTCTCATAACGGATCAAGACCACATCCCCCCGTACGGCTTCGCCTCCGCGTCGCGGTCGGGCTTTGGCCTTGGGTCGTCGGTCCGAGGATGCAACACTCACATGGTCTGTGGTGTCAACGTCCATTGGCTCAGCCTCTTGTGGGGGTACTCGACGTGGATATCGAAGAAGGCTTTCCTTGATGATCTGGATGCCTCGAAGTACCAGATCCCGGGTTGCAGAATTTTCCGTGCAATTGGACAGAGTGTGTAGATCACTGCCACAAGCGATTCAGAACGTGAGGCGGTCACTTCCGACCGACATTTCGCCTTGAGCGAGCACTCCCACATAGTCCTGAAGCTGTGCGACAAATCCTTCACGAATCGCCTGCCTGGGATCAGGGCCTTCTGCACCTTGTTCTTCTTCGGGCTGCGCATCCACATCTACATCCTGTGCAGGTATTGGTGGAGCAACGGAGAACCCTGGATCGTCCGTGACGTTGTCAGCGGCCTGTGTCTCGTCGGTTCTCGCAATCTCTACGGGTTAGATATCACCATCGACGATCACTGTGAAATCAATCACGAGGTCAGCGGACATGTTGTTGACGATCTCAGCGACTGCTTCATTCTTCTTGGGCGGTGTCCTTTTGCGTGGGGAGTCAACCGTGATCAACTCGATAGCTTCGGCCGACGCGTAGCGGAAGAATGATCTTTCGATTCCCCTCACGCACGCATTTGCTCCCTCGAGGCCACCCCAATTCGGAAAATGACTTGGGTGTCTCATTGCAATTGTAAGAAGCCCGAGCGCCAGCTCCACCGTGTCACCCAGGAGTTCCTCCTCGGGCAAGGCTGACCCTCTGTAGCATTCTTGGCGCTCTTCCGGAGTCAAAAGCATTCTCATGAAACCAGCATAAGCGCAGTTCCCGGCATCGTAGTAGCAGATGTAGCATGTCTTGCCTTCGGAGTCGTATCCTCTGTCCCATGCCAACTGTTTGGCCTTTCCCCCTGCCGCGTACTCGATGGCCTGACTGGCTGTGATTCGGAGACCACCGTAGTGAGAAACCGTCTTGCCAATGTCTTCGTAGACCACTTCCGCACAAGCTTTGAGGAACTCCTTGATGTCCATACGAGGGTCCACAAATTGAAGCCTCAGGTCATAAAGGTGCTTTGCGCAAGCCAAGGTGTACTTCTGGGACGTGACCAAGTCGTTGAAGGAGCCGATTTGATGCTGCATTTTCAAGGCTGAAGTATGCGCGCACCCAATGCAGTGTCCAGGATACCCGTTTCCGGTCGGCTTGAAGAAGGCCTGTGCGTAGCACTCAGCCAACTTCATCGCTTCACATCCGGGGCAATAGAACGTTCTCCCTTTGACATAACCGGTGTTCGGGGTCGCATAGGTGTCGATCCGGAACCAGTAGTGCCTGTTGTCGTAGTAGGCTTCGGGAACGGTCATGGCGATGTCAAAATCCTGCCAGGTGACTGTGGACGATTCAGCGACCGTGTCACCCTGAGCACCCGACCTGATCTGTTGCTGCTGTTCTCCCGTAAACCATGTCTGCGAAATCCTGGTGGACGTCTTGACTTCACTCTTGTCCTCCCAAATCTCGACAAGCGACGGGTGAGCGACTGAGTCGGCGCGGACCGTTTCGTCCCATGAGCGAACTTTCGATGCCTCAACAAAGCACGTGGATACCATCTTCTCGCAGAACAGCTGCTTCTCGTAGATAGCGAAGCCCAATTTGAACCTGACCCGATTGTCCGGTGCTGTCACCTTTTCGGCTGACAGTGTATGCACGCCTGACGACGCATGTTTCATCTGGCTGTACATTCTTGACCAAAACGAAGATCCATGAATCACCACGCATGCTCGGGCTCGCAACTCCAGTTCAATATACATTCCCAGCGCGTGGCAACCGTTGAACAGAGAAGCTTTGTGCTGAAGGTAATTGCTAGCTGCTCCAACGAACCGTAAGTCGTGGTTGATGTTGACAATTGGAGGGCGCGTGGTACGCTTCCCGGCTGCAATGATAGGGTCAACGTACGTCACCTTGAGCTGTCGCTGCAAGTCAGTACGGATCGCTGCTCCGTCTCCGACTTCACTCATCGGAAAAGACATGTTCTCGATGAGGATTGCCTGGAGAGACAGATGGTAATGCAGTGTGACGGTTGCAAGCTGCTCTTCAGTCAAGCCATCCAATGTCGCACTCACAGATTCCAACGATCCTTTTGTGACTTGGAAGTTGTAGTTGGCACCTGCGGTGATCGACGGGCTCACAATGTAGATCTCGCTCCATCCATGCATGCCGAGGTTCTCTCTCACCGTGTGCGTTGATCCCCTGGTCCTTGCAACCATGTCAAAGTCTTGGACGAGGATTGTGCACTGAGAGCGCATAGTCGCGGCATCGGGTTTGCCACCCATACCCAAACTATTGCGAAATCCGTTCAGCGTGTTCATGGTGTTGATCCTTGCTTCTTCCGTAATTTCATCGTTGTCGACTAGATCGCTGTCTGCCTCGATCATCACTGCCGAGGTAAGCATCGGAGGAGAAGGAAGATGCCGACGCACGAACAACCAACAAAAAATTAAAATCAAAAATGCCCAATATAAAAAAAATCCAATATTAAAAACTAACAAAAAAAAAAAAATAATAAAAAACAATAAAAACAAAATAAAAAAACAAAATGAAATAAATAAAATTACAATTATTCAATGCATGGTACAGCCGTGAATACATCCGTAACCACACCTTTGTACTCAGCTTCACGTAGACCTTCAGGTTGAGACCCTTGTCATCATTTTGAGAGACGGAACGGATCCTTGCCAAATAGGTCACCAGTCTTCTGACGTAATTCTGAATCGGTGTGGTCCCCACGTCGTGGTTGGCCACAAACTTTGGCGTCTCATCAATGGTAGGTGGGTACTCGTCTTGATCACGGGTCGTCGTCAGCAAGATCGAGCGACAGCCCTTCTCATCGATGTTGACATAATGGTACCAACTTTCCTGAGCGCCAGCGGGGATTGGAGCTTCCTCCCATGTCGGTTGCGATGGTTCCTCTTCCGGTTGCGAAGACGGTTGTTGTGGAGGAGGTGCCGCAGAAGATGACGACGCCGATGCCGTTGCCTCGTCCGTCCTTGCCCTCTTTGGTCCGTGGCTAGGGGTGGCTCGAGGTCCGGCAGCGGATCCTTGCGATTGTTCCGGCGTTCTTCCATGCTCAGGGTGCACGATTCCTTCCGGTTCGAGGTTGCTTGCCGTAGGCATCGCAACTCTCCCCGTTGAGTATACCCAGCTAGGATGCCGTTGAAGGTTGGGCGGAAATAGGCCATCATCTTGCATAAGCGGATTTGGTGCCCTCATCTGTTGGAATTCCGCTTCCCATATGCCCAATGTGGCGCGTTTGGTAGAGCAGTCGACCACGTACCCAGATTCAACTCCGCATTGATTCCAGGTGTAGCCACGGAACGCATCCGGCAATTGGAAACCGTTCTTGTCCTGAGCTGCACATACTGCATCCACATGGTGCTTGAGGAAAGCATACGTGGTGTAGTCGGAATCAGGGAGCACGTCGTTAGACCATCTGTAATGCGGGAGTCCAGTTTGTGGATCGACCCATGATACGTAGGAATGAAGCACGTGGAGACAGACACTGAACGCCTGGAGTGAGTTCATCGCAAAGGCGAGCGGATGTCCCATGCCTTGAGGCAATGTGCGCATCATCAAAGCCAGCTGGTGAACGTTGATTGGCGTAGCGCCATCGTTGCTCGCTGCGCATTCCTGATTGTAGGTCCGAAGTCCATACCCAGTGTGCTTTGCGAACATGTACATCAGCTTGCACACCCTACATAACGTAGGCTCTCCCAACAAGTCGGATTGGTCAGGTGCTCTGACTGACATGGGCAACTTGTGGTAGTAGTCCTGATTCACCGTATACCATTGTTGAATTCTCGTGTCTGTCACGGTCTGGTAGGGCGTCTCCACGGAGTTGATGAGAACGGCGAGATTGTAGTACACGTCCGCGCTGACGATGTTCCTGGTCGCAGTGTTCAAGTCGAACCGAACTTGTTTTCTTTCTTGTTCCAGTTCAACCACAGCCAACTTTGCATCATCGCGGATCACTTCCTCTCCACCATAAATCTTGTGATGGCACTGAACTTCCCTTCGTAGTCAGCAACAATGTGTTTGAGACCTCCACCAAACTTGATGACCATGGCGAGTATCTCCCCATAGGGCTTGTCCATGTACTCCTCCGGGGCAGCAAATATGCAAGCCTTGAGGATTTCTCGGACTCGAATGGAAAGATCCCCTCCTGGCGACAGATTTGCACACGTGAACAGCAAGACCAACGGAGGTGCTTTGAAAGCTGCCCATGTGCGAATGAGATCATTGTCGACCACTTTGTCTTTCGTAATCTTTGGCGGGAGCGAAACGCTCTGCGACGAGTCCCCAGAATACATCTCCAGGAACTTGTGGAACTTCAGAAACGTCCGCAGCATCCCACCAGATGGGAAAACTTCTTCGTGGTCCACTCCTTCGAAGGCCAGCTCGTAGGCATTGTAGCTTTCAGCCATGGCTCGGGGTTCGGTCCTTCCTCCGTAGGAGAGAAGTCCCTACACCCTACTCGACTTCACGGTTCCGGGTTCTCCGTAAGAGGCACCCTTCCCCGATCCGTCCGGTCAGACCTTAGTTGTTCCTTAGTTGGGGCTGTCTAATAGCCCCTTCATCAGCGTCTACACACTGATGTTGCTGCCATGCAATGTCCTCAGATTCATGTGCATCGTGACTGACACTGACATGAGCTCGAACAAGGCTGCGAACATTCCTCGCAATCGACCGCCATGAAACATCAATGCGCTGCAACAAACTGCTCTTCGATTCATGGTCCAAGCAATCATCCAGTCTCACCATCAAACGATCCGCTTCAGGCATGTTAGAGAACATGATCCTGCGTCCACCACCATCGCCACCAGCACCAACATGGTCATCAATCTTAACCTTCGTCACCTTGCCACTTGAAACGAGAGCATGCAACTCCGGCCAAGACCAACATGAACATGAAGAAGGCATGTCAAGCGAAAAATAGACGTCGGAAAATTCCGCACACTTCTTCAGCAGGCGTTTGAGAGATTTCAAGACACTTCTGAAAACCTTGTACTTCCCACCGGAACGTTTCTCACCCCCCACGCAAGCCCCTTCACTACTTCCAGGACCAGCACCTGATCGCAAAAGCGATGCCACGAATAGCACAGGTGTGCGCAGGTCATTCCGGCACGCATCCTTCATCGCACCGATAAGGCTGTCCTCATCGGCCTTAGAGCCAATCAGCTCCTTGCAAGTTATGCGAGCGCATCCCTTAGTGGACTTAGGCACGGCGTAGCCATTGCCCAAGCCACAGAGGTCAACGATCATGCGGTCAGGCTTTCGTCCACCAGCCTTCGACGGCATGGCTACCAATCTCCCATCGCCCGTTGCCTGAAATTTCAAGGCTTTAAGCAATCTCCTGGAGATTTGGCTAGTCAACTCGCATTTATCAGATCGATCCTTAGCGTCCGAATCGGTCATGTGCAAATGTTTGGACGAGCACACGTCAGACGACTTAGGATGCAACGCGACGTTTGCGGCAATGTACTCCCATTCATCCTTGCAGTAGCCGAGCTCAACGGCGGTTCCGGGAGATACAGGATCCCGAAAGGTATAACGTTGCCCGTGAGTGCATCCTTGGATCTTGATGCTCTTCCACATGGCATCTTCCTGAAGTCCCTTGTACTGCTTGGTTTCCTGGACTGGTACTCGAGGAGGTACTTCGATGATGATTTGGAACCCCCATGATGCCGCTCTGCGCGCAATTCTTTGGACGACCTCCCCCCATGGGTAGTCTGTCCGCAATTTGGCCCTTTCAGGGTTGTCAGCGATTTTCCGACTCAGCCACGAATTCTTGCCTAACACCCCTGCACCAATGAAGATCACGGAGTTAGGGTTGATTTTCCTTGCTTCCACCACATCGAAGAGGTAGGCGCACATGGCGTCGTCAACTTCTCGCCCCATACTCAGAACATTTACTTGCAGCCCAGGGTCATAGTGAGAATCGGGAGCATGCTGTGCAATGCAATCCTTGCCTGGAGCATACTCATTCCACCAGTTCTCCTCATCGACCCCTACCAATGTCCACACCGTCACTGCTTTTGGAGCATCTTTGATAGTGATACGGTACTTCCACCGGCTGTAAGGATTCTTGTAGGTATGGACCAACCCTCCATCGTGGTCGAGGAATTGGATCACCAGGCCCTCCTTGGGTTTGTTTTCGGCGAAATTGACCACGTGAGGCACAATTGCTCCATCATATCCTTGATATTCCCTTTTCTGTTCAGCCGCATCATGCCATACATCCTCGTACACTGACGACCATTGGTCATAACCGAATTGAGAGGCTTGACTTTTGGACTGGCCGTTGAAACAAAGAGGCAATGTAAAGCCCTGGTACCCCCCATGGATGGCACGCGCCAGTGTGACAACCACCGCTCGCCATTTGGCGGGCAGGGCGCGCACATAAGACTGGCCCAAAGGCGGTTCAGGAGGAGGCAAAAACGGCGGCGCAAGGACGTCCGCGATAGCTGCGGGGCGCAAATGCCCCCGACCGGATGGTACTGAAACACAGCACGCTCCACATAGCGGTCGAACTTGCCCGGTTGATCAAGGATAGCAGCACGGTCCTCCATCTGGTGCCACTGCCCTTCACGAAGAATCCAAGTCGACCGAAGGTAACGACCAGGCGGCAACGCGGAAGGCGGCCCCCGCAACATGCGCGGGAACTTGACAACCAGGATGGGGTCCACACTGTCATGTTCTTGCAAGCCTTCCTTACTCGACAATCCAGCGCGATACAACACCTGAGGGAGGATCGGCGTCTGCGTGTAAGGAAAACAAGGCACCTCGCTCTTGAACGAGTAATGCTGTTGCCCCTTCTCATCCGTACTTTGGGTATGAGTAGGGCGCATCAGATCCATAATCTCTTGGGAGCCAATGAGAGCCGGCGGAAAAATGTTGATGAGCTGACACGCATGTGTCCAGGACACAGAATCCTTGAAAGACTTGGTGTGTATGTCCGCGGACATCTTGGCAGTGACCTCATAGGCAAGAGAAACGTAACCTTCCTGAAAGATAGAATGCATCCAACCAATGCAGATGCCGTGGGTACGTTCCAAGTGACGCATAGTCGGATTCTTGCCCGTGCGAATCACCCCGATCATGGTCTGGTTGTCGTCGTAGAAGACGAAGTTGGGGTCTTGCCCCCCAAGCTGCTGCCACAACGTGATAGCAGGCAATCCAAGACGTGACATGGCAAAGTCGGCCGCGACAATCTCGGCCTCAGGTGTGGAATGACTCAAGCATCCCTGCCTTTTGCTAAGTCCCGCCAAGGGAAATCTTGTGTGAGAACCTTGAATGTGCAAATGAGCACCGGAGGTAGATTTCAAACTTTCTCCACAACCTGCATAGTCCGCATCTGCAAACAGCCCGATGGACGAGTCCTCCAAGGAGTTCCCGACCCATCCAATCATCATGTGATGTTTGGACTGGTGCACATAGGCCATGAGATGATGAAGAAGAGCATCCTCCTTCTTGGTCCATTTCGTGATCTTGCGTGCGAGATTGTTGATACTGCGCAGAAGATCGAAGCGGCAAATGCGCGCGGCATAAAGCAATTTCATGAGAATGCTTGCTGCCTGCGGAGCAAGTGCGCCGCGATTAGCCTCGTTGATCTCCTCTTCCTCTGGCGCCTTGGGAATAGGTGGAGGCGGAACAAGCCGACCGTCCTTATCAACAGGCATGGTGTGTCCACACCACGTGCATCGATGGCTTTTACCTGACTGTGCCGGAGCGCGAGCTGGGTGATTCTTAGTCTCCTCAGCCGGACTCGGCGATGGTACCGTCTTGAATTTTGTCGGATCGAACCCAGTCACGTCGCAGTACTTCTTGACTGTCATGTCCAGGTACGTCTCCATGTCGTAGGTAACGGTCTGCACCTTCGTTTTGTCATGCAACGTTGCCTCGCCCTTGGAGATGCGACAACCCAGATACAAACCCAGTGGCGTTTCTTCTTCCAATCGGAGTTCTTGGCGCAGCATGTCCCAGCCCTTGGGTAGATTCTCTTTGGGTCCTGCCATCTTGAGATCATCCACGTAGATGACAAGTAAGAGCTTCATTTGCGGGTGGAAATACAATGATGGCCATTCGTCGCCAATCGGCTTGAATCCTACTTTCTGTACCGCGGTATGGCAATGTTGTTCCCACATGGTTCCTGCGTCAGGATGTCCATACAGAGCTTTGATCAGGCGACACACAGGTCTACGGAATTTATGCCGTTTCGCAGATGGATGCCAGGCTTCATCAGGCAGTTCAACCCAACATGGAGTTCCCGATAGTCTCGCCTGAATGTATGCTTGGATAGCATCCGCCATCTGGACATCGTTGCCAGGAAGGCATCCGTAATAATCTGCCCACCGTGAGGCGTCAAACGTAGCCGGGGAATTCCCCAAATCCTGAAACAATGCGGCTTCCATGTTCTGGTCTTTGACCTGATCACCGAGTAGTACACCTCGCCCTTTGAACTTCCTGGCAGGATCGTCCTCTTTGAGCTGATAGTTCTTCTCGTATATCAGTCCATGTACTCGCGCCATATGTACTTTCTCACCTTTCTTCTTTGCCTCAGCGACGACGTCGTCATATTCACGCGTAGTTGAGAAATCAAACACCTCTTGGTCCCACAATCCCTTCCATTCTTTCATGAAAGCTTCCATGGCCTTGGGGTTGTTGACCATCTCCTTGCGTGTGACGGGTCGAGTGACCATGGCATTGAAGCATGATCCTCCTGCCTGATTCTTTTCCCGATGTACGTTTCTGTGAGAAGTCGTACACGGCATAGACGGAATCCAGTTGTCATCCATGACCATGTGTGCCGGAACAGCCGGCACGACGTCCGCCAAGAATTGTTCTTGTGTGTATTGATCCACATAGGATTGTGCCCAAGACCATCCATCGTCGTCATCAATGGACACGTTGAGTTGCAGATCGATTTCTTCACATGGAACAATCTTGGGAAAGATCATGTTGTCCAAAATCTTGGTGACTATCTTCTTCCCTATCACAGCCTTCTTCCGGTCTTTCTTGGCAACTCGAGCTTTGTCTCGCTTCTCTTTCTTGTACGCTGCCTTCTTCTCCGCTTCACTCATTTTCTTCCATGCTTCCGGAGAATAGGAATGGATAGGTCGCCGTGTAGGAAGTGTTCGTCGACCATCACTTCGGATCTTGTACGGAACTCCCCTTTTGTCGATCTTGCAGGCTTCACCATCGTCGGTGAGATATACAATGCCGTCCCCTTTCTTCCCCGTACTCCAATGTTCAATCTCCTCGGGAGCCAACTTCTTTTCTTTCAAGATCTTGATAATCTCTCCAGGTTCTTCGATGTCTCCTTCGGGGATGAGTCTACCGGTTGGACCGACTTCGCGGGGCGATCGTCGATCTTTTCCAGTGACCTTTGGTTCAGAAGGAGGCGGTGCTGCACGTAGACCTAGCTCTTCGTCTAGTTCTTCGAGTCTTTTGTCTCCTATAGCATCAATAGCTTCATGTTCTGCTGACTTGAAGACTTCGCCGGACGGCTCCGTCTCTATGTCAGATGGATCTATGTCCTGTAAGTCGGGATCTTCTCCGGGATCCGGTGGAGGAAGAAGACCATCTTGATCATCATCATCCCCGTTGCCACCATTTCCTCCAGGCGGACCGTCATCCCCGTCATCGACGTCTTTTATCTCCTTGCCAGCGAGGTCAACGTTGTCCCTTAGTCCCTCAATGGTTGAGTTCATCCTCTCGTACTCGGCTTTCAGGGGAAACGTTATCTCCTCTGGGAAGTAGATAACTTCTGTCTCGTACGGTCTCATCAACTTCCTGGGAACAGATGCGTCCATTGACAAGTTCGCATTGGCAAATTCCTTCATGTCCCACACGCGATACTTCTTGGACCATCCTTGACCAGCAGTGATGATGTATCCGGCGAAAATGCCTGGGATCCCCTTTGGATCGAACTTGTTGCCATATGTCTTCGGCCTTGTATCCGTAGGCTTGAAGAAGACTTTGGCCCCAAAGGGTATGGCTTTTCCCTCGAAGTCCTTTCCAGTCATACGTTTCCATGCTGAATCACCATCGCCCTCCACGTCTTCGATGTTGAGGTTCTGCATCACGCAATTCAGCGCAAAAGACCAGTATTGGGCGGGTAATCCGGCGTGTAGCATGGATGCTGCGACTGTGTTGATCACTTCTTGATTTGATCGTTCAGCGAGTGAATTGTTACTGGGTTTCCCTGGAAGGGAATGATCTATCACGATCTTCAACTGCGCCATAGCTGAATCGAACTCTGGTGCTTCATCACTATACGCCATATGAATCTTGCGTCTTCCCATTAGGCGTCTGATGGCCATGACGACCTCGTCAGTGCTCCTTGAAGCCGTGGGAATCGCTGCGATCATTTTGGTGGCGATGTCTCTGATGACTAGAACTTCACGTGCTCCATCATCGAGTCCGATACCTGCTTCGGCGGCCTTGCGCATATCAAGGAAGTCGAACGTCACAAGATCTCCCCAGTGTTTGATCACACGTTGAAACGCACCTCGTTGTGTCCGCAAGTGCTTCATCTTCGCGCGTATGCACGATTCGCAATATGGGTTGCGGTAGCGATGAGTACACAGATGTGCCAACGTCTTAGCTTCGGCTTTCAGTGTTCCGACTCTGGCCTTGCGGCTCGGCGCACCGTCGCCTTCTACATCAATGATCACCTCATCGTCACCGTCCAATGGAATTTCACCCACTCCTTTCCTTCGTCGTCGTCCGGAGGTCGTCCGGCCTCGGACTCTGGCACTTCTTCTATAGGAGGTTCTTGGGGTTCAGGATCAGGAGGCCGTTCATGATCGTCACCTTCTTCTTCTGCTTCAACCTCGCTTGGTGCAGCTTCAGCGGCAGCTGCGACACTGACGTCAACGTCACCTGCGGCTAGCACACTCTTGAAGATTTCGGTGATCGCTTTGGCCTCCGGATCATCATGAACAAGTGACTTGGAACTCCCGGCACGAATGTACGGGATGTCACCGTTCACGAACAGAGATATCCTCTTGCCCTGCGGGTTGATCATGAATGGTTCCCTTCCGGGTGGCCACACAAACCCGTAGTTGAAGTTCATACATCTCTTGCCAATGGAAAGCACCGATGGTGTGTCGTCCAACACGTAAGCGTTGATCGGTTCCTCGAACGACTCAGTCTGGAAATTCGACACAAGATCGGTATCGGTGATTCCATTTGCTGTCTGAAATGATATGGGCTCTGGAGTCACGAGTGTCTCAAGACTATGCTTCTCGATCTTCTTCTGAGATATGAGGTCATGGCCACACCCAGTGTCCATGAGAAACTTGATCTTCTTCTTGAGGATGACTGGTTGAACCATGCATTTGCATACACCTTGATTGATGATCCGCTTGCTGTGCGCAGCATCGAGTTCACGCTCAACGATGGAATCCTCACCGTCGTAGAAGGAGACTTCCTCCACCCGAGACGTTCCTGGGATTCGCACGAATGAAACTCGATCTCCACATTGATCATCATCGTCGTCAACCATGTCTCTCATAATCTGTGCCCTCAATCTCGCTTTGTGCTTGGCGAATTCCAAATTCACGGCGCGATCCTCATCGTTAACAAGCGCTTCCATGTCGACGTACTTCACCTTCCGCTCTTTGTCCTTCTTCGATCTTCTAGGACACGAAGAAATGAACTTCACGTCATCGGCGAATGTCACATTACGCTTGATCCCTTTTCGGGTCGACGTAGTCGGTCCCGAGGATTCGTCGTCTGTTGAACAATCCGAATCAGCGTCGCTGTCAACGGATGGACAATCTGACTCCTCCTCATCTTGTCTTGAAGATCGCTTCCATATCGCCGGAGCTGATGGATTCCACCTTCGGCACAATCTGATGGCGGGTGCCGCAGGGAGCGCCTTGGCCTTGGCATTCGGCTTCGCTGGAGCTGCCTTCGCTTCGGATTTGGCTTTAGCTTTTGCCTTTGGTTCCGGAGCTGGGGTAGCTGCTGCCTCATGCTTGAAAGGACAATTCTCTCTTGAGCACGAGCCTGTGTTCTTGAACGAGTAGCATATCCTGTTTCCTCCTCCTCCAGATGGACTTGGAGTTCTCGTCCTCGGCGTAAAGGGTCGCTCTGGAGTCTTCTTCGAGTGACTGAATGGGCACTTGTCACCATTTCGACACCCTGCATCTGTGAAATGGAACTTGCAGCGGATTTGCTTCTTGCTCTTGTCACCTCTGTTGTCCGCTGACTCACTTCTCGTCTTCTTCTTGGGTTTTGGCTTGGTTTTCGCATGACTCTTCGCTTTGCTTTGAGGTAGTACAGGTGTTGCTTTATCCGGCTTGGTCGGCGAAGCCTTGACCTTTGCGGATGGAGCTGCGTTAGGCGTTGGTTTCTCAGGTACCTTGGCCGGTGCAGCAAGCAAATCCTTGCCCTCAAGCATCTGGCGCAAGCCAATTTGGGTCTGAGTGAGATTTGATTGTTCTCGTCTCCGCATGATGGTACGGTCGATGATCTTCATCAGATTGTCGTACGATCGGTCTTCATGATTGTAGGGCAAGTGTTCGTAGTGCATGCCCAACTCCATCTTCATTGCGGGCGAGTCCTTGATCTTGCTGTACAAGCAATCACGGAGAGCTGTTTTGGATGGTATGTCTTCTGGCCTCATCCGTCCCAGAACTTCCAACCACGTCTGCTTGAACGTATGAAGCTTGTTGTCGCCTTGGTACTGGAGCTTCACCAGATACTCGAGAGTGATGATCATGTCGAGACGATCATGCGTTCGAAAGCTTTCATACATCATCGCAATGATTTGTCGTCCTTTGATGATCTTCCCTTCGGGCCTGCTGATGTAATCGTTGGCCTTCCGGTTCACCTCCAGGTACAGGTCAGCAGATTTGTCACCACCAGCACGTAGCATTGCGACCATTGCGATCCCCAATTTGACGTCTACGCTCTTAAACTTCTTGTGTCCTGAATCGTTCAGTGCTTCGACATCAGGGAATGGGTTGAATGCTGGTGCCAGCCATAACATCCAGTCCTCATGATTTGGATCGGCTGATGCTCCTAAGACATTCGCCGTGCATACGGATCGCCAGTTGTTGAGGTGAGTGAGAGTAGGCCATGGAGGTACGGTCACTTTGTCGGCCTCCCTCCTGGAAATTCTCACTTCCGTGACTTCAGGATCTGCGTCTCCATCAGGATCACGCGCATGAGATCCAGGATCCGATTCAGGTTTGCCTCCACCGCTTTTCTTCTTATCATCATCATCATCAGGCGGGTCAGGAGGGTCATACCCCGTGCCGGTTCCTTCATCGTGCTCTCCATCTTCGTTCTCGTCGCCAGCCTCGTCACCGTCATCGTCTCCATTATCCTCCTGAATCGTTTCAGCGAATAATCTCCACTCATCACGATCAGCTCTGAGACGTTGTTCGGCTTTCTGGGCCTTGAGTACTTCGCTTCGCAGATCGGCAATCTTCTCCTCGTACCGTTCCGCGACCTCTTTCTCGATCTGACGTCTCCTTGCTTCATGAATGGAATCGTCATAGGCAATAGGGGGACCGATGAGGTCGTTGCCCTTCGTAGATGCGGTGATACCGTCGACACCAACAGGTCTTGAGGAGCTGGCAGATGCTGTGGACTTCGATCCCAACATCCCGCGATCCTCCAAGAGTTCGCGTAGCTGTCGATCACGCACGGCTGCCGCATCACTTTTCCCATGAAATCCGCTTGGTATGCCGAACAAAGTGGCTGCACTAGGCGTGGAACGCGCAAGTGCTGGGCTGCTAATACCTGGCACGTAGTGCTCGGGCATTGCATCCGCCACGATTGGCATTGAATTGCGGCCAGTGAAGAAGTTTCCACCGGTGAATGGAATTCCATCCATCACAAGGTTCTTGTCCTTGTCCGATTCCGAGAATGCGAACTTCTCTTTGGCGACTGGACTAACTTGACTTGGGGACCGTATTTCAGGGGATCGTACCTCACCTCCTACGGAAAATGCAGGCACTACTTCCTTTCCTACGTGCTCCCAGCCAGACTCAGTAGTCCTCGAAGACATGGGCATGCTTGAAGGCCGTGTCGCTCCTCCGTAATTGGAGTTTCGCGCTGCCTCCAATTCGCTGCGTGTCCTCGCTTGAAGATCTTCTTGTGCTTTGAGCGTTTTCCTGAGTTCACTCAGCTCGTCGTGCAAGGTAGGCAATGCACGCCTTGCATGATCTTCATTCTGATGAAGTCGGTCCTCTGCATCTTGCATCCTCTTCACAGCCATTTTGCGGTACTCTTCTTCTTCGCCAAGACGTTCGCGAAGCCGAAATCGTTCTTGATCAATGGCTGCGCTGTTTCCAGCTAGCCCTTGGATCTCGTTCACGGCCCGCAACTCCTGGTTCTTGACCAAGTGGAATCGTTCCTGCATTGCTTGTAAGGCTTGTTCCGAACTTGCTGTGTTTGACCGGAGGACCAAGTTCTCTCTGGCATGTTCATGAAGTTCATGAGTCAGACGCTCATACTCACGTGCCATAAGCTCACCATCGCCTTGCGCTCTTGCCTCCAACTGCACAAAGTTAGTGGCTGCCTCCGTGCGGAACACGTGTAGCTGTTGAGCTAACTCCTCGGCAACGGCATGTGCTTGACGTTGTTGAGCAGAGTTCTGTTCATCCATGCGAAACAAAGCTGTTTCATAGTCTCGCTTCATCTCCTGATTGACATTGTTGATGTGCCTCATGGCTAAGCATGCATGGTCACGTTGTCGTTCCAATTCTTCAATGCGAATTCCAGATCCTTCATCTTCTTGTTGCATCTCCTTGATCTTGTCCATCAGGGTCTGAACAACTCCTTCGTATTCTTGCATCTGACTGCGATAGTACATCTGCTGCGCAAGGTTAGATGCTTCGAGCTGTTGCGAAATCGTCAGTTCCTGATAGGCATTCGGACCATCGGCTATGGCTGGCGTGGTCACCGATGACGCATCGCCACGTGCTGGGATAGTGTCCAGAGTCATATCCAGATCGTCAGCATCACGTGGTTGATTGGTAACCATCCGATTCCAAGTCATGGATTTGTCACGCCCACGAGTAGCCGAAGTCCTCGATCGTGCTGAAGAGCTTCTCGAAGATGATGGTCTTGACTTCTTTTCCAAGGTCTTCACTCCTTTGTCCTTGGCCCTGGACGTAGTCCGAGGTGCCTGAAAACCAGACGCTTCGGCTCGTCGTTCGGGAGCCTTGCCCGTCCTCGAACCTGTGGATGTCGGACGCGAAGGCGTAGATGCTCTTGGTAGACTCTTTGCTTTCACCTTGGGAACTGCCTTTGCAATGGCAAGCGCAGAAGATTGACCTTTGTCATCTTCCGTGGAGCTATCAACGGATTGCACCACTGTGTCATCAGCTGTTGACTCACCAACGGCTGGCGCTGCCACATCGGCACCGAAAGTCATTGTCGTATCTTGGCTTGATCCCGAGTTCATTGTGGTCGTAGTAGATCAAGTAGTCGTTGCTGTAGAAAGGCAGAGCCGCGTACGGCTGATAACCTGCGTGGGGGATTGATCTCGACTAGGTTGCTGCTCTCCCCACCAGAGCTGTAATGAATGTAGGTGTGGCTGGCTTGCACTCTCCACAGACTGGACCCTGTCTCTCTTACACTTCCACGCGTGCAATCCTATGCAGGCAGAACCGGCGGCCGTTCCTTTTGCACTCACTGCCGGCGGCGGTTCGTCTGTGCAACGGGATAGCTCTGATTGCTCAGGATAGAAGACGCTTATAGCACTTAGCTATGGGCATTGACTTGAGCCAAACGTTGCGTGGGCGGTCACATAGAAAGGTAAAGATGAGGGACGCGTAGCGTGCCCCCTTAGAGTCGAGGGACGCGTAGCGTGCCCCCTTCTCTTGCACTTTACACAGTCTTGCTCACAGCTCTTATAGTGACACCTTAGAACTTGACAAGGCATCGCAGTCCGTTCGCATTAATCAGGTTCCTACATTAAAGCTTAAGCCTGCGTGGATAGACCCTAAACCACCCTTGAACCCTAAACCCTAAATCGCTACTAGATTCTTGGCCGACTTCTGAACCCCTCCTAAATGTTAAACTTTTAGCCTACCTATTATAGTTCGTGTAGAAGCCCAAAAAGTTAAAGTCCTAAGAGTCAGCCAGAAAAGCGCCAAGAATTGGTGGACCTTTGAAACCTCTGAGCACTAAACATCTGAACCCTCACTCAGTTCTCCTGCAGCGAACCACGAAAAGTCTCCCTGCAATCGAAATTGAGCCCCCTAAACCCCTAAACATGATCGAAATCAAAGCCGGAGGTCTTGTGGTTGGCGTTTAAGGCTTTAAGGTCTCTGCTACCTCCATTGTGGAACCCATAGAACCAGACTCGTCAAAAAAACAACCTGCAGAATAGGGCACCCTTTTATCTACCTATTGTTCAGCTTTTCGACAGACACCCCAAACTGAAAGACCATACAAGGGTACTAGTGGACCTAGCATCACAAAAAAAAAAAAACCCTGAACATGGGACAAAGCAACTCAGGGCTTGAGACATAGGCTTCACAGGAGAACTACCTTCAACTCGAAATCCTCAACCCTGAACCCGAAAACCCTGAACCCTAAACCCTAAGCCCGAAACTCGAAATCCTCAACCCTGAACCCGAAAACCCTGAACCCTAAACCCTAAATCCTCAACCCTGAACCCGAAAACCCGAAAACCCTAAACCCTGAACCCACAAGTGATGCTACTGGTCTAGCCTGTGAGCTCCACAGTGGAGAGCTCCCGCATCAAGGGCTGCGTGCGCATGCGGTCGACGAACTGAATGGCCTGCGGAAAGGTTTATTAGGGTTTAGGGTTTCGGGTTTAGTGTTTAGGGTTTAGAGTTTAGGGTTTAGGGTTTAGGGTTAGGGTCCCTCTAAGGCGGTCTTACTTGGAGGGTCGGGGGACTTAGTAACTGGCAAGGGGTTCCTTTAAAGGGGTCCTTTAAAGGGATCTATAGGGATTCTATAAGGGTATAGGGTTTAGGGTTTAGGGGGACTTAGTAACTGGTTATTTTATAGACTTATAAGTACCATAACCCCAATTAGGGTCCCTTTTAGGGTACTTATAAGTCTACTTACTACCTACTTACTAAGTCATCCGACCCTCCAGGTATACGCACTGTCCCAAAACCCAAGGAAATAGAAGTTGAACCTTTCAGAATCGACTACCTTATAAGAACCCCAAAAATTGAAAAGTTAAGCTTTACAGCCAATAAGTATACTCGACTTTGAAGTAACCAGGAAAATATATATATATATATATATATACTGTTCTTTCATAGTGGTTCCTTTAAGGAACAGGTACCAAGTAGTAAAGTATACGAGCATGGTACTCCAGAACCCAGTGAGGCGTCTTATAAGGGTTCTTTTGAGGGGTCTTGCAAAGGGTTCCTTTTGGGGGAGTTAGGGGGTTTAGGGGTTTAGGGTTTAGGGTTTAGGTTTAAGGGTTTAACGTTTCCTTCGAAGGTTGCTTTAAGGGTTTCGGTATTGCTATTGTTGAAGGGGGATTGCGAGTACTGAAGGGCCCGGGGACTTGGTAAGCACGACTATATGCTCTTTACATTGGGGCTATACGTACATGCAGCTGTAGTTACCTTGCTTACTCACTTTTGACCCTGCTTGCAAATCCGAAACCCTACGCCCCAAACATGTATAGAAACCCTCATTGGAAAAGGTAAAGGAACCCTTAACCTTAACTCCCAAAGTCTCAAACAAAACGGCGTAAAGGAACCCCTGAAAGGAACCCGTACTTTAGGACCCCAAAAGAGCACATAAGCAAAACTTAGGATAGGGATATCCCATATAAATCCCCTTATAATGAAGCCCACCAAGGTTGGGATATCCCCATAAAATGCTTATGCTTATGTGCTTTTTTGGCCCCTGATACTTGGGGTAAAGGGCTTGGTGCGGTGCTTCGGGGCTTTTGGATAGTGAGGCCTCCGCTCGGAGAGGTGTTGGGCCAAAATACGGGCCTGAATAATTACCTATACCGTTTTTGTTGTTCCTTACTACAACTAATTTAAGTATACTGTACCCCCAAAACCCTATGCTAATTATTCAGGCCCCTGTATTTGCCGGTTTTGGCTTAGGATTCATGGTCATCCCCTCTCTTCTTCACAAACCGGGCCCAAAGAAGTTCATACCTTGCCAGACCGAGCTAATAGCCCTAACCCCCAACCCGTAAACTCCTAAATCCTGAATCTAAACCTACTATTTGCTTAAGAACCACCAAAAAAATAAAAAATATATTCCATATGGGGGTAATATAGGGATTATTATTTTTTATTTTTTGGGGGTTTCTTAAGCAAATAGTAGAAACCAACATGTTTCAAATCCCTTCCGTCCTGTTCAAGACTCGCAGGGGTCAAACACATTCCCGATGTTACTGCCCAGTTGGCAGTAAAGCCGATGTCATGATTGTAGCCGTCTCTCTCTTGCCATCAACCCTAAGCCCTGCAACCACAAATTCCAGACGGCCTCGGGGGTGGCGACAAGCGTCTTGTTCGGTTGGTCGTCCTTGCCGCGCCAGTTTAGGGTTGTTGGTTTTGAGATTCGGGATTTGGGTTGTCAACACGATTGTGTTAGAAGGAGTTTCGTAGGGTTTTACATGGTGTGGGTTCTTAAGAAGGCTGGGTTCGTGCTTTGGTGGGGGAGAGTTCATCAAGGATCCTGCCATGGTGGGCCTACGCTGCAGTCCCCGATGTTTTGAAACTCCCAAAGGAAGGTTTGGCGTTGAAGAAGCAGTTTCAGACATCGAGAAAAAATTGATTTAGAAGCCTCAATAATTGGGTATGTTGCTGCTTTTACAAATCCTTCTCATAATTATACTAAAACTTTTACCCCAAACCGTATTCGAGTTATGAATGCCTAAAACTCAGGCAGAAATTCCAATGACGTCACCTTCAGCTTGTAAGAACCGCCATGATGGGGTGGGGGGGGCTTATTAAAAGATTTGACTAGGGCTTTGGGGGTATATCCCAAACACTAAACCCTCAACCCAAAATCATAAATCCTAGGCCTAAACCCTGAGCAATAGTGCTACAAATTCCTCGGGCTTCTTCAGTACAGAAACTAAGCTCCACAGTAACCCCTTAATAATGATGCTACCTTTTTTCCAGTATTCGGTTTTAATAAGGAGACCCCAAAATGAAAATGGCAAAAGGATACTACTGAGGAACCTAGGAAAGGAAGGGGCGGATCTAGAAAGAGAGGTATGGCGTTGGTTTAAGGCTTGGGTTTTAGGGCTTCGGGCTTGAGGGTATCAAGGCACTGGCCCGTTTAAACCTTAAACCGCAAACTTAGGGCTTAAGGCTACCAGCGGCATTAATATCTAGAGCAGGGCTTTGCAGGAAAAAATGATACTGTAAATGTCATGGTGGAACCCGGAGGGATAGTACCCAGAGACTCCGACACCCCTTAATCTCACTGGCCCAAAACCCAAAGAAATAAAAGTTGAAACTTTCAGAATCGACTACCTTATAAGAACCCCGAAAGTTGAAAAGTTGAGTTTACAGCCCACAAGTAATTAAGGAATCATCCTAGGGATCATACTATAATTTGAGGTATATTCCTTAATTAAAGGATTTTGGAGTCTCTGGGTATTGGTATGTAATCAAGCCACGATCTTACCTATTACTCCTGCATAAACAAGCCCTAAACCCCAAACCCCTAAACCCTCAATTATTCCCAGAGTTTAGAGTTGTCCGGATCTGGGCATCCTTATCCTACAGATCCCTTTAAAGGAACCCTTAAAGGAACCCTGACAACCCCAAACCCTAAACCCTAAACCCTCTATCCGGATCTGGGCATCCGCGCCAACCATTTCTGCAGGCAGAGCTTGTCGATGATGTCCGCGCGGGTCGCCGCGGTACCGATTCCTGTGCTCTTTCTCGGACTTCTAAGCACTAAACCCTAAACGCTAAACGCCTAAACCCTAAACCCCTAAACCCTAAACCCCTTAACCCTAAACCTTAAACCTTGGACCCTCAACCCTAAACCCTAAACACCACACTTCGGAAGGAGCACTGCAGCTGTGCCACGATATATCTGCCTGACACAACCTTGCCTGGGTTTATGTTAGGGAGCTTAATTTAAGTTAACATGACAGTGACCTATAGTAAACCATACGGCTCATATGGGTAGTTGTCAAGATTAGGGTCCCTTTTGGCGCAGTTTATTAGGGACCCGAAAAGGGACCATAATTTTGATAACCACCCATATTCCCCCAAGCCCTAAACCCTTTATAGAACCCTTATAGATCCCCTTAAGGAACCCTTTAAAGGGACCATAATTTTGATAACCACCCATGTGATAACTTAGTTTTTCAGTTCCTGAATAGGACCCCAATGCATCTCCTGGGCATCCATCCCCCGGGTGCACACAGCTGATGTAGGGGCCTTAATAGTTAGAACAGGGTTTTGGGCTCCTTTATAGTAGTACTAAAATAAGGAAACAGCTGAGAAGGGGCCTTAATAGTTAGAAGGGGGTTTTGAGCTCTTTTATAGTAGTACTACAATAAGGAAGCCTGCGGAAATATGTTTCTAATTGTTCAGACCTCTGTATAAAGGCTTTTGGGGTGTAGGGTTTCATACGGAGTCTGGTTGGAGCGAAAAACGGCATAGCAATCGGGGGCTGGGGCGGGGCCGGGCTTTCGGGATTCAAATCTTTACTTATGCGTGGTTGTCCAAATTACTGTTCCTTTTGGGGTCCCTAATATAGTACGGCACCTAATATTTAGGGTACTCAAAAAAGGATCATAATTTTGACAAACAAGTTCGACAATCACCCTTATGGCTCCAGGGCTTTAGGGCTTAGCGTGGCTTCATCAGAGCTGTAGCTCTGGACTTGGAAGCAGGGAGAGTTCAGGGTATAGGGTTAATTGGCATAGGAACCCCAAGCAAAAAAGTCATGTTGACACCGTACGTGGACCCGACACCCCTAAAAAGGAAACCTGTCAACACCCCACAGAAACCCCGTAGAAACCCCTTAAAGGAATCCGTTTGTGTTAGAATCCTAGAGCCCTAAACCGAATGGCCGAGAACCCTAAAAACCCTAAACCCCACACCCAATCCCAGAATCCTAGACACTTTAACGGAGCCCTTATAGAACCACTAAAGAAGCCTTTTTGGAACCTTTAAAGGAACCCTGGAAACCTGATCTTTCATGTAGACTATAATCTCTCTTCTTCAACAAACGAGCCCCCAAAAGTTCAAACTTTCTAAGATAGAGCTAATATTTAAAGCCAAAAAGTTTATAAAGTTCCCCGGTTCACTATCTAAGGAACACATTCGCCCGCTGTCTCACGGAGAAGTGAGGGACATCCTGAAGGTCCTCAAGCGAACCGGGGTATTCATGTGAGAGTTCCTGCCGTTCGCTCTCACGTGACCAATGTAAGATATCATACATAAGCTGTCCTCTTTCTTTGCGCCGACGCATATCTGAACCCCGTGTCGCTTGCCCGTCCAAAGGCATCGGGCGCAGTGCCAGAACTTGTCACGGTCGTTCTTTTGGGCATGATCATTGGCCTTCGCAGCACTTCTGCGACGCTGAACGTTCTTGGCATTGGCATCGTCATCTTCGAATTTGGGGGATTTGGCGAAAGCTTGACTAAAGCCCCTTTTCTACACCTTCATGAACAAACCTTTGAGGGCTCTTTAAGGGTTCCTTTAAGGGATCTATAAGGGGTCCATCAGAAATCCTATGAGGGCTCCTTTTAAGGGCTCCAACCCCACATGCAAAACATGAAGGTCTCATTATCAGCACCCTAGGCCCTGAACCCTAATTAGGGTTTAGGGTTTAGGGGTTTAGGTTTTAGGGTTTAGGGTTTTTTAGGGGCTTAGGGTTTAGGGGTTTAGGGTTTAGGGGCTTAGGGTTTAGGGGTTTAGGGTTTAGGGTTTAGGGTTTAGGGGTTTAGGGGTTTAGGGTTTAACTCTACCCGGATGCTATAAAGCCTATCCTTTCGGGGTTCCTTACTATGAATTCTTATAAAAAAAGGTAGGTCAGTTGGGGTCGAGGTAAACCCTGCACCTGAAATCCTAAACCCCTAAGCCTGAAACTGCAAGCACGGGATGTAATCCTCGCAATAACCCATACACACCCCTTTGCAAGGACCCCCTTCTGGGGAAGCCCTAAATCCGAAACCCTTACAGCAATCCTCATAATAACCCATACAGACCTAACACTTACTTGGATCCTTTTTGACGAAACCCTAGACCCTAAACTCCTAAAACCCAAACCCTGATCCCTAAACGGCTAAATGAATCCTAAACCCCTGAACCCCTAATTAAACCCTAAACGACTAAACCCTAAACCCCTGAACCCTTAAGCCCCTAAACCCTAACCCTTAACCCCTGGACCACCCTAAATCCGAAGCCCCAAAAGCGACAGCGCGCCCGCCTCCTTTCATGACCTCACGGAGCTCTTTCGAGACCTTCGTGGCTTGGGATTTCGAGAAAAACGGGTTTAGGGTATAGGGCCTACAGGGCCTACAGGGCCTATAGGGTATATAAGCAAGCTCGTGTAGCGTATCCTTTGAGTTATAAGAATCTTAGCCTTAATGACTCCTTTACTAAACTGCCTAAATCATCGGACAAAGACCCTAAACCCTAAACCCTGTCAAGATGCACCAGCCTCCTTGTGAGGAATTCTAATACAAGGAATTTCAGCATTGACAAAGCTCTCAGGCGGGCTTCAACTGTTCATACCGAACTAGGGTCCCAAAAAAGCACATAAGCAAAAATGAGGGTTGGAATATCCCGTATAGACCCCCTTATAACGAAGCCCAACAAGGTAGGGATATCCCAATAAAATGCTTATGCTTATGTGCTTTGGGGGTCCCTATTTAGGGGTCTTAGTTTAAGGTAACATACTACGGACGTTGAGTAAGTAGCATGATTTCCCAAACCGAACGAACTTGAACTAAGCAGTATTCCATACATCAGAAGGGCATTCAAAGTGTGATCTAAGGTATCTTCCTTAATTGATAGGCTTTGGGGCCTGGGCATCCCAAGCTCTTCAGCAAGAACCGGATGAATCCCTGATCAGACCATACACTTGCCCTCGCTTGAAATCCCTAACTAACGAAAGCCAGACTACATTCCTTCCCATCTCGTGGAAACTCTAGTACGACACCCCTAGTACTACACCCGCGAAGAAGCCCGCATCCTACCCTAAACCCCAAACCCTAAACCGTAAACCGTAAACCCTAAACCCTAAACCCCAAACCCTAAACCCTAAACCGTAAACCCTACGTAAGTTTTCCGCAACTGAAACCAGGCTCTTCAACAACCCGCGTGCGAGAACCCCTCGCCCGAACCGGTCTGGGGCTAAGTTTAAGGGCTTAGGGCTTCAGGGTCTTAAGAGCTGTAGGATTTGGGTGGTTGTCAAAATTATGGTCCCTTGTTGGGGGTCCCTATTACAGTACGGCAGCTAAAATGAAAGGTACCCAAAAAGGGACCATGATTTTGACAACTACCCATTTAGATGTTGAAGGGTCGGGGCTTGTAAGAAGGCCTGTTACAGGAAGCCGATCTGAACCGGTAATGAAGCAAGACTCCCCTTCTAGAACAGCCCCGAACCTCTCTTGAGCCTAAAGTAGAGGTCTTCATAATTGGAATAAGCTCTAACAGGGATGAGTATAAGGGGTCATGACGATGTCGAAAGCACTCAAAGGTATTTGTTCTTAGGTTGTTATATTACATCGACAAGGGAAACCGCTGCCTCTGATGCCAAGAAAGAGTTGCACATGAAGGCGCTGCAACTTATCAGCACGGGTATGCACACAGCCCTTCCGCAAGTCCATCTGCCATCCAATCCATGTAATGGAAAACTCAATTGCTGCTCTTTTCCGATTTCAATAACCGCGCTTCTTGAAAGTTGAACATGTCGTTGACATATGTACATGGCCAAGAAAATTCGATCTGTAGATGAGCGCAAAGGCAATGCACGAGACAGAAATGCATCCAGTCGCACGAACCAATGCCATAAGCCACTAGATAAGTATTAGTCACTTTGGGCCCTTAGGTGCAAACCCTAAACCCTAAACCCTGAAACACCACGGGGCCGCTACCGAGTTGTAGCAGGTCTCCATTGCTTTGAGCAAGCTGGCCTAGCTCAGGGCTTCGTAGGGGGAATCCTCTTGAAAGAGATTTAGGGTTTAGGGTTTAGGGGTTTAGGGTTTAGGGTTTAGGGTTTAGGGGTCTAGACGGGTTAGTATGAGGATTACTATAAGGCTATAAGAGTTCGCACTCTCGGGTTTAGGGTTTGGGGCTTCAGGGTTCTGCGGGTTCAGGGTTTAAGGGCTTAGCTTAGGGCCTACTGTTGATGATATAAATCCTGCATGACCTTAAGGACCCTAAACCATGGAAGTTATGGTATATTCCTTAGTATGGGTCATGCAGGATTTATATCATCAACCGTAGTTCGGGTGTTTTTTCTTGGAGTGTCGGCCTTTTGCCTTCAAAGGGTTGCGGATGAGGGTGGGTTTGGGCTTGGGTGGGCCATGTTTAGAAGTCGGGGCGGTTTTGGGTGGGTTGTCCCGGAAGCTACCTACTGGAATCTAGATATCACAGTGGGAACGTCTCGAAATCCTGGGCCCGAAAACCATCACCCCTGCGAAACCATAAATCCCCTTGACACAAAACCGGAGGAACAAGCAAAAACACACACCAAACGCCCAAACCGTCCCCGTCCATAAACTTGTGGCTTTCTTGGGAGGTGGAAACCCTGTAGGCCCCCTCTTGGCTGCTTCCTGGTTTCCCTTTCTGTAAACTTAGGGCTTGTGGCTTACGCTGCATTTTTAAAGCACAGCAGGTGGCTCTGACACTGTCAAGTAAATCCTCCATGCGCTGGATCCTTTTACAAAGTCTTTTCCGTCTATCAAATGGGAAAAGGAGGGACCCTTAATGGGGACCCCTAGCCTATAATGGGCTATATAATTGGTATATAATAGCTATATTAAGGGTATAAACCTAGGGGTCCTCACTAAGGGTCCCTCCTTTTACCCTTGGAGTCTAGTCATGCCGTTCTTAGCTTCTTGATAGTGACTCGCCTATTCGGCATTCATGGCCGAGGCTTCTGAAAAACTCCAGTTCCCGTCAGAGGACAGCTGAAACACATGCCAGATATCCGCCATACCCCCAAGAAGCAGAAACTAAGACCGTACCCCAGAGCTGTGTCAAACACCTGCCTCAAATCTCGATTGAACACAAGCAAAAGATGGTCTGAATATCAAACCAGAAAACCAACAGAGAGGCCTTCAAAAACAGAACATGCGGTCGGGTTGTGTTTTGCTATACGTATGGCAGCTGACCCTAAGGAATAATGTTAGCCATTACTCATGCTTCTACAGCAACCCCTACCCTAAACCCTAAACCGAAACCCTAAACCTAAACCCTAAACCTTAAACCCTAAAACCCTGAAACCCTAACTCTCAATTTCGGCCCTAGGCACGTACACCTTGAGGACCCCATCCAGAGACGCGTCTGGCCTTCGTGAAGCGGGCAGCCGGTTTGGTCGCCTCTCGAAAATGGGGACCCCTACCCTATGATGGGCTCTTAATGGGTATACAATGGCCATATTAAGGGTATATTACCTAGGGGTCCTTTTGAAGGGTCCCTCCTGTTCCCCTTGGAGTCGAGGGGTTACAAGCCCTATGAGTCCATATGGGTGGTTGTCAAAATTAGGGTCCCCTTTTTGGGTACCCTAAATAATAGGTGCCGTATTATAATAAGGACCCAAAAAGGGACCCTAATTTTGACCACATGATACTGGTTTAGGGTTTAGGGTTTTGGGGCTGCAAGCGAAGTCTTTTTCAAACTCTGCGAGCCCTGCAACACCGCATCAACTTCACCCCATTACCAACAAAGAACCGAAGACTCTCTACAAGTCCAGAAACACCTTTCAAATCTTCTGCTCTAAGTTCTTTTGCGAAAGTGCCATGGGCCTAGACCCTCAACCTTTGAACACTAGACCCAACCATTCCAAAGCAGCCATGGAACCCGTTCCGACCTCAAACTGAATTACTTAAAGGATCATGGGACTTAGTAACTTTAAAGGGCTCCTTCTATAGGGTTCCTTAAAGGGATCTATAGGGTTCCTTAAAAGGGATCTATAGGTTTCAGGGTTTAGGGCCTACTTAAAGGATCATGGGACTTAGTAACTAGGGTTATTATTGGACCAGCTGTACTTATACTTACTTATAACCCCAATTAAGGGACTTATAACTATGGTTACTAAGTCCCATGACCCTCCAAGTAAGGGCTTTCTCTGGCATCCCCTTGATACCAACCCAACTTGGCCGACTTCTGAACCCCTCCTAAAAGTTAACTTTTTCGCCTACCTTTCATAATTCAAACAGAAACCCAAAAAGTTAAAGTCCTAAGAGTCAACCAGAAGAACACCAAGCCAAAATATACTTAGGGGTTAGGAAGCTTTTTGGATGTGTGCTGACCTAAGTCCCACCTATACTGATCTAGGGGAAGTTTACGAAGTTTAGGGTCTAGGGTTTTAGGTTTAGGGTTTAGGGTTTAGGGTTTAGGGTTTAGGGTTTAGGGTTTAGGGTTTAGGGGTTTAGGGTATGTACCGAAAAAGCCTGGCATGCAGTCAACATGTATGCGCTGAACAACCCTGAGCCCTAAACCTGTTATGAAACCTTGGGTCAAAGGCACGCTTCAACGGATCCTTTGAGGGAACCTTTCATGAAACCTTTTAGGAAACCCTTGAAGAAGCCCTTGTCGAAACGAAGTACAAGCCTTGAAGGCTAAACCCTACCTTAAACCCGAATAAAGGTTCCTCTCAGGGTCTATAGAAGCTCCATATAAAGGTTCCGGTTGGGGTTTAGGGCGATGGGTTTCTTTTGGGGCTTAGGGTTATGGGTTTCTTCAAAAGGCCCTTTAAAACCCCCCTCGAAGGAACAGTTGCAGGAACCCTTTGAGGCATTCCGGCGCCTTCGATTCGACCTTCGGCTTCTCGTGAAGGTACACGGTTGCGCCCTGTTCAGTGAACTTGGGGTTTAAGGTTTTTTTTAAAGTGCAATGACGCCCCTTTCTCCAAAGCGCGCCTACCCAAAAGAGGGCATACACTGACTAAGCACACCCCGCTGTGCTGCTTTAGGCTTTAGGGTTCAGGGTTTTGGGTTTAGGGTCTACTTGCAGGCTCAGGGAACTTAGTAAGTAGGGTTCTGTTACAGGCTGCTTTTAGGGTTCCTTTAAGGGTTGTATGGAGGTTTGGGGTTTAGCGTCTACTTGCATGGGGGGGGGGACTTAGTCAGTAGGGTTATAAGAACTATAGCTAAATCCACTTCTGACCACAACTAAGGTACCTATAGCCCCACTTACTAAGTCCCCTGATCCTGTGAGTCGGAGAAGCCCACAATGCACGCTAAGTTCGGGCTTTAGGTTTTACAGATTTAGGGCTTAGGAGTTTAAAGTGCTTGGTTTACGGGGTTGACTTATAGCTGTTTTTTGATTTGTTGATATGAGAGGCGGGTTAGATTCATCAGAAACAGTCTCCCTTTACAATATAGGCCGAGCTATACCATAGTATACCACAAAACTCTATTCTGACGCTTCTACATTAAATCCAGACAGACAACAAAACATACAAGGAAACCGCATGTAAAGCCCCGTATACCTGAAGCTTTGCGGCGCGGTTGGGCCGAACTCTTTCGGTGGAATCCCAAGAAACTCCTAGTTAAGAGACTTGAAGGTGCTGATTAAAGTTTGTGTAAGGATAAGGAATTACAAGGGTACTACACGGCGCTTGTAAATGCTTCCAGCGGGTTGATAAGTGGTTGTGCAGTGGCAACAACGTCTAAAGTTTGTCGTTGAAAGCGTCGGGCGTTGAGCGTTTGCTGCTTTAGGGTTTGCAGTGTAGGGTTTCGAGTTGAAAGTTCAAGCCAAGGACATCTTCTGACCCTATATGGGTAGTTGTCAAAATCATGGTCCCCTTGTGGGTACCCTAAGTACTAGGTGCCGTATTATAATAAAGACCCAAAAAGGGGACATAATTTTGACAACCACCCATATCTCCCTAAACCCTAAACCCTTTATAGAACCCTTATAGATCCCCTTAAGGAACCCTTTAAAGGGACCCTAGGGTACCCCTAAAACCTTAAACCCTGCTGGGGTTCACAGGCCTTCGTCAACCTTGTGCGGAGGGAGCGGACGGGAGTCGAGCCTTACAACCTGAAGCCTACCCTAAACGTAGGGTTTAGGGTTTAGGGTTTAGGGCTTAGGGTTTAGGCTTTTGGGTTTAGGGTTTAGGGTTTAGGGTTTAGGGGCTTAAGTCGAAAACCCTAAACCACAAAACTCCGAACGGAAAACCTTCAACTTTACTGATTGCGGCACAGCAGACTGTGAGTTTTGGAAGGCTTTCCGACTGCTGAATCCCAAAACCTGCACCCCTCACTCAGCCACAACCGTAAACCTCTGTCAAAAACCCTTGCAACAAATCGAAGCTCCCACGAGCCGTGATCTGGAAGGCAACCACAAGCCTTGGCCGACTTCTGAACCCCCCTAAAAGTTAACTTTTAGACTACCTGTTATAGTTCATATAGAAGCTTTAAAAAGTTAAAGTCCTGAGACTCGCTTCTTCAACAACCGGGCCCCGAAAAGTTCAAACTTTCTAAGATAGAGCTAAGAGAAAAGGCCAAAAAGTTTGAAGTTCTCCCGTTCACTATCTAAGAAGAGTCAACCAGAAGAACGCCAAGAAGCCTTCAACCCCTAAACCCTTAAACCCTTAAACCCGACACCCAAAACCCTAAACCCTTAAACCCTAAACCCCTAAACCCCTAAACCCTAAACCCGAAAACCCCTAAACCCCTAAACCTCTAAACCCCTAAACCCTAAACCCCGAAACCCCTAAACCCCAAACCCCCTAAACCCCTAAACCCTAAACCCCTAAGCCCCTGAACTCGTGCCTTGGGGAGCGGGGCCGACAGTTCCTTGCGGTCGGCCTGCTTCCCTCCCGCGGCGAGGTAGCCTGAAAGGGACTCGGGGACTCTACAACGATCTGGCGGTTTAGGGTTTTTAGGGTTCAGGGGTTTAGGGGTTCAGGGTTTAAGGTTTAGGGTTTAGGGGAAAAGATATTGAGGACTCGAAGTATAGGGATCTTCCTAATAACTGGAACAAGGCTTCGGGGTCTATTCTGGTATACTCACATTAGGGCCTGTAAGAGTAGAGTATTTCCAAAAATTCCGACCCACATTATGGGCCAAGGACATCTGCGTTCAGGGTTTAGGTCGAGTGGATCTCTCGGATAGCTTCGCAATGAAAGGGGCTTGGGGCTTTCACATGGCTTGGGGTTTCGGAGCTGGGAAAAAGTTTAAGGGCCCACCAATCACCGTACTACCTGGACCCTGCATAACTGAAGGAGTTATATAACGAAATCATAATAAGAAACCCCAGAAAGGAAGGTTATTATAGGGTCCAGGGTAATGTGTGTTGAAGTCTTTCCAACGGTCTTGGCGTCAGTCGCTTTGGGGTGAAGAGGTTTGGCCCGAAACCCCGTGGCGGAAACCTTGAAGATCTGAGGGGTCTTGGGGCTTTAGGGCTTTATGGCTCTAGGGCCCAAAAATTCCAATATCCCTTAATTAAAGGATATACCTTGAATTATAGTAGGACCCCTCATATGATTTAAGGTATATTCCTGGATTAAGGGCTATTCGAGTCTCTGGGGGCTTTAGGGCTTTAAGGATTTAGGGCTTTGGTGCTTTAGAGCTCTAGCATGTAGGGTTTGGGGTGAAGGGAACCGTCTTGGGCTCAGAGTTGAGGGCTTTAAAACCCTCAACCGATAATCAGAATAGGGTGCATTTTGCTCTACATATGGTACTATACTGGATTTAGAACCCTAGCAAAAATTACAAATTTAGCTGTTTCTTAGGGATTATAATAACCAAAAATTAAAAACATTTCTAAGCATCCCTAAGGATAGTAGAACCATAAAGAGCCGTATTGGTCATAGTTCAGGCTGCTTCATTATTCGGGCTAGTCTTGAGGAATTAATGCCGCTAACAAGCCCACTTCCTCTACTAAGGCGTTCAACGGTAGGGGGTTCACTAATCAGGAGTCCACTTGACGGATCCTAAGCTCCTGTTACACCAAGAAAACCTTAACAGCTGAACCCAAAATCCTGGTTTATGGAAGTCTTGCAATGTTATGGCTCTTAGCCCCTAAACCTTAAACACTCAACTAAACCCCAAACCTCAAACCCTACGCCCTTCCGAAATCCCAGCTGAACCCTAAAACCCAATCCCTAAACCCCAAACCCTGCACCCCGAACCCTAAACCCTAAAACCTCCTAAAACCTCAAGCCCAAGGCCTCTCAGGCCTTCAAGGCTAAACCTTAAACCGTAAAACTTGAACCCCCAA
This sequence comes from Symbiodinium sp. CCMP2592, assembly GCA_905221615.1. Taxonomy (NCBI): domain Eukaryota; class Dinophyceae; order Suessiales; family Symbiodiniaceae; genus Symbiodinium; species Symbiodinium sp. CCMP2592. The sequence goes on from CAJNDT010000395.1 coordinate 35,268, forward strand.
ACCCTCGAAGATCCTCGACGACTAGGATCCTCAACCCGACGTTCCCCTTGGACCCATCATCTAAAGACACGCCTTCTGTCTTTGCCCAGAATTTCGGGAGGATCTAGAAAGTAGGGATCTATAGGGGTTCCTTCAAAGGGATCTATAGGGGTTTAGAGCTTAGGGGTTTAGGGTTTAGGGGTTTAGGGTTCTATAAGGGAAAGTAAATCCCCTAACTGGGGGCCCTATACTACTCGGGGTACTTTATAGGGACCCCTAATAAAGGGATCTACTTTTTGGATCTCCCCGGGGGTCTGGGTAAGCGCTGCGAGCTATAGTAGACCCGCAAGCCCCAAACCAAACAGTTCTCCCAGAGACTCCAATACCCCTTAATTAAGGAATATGCCTTGAATCATATTAGGGTTCCTATTATAATTTGGGGTATATTCCTTAGTTAAGGGATATTGGAGTTTCTGGTTGGGGGTGTTCTCTACCATCATTTACTATGGGATTTGCGCTACCCACCCTGGGCCCTCAGTTACCACTCCGTTACAGCTCCGTTACAGCTTCCGTTACAGCTCCGTTGCAGCTCCGCTGCAGCTCCGTTGCAGGTCCGTTACAGCTCCGTTGCAGCTCCGTTACAGCTCCGTTGCAGCTCCGTTACAGCATTCTGCTACAGCTCCGTTACAGCTCCGTTACAGCTTCCGTTACAGCTCCGTTGCAGGTCCGTTACAGCTCCGTGGCAGGTCCGTTACAGCTCCGCTACAGCTGCTGCTACAGCTCCGTCATAGCTTCCGTTACAGCTCCGCTGCAGCTCCGTTGCAGGTCCGTTACAGCTTCTGCTACAGCTGCTCCGTTATACAGCTCCGGTACAGCTTCCGTTACAGCTCCGTTACAGCTCCGTTACAGCTCCTTTACAGGTCCGTTACAGCTCCGTTACAGCTTCAGTTACAGCTTCAGTTACAGCTCCACTACGTTCTGTTACAGTTTCTGTTGTAAGCCCCGTTGCCGGCACGGAGTCGCCAGGGTTTCTGACAAATGATGGTAGAGAACACCCCCAAGTCTCTGGGTTATAGTACAGTAAAACGCTCCAAAGTGTCTTGAAATCCTCCGAGCGGATGACAAACATAGCAAAACCTTAAACCCTAAACCCGTGAACCCTAAACCCTAAAACATAAATCCCTAAACCCTTAAACCCTGAACCCTCAACCCCTAAACCCCTAAACCCTAAAACCCTAAACTCCTAAATCCCTAAACCCTAAACCCTGAAGCCCTTAAACCCCAAACCCTAAACCCCGAAACCATCAGCCCGTCGCCTGGGTCCAGAAGGATGCTTTCCTTTGTGTCAAAGACATAATCATCCACCTTCCCCAGACAACGAAAAAGGATCCAAAAAGTAGATCCCTTTATTGGGGGTTCCTATAAAGTACCCTTAGTAGTATAGGGCCCCAAATAAGGGATCAAAGGCATAATCATCCACCTTCGGAGTCGTCTCGTGCAGGGGCCTTAGTAAATAGAACAGTGTCTTCTAGGTTCCTCATCATAGTTATAGTATTATACCCATGATCATCCACCTTCGGAGTCGTCTAATGTTTGTGCCTTAATTAATTAGAAGAGGGTTTTCTGGGCTCCTTATCATAATTATCTCGGCCAACTTCTGAACCCCTCCTAAAAGTTAAACTTTTAGCCTACCTATTATAGTTCATATAGAAACCCAAAAGCTTAAAGTCCTAAGGGTCAACCAGAAGAACACCAAGATTATAGCACTATACCCAGAATCATCCACCGTCGGAGTTGTCTGATGCAGGGGCCTTAATAATTAGAGCAGGGTCTTCTGGGCTCCTTATCAAACTTATAGTATTATACCCATGAATTAGAAGCTGCCCCCACCCTGTAGTAGTGACCATAAGGATTATATTAATATTATATTAGGGCCCTATTATATTCCTATTATACCACTATTACAGGGTGGGGGCAGCGTCTAACCCATGATCATCCACCGTTGGAGTTGTCTAGGGTTCCTTGAAGGGCTCCTTAGGCCTCTATAGCTGGGTTCTTGCTAAGGGATCTAATTGGGAGTTTCCAAAAATAGGGGACCCTGATATGGTACCCTAGATACTAGGATCCTTATTATCATGACCCCAAAATAAGGTAACCCCAATTTCCGGAAACTCCCGTTTTAAGTGGCCATAATTGGGATCTATGGCAAACAATATGGTTTCCTTACTATGGCAACTTCAATTAAATCCCTTAACAAGAACCCAGGTAAGGGATAGGGTTTAGGGCTTAGCAAGCTTTAGGGGGTTTTTCAGGTTATGAATCATCAACCACCGGTTCTTTTAAAAGCTCCTTTAACGGCTCCTTGAAGGGTTTTTTAATAGAGGTTTGGGGTTTAGGGTCGACTTATAATCATCAACCTTCGGAGTGGCGTTAAAGGTTCAGGGTTGTGGGTACAGGGTTTAGGGCGTCCAGGTTTCAAGGTTCAGGGTTGAGGGTTCAGGGTTTCGGGTATACAGGTTTCAGGGTTCAGGGGTTTGGGGTTTCTGGTGGTTTCTTTTTGTAGTTACAGTATAATGGGCTCCAAAACGCTATTCTAATTATTAAGGCTCCTATATTACTGGCGCCCAAACCAAACCCGGAGCCCTTGATCCACAGTTTTGTCGCTTCCGTGTTCTCGACAGAATACCTGCCTCGGTTCTTGTTAAGGGCTTTAATTGAAGTTACCATGATAAGCAAACCATATTATTTGCTATAGATCCCTAGTATAGTAACTTAAAATAAATCCGTTAGCAAGAACCCAGCTAAGCATCCGGAGCTTAGAGTTTAGGGTCTTCATCCCCCACCATAGAGGCCGCGATATCCCGACTGGGTATATTCCTGACATTTTGTGCGTTCCTGTCTCTTGAGAGGATCTGGGCACAAGGAAGTGTACGAGCAGTCGCTCATGCTTGAAAAAGACGTGCAGAGAAACCTTCAACCTTCTAAAACCCTTTCAACCCCGCATAACCCCGCATAAAACCCGTTGCCTTTGCACTAGGCAGCAAGCCCAAACCCGAAACCCTAAACCCTAAACCCAAGAGACCCTAAACCCAGGCTGGTCCGCCTGGGTCTTTCTTTTGGCCTCGGAGTACTTCGCCTGGAGCTTGCGAAACCAAGGGACTCCAACACCATTCTACGTGTTTAGGGTTTAGGGGTTGGGGGTTTAGGGTTCCTTTAAAGGGGTCCTTAAAGGGCTACCATAACGGATCTATATATAAGGGTACTATAGCTTGGCTGACTTCTGAACCCCTCCTAGAAGTTAAACTTTTTGCCTCCTTATTACAGTTCATATAGAAACCCTAAAAGTTAAAGTCTAAAGAGCAAACCAGAAGAACGCCAAGTCTAGTTAGTTTCTGTTACAACGGGGTTTGGGGTTTAGAGAGTTTAAGTTTAGGTAGGGTTTGGGTTAAGGGGTTAGGGTCCTCCGAAACCTGAAAACCCTAAAAACCAAAAACCCTATAAAATGAAACCCCCAAAAAGCCAATACGCACACAGACACACACACACACACACACACACACACACACACACACGAAACGCGCACCCGCACAAGGCTCGAGCTTTGGGGATCTAGGGTTTAGGGTTTAGGGTGCAGGACGTAAAGCTTACGGTGCAGGTTTAGGGCCAGGGCTTTGGGTTTGAGGGGTAGGATCATCACACACCGGGTTGAGGGTGTGCCGGTTCAGGGGCGGGGGTGTAGGGTGTAGGGCTCAGGGGGTTAAGAGAAACAAAGGCGCTGTCTTGTTCGAGCGTCTTTTTGGGGTTTAGGCTTCGGGTAGCCAGGATCACGGCTTGATCCTCGATCCGACGAGATGTAGGACACACCTACGTAACCTCAAGCAGAGTATGGACGAGGGCTTGGCAGGATCAGGGTTCGAAATCCATGCTTTAAGGTTTCGGGTGCTTTGAGGGTTGAAAGTTTGGGGTGTAGGGTGCATCGGCGCCCTGTGAATCCTGAACATCCAGCAAAACCCTGGAAACCGTTTTAGAACCTCAAACATGATGTTGGGAGTTTCGTGCATAAGCTTGGGGCTCCAGAAGGCACCCATCAAGTGCGTAGACGCCACCCCGGGTTAGGGTTTACGGAAACATACTGCCCAAGCCCGTTGCCGGAGGAAGGAAGCTGGCCAGGAAGCGCTCTGCGGCAATCTGCAGCACCTCGCGGCATCGAGGTTTGGGTGCTTGCACTAGTCCATGGTTGGGGTCGCATGTGAACATTGCAAATCTTTTCGTTTTCGGGTTGAAGTACCTGTAAAAGATCACAATGCTACCCAACTATGACATATGCATGCATGCCTACCCACCTAGCTTCTGCCTGCCTAGCTACCCCCCTCCACCACTTACCTACCTCATCAAATGCTACCTTCCGCATCAGATTTTGGGAAGTGCCGACAGCAAGGGTCCAACTTGCAAGTGTTCTGGGCTCTTCGGCTTCGGCCCATGACCCCTTTGCAATTTGTAAATAAAGGCCAGCTGCTGACCGAAAACATACAACCACCTACCTACCTACTTCCTTCCTGCCTGCCTGCCGCAGAAAGTGCGACATACATCCGCACACATGTCGCATCTACGTGTACGTTGTGCCTACCAACATGGTGAAAGCACATACACACAGGCACAGCATGTGCATCCGCATAAGTAGGCACAAGCACACACGCATACGAATACATGTACACGGACACATACATGTTCGCGTTCACATGCACGTGTACGTAAACAAAATCGTCAACGTGCACAGGCACATACACATCCACGTATACATGCACACATGTATGAATACAAGAACACATACGCATACAAAGACACGTAACACTGGAAGAACTCTGAGACCATCTAGAAGCGTAAAGCCCTGCAAAACCGATAACCTGCAAGACCCTATGTTAAAGCCGTTTGTAACCAAAAAAAACCTGTTGAAACCTTCAACATCGTATACAAGCATTGCAAGAAGCCCGACAGAACGGGCTTCATGTAGGAACCTGATTAAGAAACCATGGGCCTTTATTGGGGTTCCTTGTACTATTTGCGGGTCAGAGGCCCAAGATTTCTTGATCAGGTTCCTACATTACGCCCTCCCGTTTGGGCCAAGAGCCTTGTCCTTGCAGTTCGGCGACATCGCCTACCAATGCGGCTCTAACTTGGATCCCCTACTAACTCGCCTACTTGGAGGCTTGGAGGTTCAGGGGAGTTATTCTGGGTTATAAGTAAAGCAACTATAGTTCTATCTACTTATAACGTATATTCCGAATCAAAGTACCCATATCCCGACTTACTAAAGCTATCTACAACCAGAATGTGTAAAACCTACCCACTGGACAATTAAGCTACCGCTTTTGCTTGGTTTACGTCGCAGACATCTAGCAATATACGGTGCGCATTCGCTGAAGGAAAAGGACACCTCGAGCAGAGATTGCCTTTATGTAGGTTCATTTGCTGCTAGCGTTTTAGAGCTCAGGGCAATATATAACCGCAACGCGGATTGTTTGCTGGCAAATCAAGCCGCATAACATATGCAACGTTCATACATACATTATTTCTAAACCGTAAACCGTAAACCCTAAACCCCATACACTGGGAGAGGAGAACCTGCAATCGGAAGACAGATGAAGATGCCATAAAAAGATAAGGAGTGCCGTCTGCTAGAGATCCGACCATGTGGGCTTACGGTGTTTAAGCGCTTGTCTGAGCCCCTACACCCTGGATCCTTAACATGCGATTCGGGATGCGCTGCGGCGGAAGCATTTTGACAGGCTCCGATCCGAGTGCCGATCTGCCCACAAGGTTTGGCAGACGGCCCACAAAGAGGGTTTAGGGTTTAGGGTTTAGGGTTTAGGGTCAATGAATAACCCTCCAATTCGGTACACTGCCAGTGCAGCAGCCAAGTCCTTCATTCAGGTGGCTGTAGGCCTGCTCTTACCACTTCGTGCATCCTCAATGATCACACCTGGGATGGCTGCGAACTCGGGTTCAATCTGTGCAGGATCGTATGTCCAGAGTCGCTGTTGATGTGGGCTTATGCAGCGGAGTGATGGTATGTCCCCACACGGAAAAGGACGCTGATGGGGTCTCCACCAAAAACGGAAAAACGGTGAATCGCTCTCGAGCCTGAAGGAAGTGGAGGAGCGCCAAGAAGACCAAGCGATAGCGGGCACTGTTAAGCGAGAGAGCAGTGCGGGAGGAAGAGGGGTGCTCGTCGAGCCAAAACACTTAGTGCCGCCCCGGGGATCCACACTCTTCCCAGCCCAACCCCCAGCAACACCGCGCACTAGGCCCGGGGGTTAGGATTTGAGGTTTGAAGCTAAGCTCTCCGGCAACAGCCCCCAAAACTCCGAAATCGGAACACTCCAACACCAGACGGTTTAGGGTTTAGGGTTTAGGGTTTCGGGTTTAGGGTTTAGGGTTTAGGGTTTCGGGTTTAGGGTTTAGGGTTTAGGGTTTCGGGTTTAGGGTTTAGGGTTTGACTCAGACACCATACATCTCAACCAGGCCCTACACGAGACCCTCAAAGCCCGGGAAGCCTTCTTGAAGCCTCTGAAGGGCTAGTTTGACTTTACCGTTCCCCCAATCCTTGTTCCATGCACTACTGTCCCTAGACTCTCTAAACCCTAAACCCCAAATCCCATATCAAATCCCCAAGCACCAGAAAGAAACCCCTAAACCCGTATACCCTAAACCCTAAACCCCTAAAACCTAAACTCCTAAACCCTAAACCCCAGAAACCTAAACTCCTAACCCCAAAACCCGTAAAACCGAAACCTCCTAAACCCTGCACCACTAAAACCTAAACTCCTAAACCCTAAACCCCAGAAAGAAGGCCTTCTTCAAGCCTGTCAAGGTAGGGATGAAAGCCTTGGAGCAGGTAGGGTTCAGGAATTAAACTTTAGGGCTTAGGAATTAGGGTTTAGGGTTTAGGAATTAGGGTTTAGGGTTTAGGAATTAGGGTTCAGGAATTAGGGTTTAGGGTTTAGGGTTTAGGAAGGAAGGTTCAAGAATTAGGGTTTAGGAATTAGGGTTTAGGGTTTAGGAATTAGGGTTTAGGGTTTAGGAATTAGGGTTTAGGGTTTCATGGTGTAGGGTTTGGGGGTTAAGGGCTTAGGGGTTTAGGAGTTAAGGTATAGGACATACCATACTACACTCGGCATGGGATACGATCCTACGGATGGCGGAAGCTCTGTTAAATCCGTAGAAGCCCCACTAAACCCAGAAAAGCATGCATGACATCACAAACCCCAAACCCTACACCTTAGACCTTAAACCTTACACCCTAACCCTGCACGCCAAATCCTAAACCCTACACCTAACTTTAAACCCTAAACCTTGAAACCTAAACCCAAAACCCAAAGCCCTGCACCCCAAAGCCTAAACCTTACACCCTAAACCCTGCAACCTACACCCTGAACCCTAAACCCTGAACCCCAAAAAAAAAAAAAACTGAACCCTTAACCGAAAACCACAACACCCTGAAGCCTGCAAACCCCAGCAGCCGCTAGCCGACCTCGGCCCTGCAATCTGGGAGCCCCCCTTAAAAAGTCAACATAGATGCAGGGCTTTATTTTAGGGTTTATGGTTTTATTTTAGGATTTAGGGTTTCATTTTAGGATTTCGGGTTTTAGTGTTTAAGGTTTCCAGTTTAGGGTTTAGGGTTTTGCCCCTAGCCAGGAATGCTGCTTAAAGGAAGCTTCAGGGACCCTAGTGAAAAGTCCCTCCAAGGGTTTCTTGAAGACTTTTGCAGAGGTTTGTTGTTCACTCCCAATTGAAGGTCTAGAGTCCAGAGGAAGTGGTAAGCAGGTTTGGAAGTAAGGCAACTATACGCAGTTGACTTCTGAACCCCTAAAGGTTAAACTTTCAGCCTACTTATTATAGTTCATCCAGAAACCCCAAAAGTTACAGTCCTAAGAGCCAACCAGAAGAACACCAAGTATAGCTAGCTCTACCTACTACTTATACCCCTTGTTTAGGTACTTATAACCCTACTTACTACATCTGATCCGATAAGTACAGGATCCGGTGACGTAGTCAGCAAGATTACTTGGAGGATCATGGGACTTAGTAAGTATGTTAAAAGTGGGGTTATAAGTACCCTAAGTGGGGTTATCCTAAGTATAACCTACTTATAACCTTACTTACTAAGTCCTATGAGCCTCCAAGTATAAATCCCAAATGGATCGATTTAGTTTCAATTGCTCCTGGGCTCATAAGTGCTACCTTAGTTGGAGTCAGAAGCGGATATGGTGAATAGCTACTCCTTGCCCTAGTTTCTGCGCCCCTTCAAGTAAACAACATAAAATCTGAACCCAGAAAGGGCAACCTGACTCGGACACCCCAAGAGACAAGGCGCTAAACCCTCATCCCAAAAAACAACACCCACATAGGCACTGCAGCTCCTGAATCCCTACCTTATACGGTTAGGGTTTAGGGTTTAGGGTTTAGGGTTTAGGGGTTTAGGGTTTTGGGTTTAGGGTTTAGGGTTTAGGGTTTAGGGAAGCGGCCTTCAAGATGCCGCTGAAGGTTGCCTCTGCTTCGGAACCAATCCCGCCCGCTGGCAATCTGCCCGTTCTTTTGAACTCCGACAGGAGCCATTCGGCGATTTCTTCTGGGCTTTTGCAGGCACTCAGTGTCTGGCCACCTTGCCCCGCTGGAGCAAGAGGAACTGCTTGAGCAGCCTGTCCAGTTGCAATTCCCCCAGCAACTGGTTGGGAGTCTCGTTTCGCTCCGGATAATCCTCGATGGGATCCTCGCCAGAATCAGGGCTGCTTGCAATCAATCGGGCGGGAAACATGAGGCTGGAGTTGCATGTCTAGCACTGCTTGAGTTGGCTCGCTTTAGCACAGCCCAGCACGGACCTCTGTCGCGGGACTCAGTAACTGATGATTCGAAAGACTTATTAAGTACCATACTCCCAATTAAGGTCCCTTTTAAGGTACTTATAAGTCTACTTACTACCTACTTACTAAGTCCCTAAAACCCTCAACCCTAAACCCTATAGTACCCCTATAGAGCCCTTTAAAGGAACCCTTAGAATCCCCTTTAAAGGAGCCCCTACTTACTAAGTCCCCAGACCCTCCAAGTAAACCCCCCCAAGCCCAAGGCCCAAAACTATTGAAACCAGCACCCCCAAAGCCGGGAGCCACAAAGTCTAAATCACGAAGCCCGATTACGGTTTAGGGTTTAGGGTTTAGGGTTTAGGGTTTTATGCCCAAGTTTAAAAGCAGACCATGAGGCTCAGGGCTGTCGGGGTTTAGGGTTTAGGGTTTAGTTTAAAAGCCCGGCTCTGAATAGAATCCTCGGAGGCCCTAGCAAGACCTGAAGACCCTACCCCAAAAAGCCGAAGAGCTCCGTACCGTGCAAGCTTCTCACCCCAGCCTCGAAAACGTCAAACTCGATACCCCTAAACCCTATACCCTAAACCCTAAACCGCCCTTATCAACCCAAAACTGCACCTCTGAAAGCCATAATCCGTGGGTACGGCCCCCATACGGTAACAGTCTATAATAGGGCTACTATTAAGGGCCTTATATATCTATATTATGAATTTTATCCAAATCTTACTGAGTGGGGGCCGTACCCAACATAAACCTCTAAACCCCTAAACCCTTAAACCCTAAAGCAGAAGCCGGCATGAAAAAGCCTACAGACAAACGGTTAGGGTTCAGGATGTAGGGCTTAGGGTTTAGGGTTTAGGGTTTCGGATGTAGGGTTTAAGGTTGAAACCCTCACAGACCTAACATAGTCCCACGAAAAACTGCAAAGAAAGAAGCCTAAACCCCGAAACCCTCCCTGAACACCTATACCCCTAAACCCCTGAACCCTAAACCCCAAACTCCAAAAAATGACCCAGAAGGCGCCCGATCTCTAAACACTAAGAAACCGAGCCGGGCCCCGGGCGTAGTGGTCCGACACCTTCGAGTTGTCGAAGACCCGTTTGCCGACCTTTGCGACCTCAGCTGTCTAGGGCTTAGGGTTTAGGGCTTAGGGTTTAGGGTTTATGGCTAAGGGTTTAGGGTTCAGGGTTTACGGCTGAGGTCTTAGGGTTTAGGGTTTAAGGGCCCCAGACAGTTGGCACATGGCTTTAGTTTGATTAGTGCTTGGATGCTCGCTTCCGGGGCTTTGGGGGTGTAGGGTTTCTCTTAGGGTTTGAAACCCTAAACCCTAAACCCTAAACCCTAAACCCCTAAACCCCTAAACCCTAAACCCTAAACCCTAAACCCCTAAACCCTAAACCCTAAACCCCTAAACCCTAAACCCTAAACCCTAAACCCTAAACCCCTAAACCCTAAACCCCTAAACCCCTAAACCCTAAACCCTAAACGTACCGGCTTTAGGGTGCAGGATTTAGAGTCTGGGGCAGCTTGCCTGGGCAGGGTCGATAATTTGCCGGCACCCTGATGTTCATGTGTTTTGATTTGTCCCGAACTGCTATGCTATGTGATATTTCTATTAACCGTATAGGAGAATCTTGGCCGACCAGAATGAAAAAATGCTCTTTATTAATCCCCTTACGTTGCATCATAATAAGAACGACACATAATTCCTAATAGATATACCCCAAACCCTAAACCCCTGAACCCCAAAACCGTGAACACTAAGCCCCCAAACCCTAAAATCCTAAACTCAGGGCCTAGGCTTCGATGGTGGGCGGCGCTTAAGCCCTTCGACATCGATGGCGCAGGTCGATCCAGGACGCTCGCCCGCCGTCCCAGTTCCAGGACCTAGGGGCCTCCTGGCCGGTTGTAAGAGGGACTGGACAAAAACTGTTCTTTTTTGCGTTTCCGCCACTAGGGCCCCCCTGGCCCTGGCCCCCCTGACCCCGGCGGCCCTTACTTGCTGCCCCTGCTCTGCCCTGCCTTTTCGGAGCAGAAGCTTGGCTGCAGAATTGTGTGGTTGTTGTTAACCAGCATGGACCTAACAGAGTTTAGGTCCTAAACCCTAAAAGGTATAGGTTTGGGTGGTTTGCCGCCTCAGACGGCGTGGGGTGGGTGAGTTATGTGATGGCCCGCCACAGTCGGGCCATGGCTGCGATTCGCAGGCAACAAAACCGCTATTAAATCCTACAATCCCTGTTACACTACCGCTACGCAATCTTGCAGCAAACCCTAAACCCTAAACCCCAAACCCTAAACCCTAACCTGAAAGGAATATAACCTAAGCAGCTTTTTCGGGCTTCTGTATGCCGAAGGCGCGCAGCTTTAGAGCTTAGGGTTTAGGGTTAAGGGTTTAGGGTTTAGGGTTCCTGTAAAGGGATCCTCACTTCTTCAACAACCGGGCCCCGAAAGTTCAAATTTTCTAAAATAGAGCAAATGTATAAGGCCAAAAGTTTAAGTCCCCCCGTTTACTATCTAAGGATCCAGAAGGGTTTAGGGTTCCTTTGAAAGGGGCTGTATAAAGGGCTCTATAGGGTTTTAGGGTTTAGGGTTGAGGGCTCCTGTAAAGGGATCTATCAGGGTTTAGGTTCCCTTGCAAGGGGCTCTATAAAGGGCTCTATAGGGTTTTAGGGCTTAGGGGTTTTAGGTGGTGTTGGGGGTTTTGAGGGGTTCAGGGCTTAGGGTTCAAAGTTCAGGACTTCGGGCTCAAAGTGTATTTAGAGTTCAAGTTTAAAGCTTAGGGTGTAGAGTTTGGCAAAGTTCGGGGATTCGGGTGTAGAATGTAGGGTTTTGGTGGTATAAGTTGGCATCAGGGTCTGGGGTTTAGTGTCGTATAGGACCCACTATCAAAGCTGGATGAAGCCCTGAACTCTACAGAACTAAACCTTTACAATGACCCCGGCAATTTGAAAGACAAATAACTGCCAATGAGATTCCTTAGATTAGGGTTCCCTTAATGGGAACACCGTAGAACATCCTCCCCAAACCTGTCTTGGCCCCTATAGTCATAAGGAGTCCTGAAGAGGAACCCTAAACCCTGAACCCTCAACCCTAAACCCTAAACCCTAAACCAAAACCCTAAACCCTAAACCCTAAACCGAAACCCTAAACCCTAAACCCTAAACCGAAACCCTTATAAGCCCCCGGTGAAAAGCAGCCCTCTTCCCTAAACCAATCGGGCCCTGAACCTTTCAGTAGGGCCCCAAAAAAGCACGTAAGCAAAAATCAGGATAGGGATATCCCACATAAACCCCCTGAGAATCCGAGCCCAACAGGGTAGTGATATTCATATAAAATGTTTATGCTTATGTGCTTTTTTGGTCCCTAATTCAGAACCCTTTGCTCGCACTTGGGCACCAGACACCACGGGCGGCCGCTTTGAGAAGCTCCGCTCCTGAAAGGGCTGCGGAATTACGGGCGTAGGGTTTCTTTTAGGGTTTAGGGTTTAGGGTAAGCAGTCTGACGGGGATCCCTGTGATCTTCTCTGCCCCATAATCATATGTGGGCCTTAATGTGAATATGGCTTCGAAATGTTGTGGGGTATCTTACACAACAGTTTTAACGAGGAGCCTTATGGGATCGTCGTAATTTGTCAGGCTTATATATGGGAGTTTCCGAAAATTAGGTACACCATATTATGGGGTCCTTATAATAAGGATCCTACTATTTAGGGTACTAGATTAGGGTCCATCCTATGACGAATTCCTCGAGGATCAGACAACTCATGCCTCCTTACTTAGAATCCCAAGGGACTACGTCAATAATGTCAAGGAAAACCCCAATTGAGGGACTCATAACCCCATTCATCTTCAGAGTTCAAGCCTTTTTGGGTTTAGGGTGTTGGAGTGTTTGTTTGAGTGCGTGTTCACCGGGTTTAGGATTTAGATGTTGTCTCGTGGTATGTAAAAACGCATGATAATGCATCAATGCATGCATGTATGCATGCTCAGGCATGTATACATATACACACATACGTACATGCGTGCATACGTACTTAGTTGCTGAGTTCCCTGGCCATTCGCTGTCTTAGATACATTCGAAATCCGCAGTCCAATCCCTAAACCCTAAACCTTTTAAGTAAGCCGCGCGTCGCGAGGAGCTGACTCCGATTGCGGAGGCAACTTCCTTCAGCATCTTTGTGACCAGCGCAACGTGATCCTTCAGTACGGTTTAGGGTTTAGGGCTTTGGGCTTAGGGTTTCGGGCTTAGGGTTCAGGGGTTTAGGGTTTAGGGCGTAGGGCTTTGGGCTTAAGGTTCAGGGTTCGGAACTCAGGGCTAAAATTCGAAATTGGGTCCTGAGGTTAGGGATGGAACCCCTATCGGGTTCAAAGGGTCAAGGGGCTGGACCACTAGGTTCCTGAGTTGGGTACCCTTCTCCCTAATATTAAGTTTTAACAACGAAACCCCAAACTAAAAAAGGGCAAAAGGTGCTACTCAGGAACCTAGACCAACAGACAAACCTACTCACTCTAAGCACTCTGGTGACACGGCTGTCGTTTACCTCTCGGAGCTCCCGGAGAATGAACCGGAAGACAACCCAGAGACTCCAATATCCCTTCATTAAGGAATATACCTTAAATTATAGTAGGGTCCCTAATATGATTTAAGGAATATTCCTTAACTAAGGGATATTGGAGTCGCTGGGAAGTCAGTCGGCTTGCCCTCAGGGTTTAGGGTTTAGGGTTTAGGGAAGCCTGGCGGGAGAAGGCCGGGGTCGCTGCAACAGCGGCAGCAGCACTTTTTACAGCGTGACGGGTGTGCGGTGCCCGCGCCCAAACTTCTCCTGCTCCAGGAGAAGGCGAAGCTCATGATCGAGATGCACCGGAACGTTGAGATAGGGTTTAGGGTTTAGGGTTTTCCCGAAAGCATCGCGAAGGGTTCTTCCGTGTGGAACGCCGCAGCTGAGTACATAGATGACAGACATAGAATCAACTTACTTGACTCCATACTTTACTCTACACTTGATACTTGACTCTACACTTGATACTTACTTACTTACTTGACCTCTATGACTGACTCTCTACACTTGACACTTGACTCTATGATACTTGACTCTACACTTGATACTTGACTCTATGTTATGCTTACGACTTACTTACTTACTTACTTACTTCAATCTACTTACTAACTTACTTGACACTTGACACTGGACTCTATGCTATCTCTATACTTACTTATACTTACTTATACTTACTTATACTTACTTACTTACTTGACTTGCTTAGTTACTTACTTACTTACCTACTTACTTACTTACTTACTTACTTACTTACTTACTTACTTGACTCTATGCCTCTATGACTTACTCTCTACATCTCGGTATCTAATTCTCTCTTTTAAAGCCAGGGGGTGGCACCGTTGTCGTCCATCGGGAATGCAACCCTTCCCAGGGATTCGCCTCCTCGGGCGTTCAAACGCGAGGTAAAGTTACACATTTTAGGCGCCCGGGTGAACCCTTCGCAGGGATTGGCATGGGCGAGGGCCCAAACGCTAGGTAAAGTTACATATTTTTTAACTTATTAGGCACCCGGGTGAACCCTTCACAAGGATTCGCTGCCTCGGGCGTTCAAACGCGAGGTAAAGTTACACATTTTAGGCGCCCGGGTGAACCCTTCACAGGGATTCGCTGCCTCGGGCGTTGAAACGCGAGGTAAAGTTACACATTTTAGGCGCCCGGGTGAACCCTTCACAGGGATTCGCTGCCTCGGGCGTTCAAACGCGAGGTAAAGTTACACATTTTTCGGGCGCCGTGAACCCTTCACAGGGATTCGCTGCCTCGGGTGTTCAAACGCGAGGTAAAGTTACACATTTTGCGGGTGCCGCGCAACCCTTCACAGGGTTTGGGTGCAGTTCATTTTTTTTTGCAACCCTTCACAGGGATTGGCATTTTGCAACCCTTCACAGGGATTGGCGTGGTCGGGTGTTCGAACGCGAGGTAAAGTTGCATTTTTTGACGAGTATTGAGATGGATTATTTTATGTGCATTGAAATGAATTTTGCAACCCTTCACAGGGATTGGCGTGGTCGAGTGTTCGAACGCGAGGTAAAGTTGCATTTTTTGATGTGCATTGAGCTGAATTTTGCAACCCTTCACAGGGATTGGCGTGGTGGAGTGTTCGAACGCGAGGTAAAGTTGCAATTTTTGATGAGCATTGAGATGAATTTTGCAACCCCTCACAGGGATTGGCGTGGTCGAGTGTTCGAACGCGAGGTAAAGTTGCATTTTTTGATGAGCATTGAGATGAATTTTGCAACCCTTCACACAGATTGGCGTTGTCGAGTGGTTCGAGCGCGAGGTGAAGTTACACATTTTGGTGCATGGTACATAGATGACTCCATGACTCTGTGACTCTATCTCACTATGACTCTATGACGCTATCTCACTGTAACTCTCTGACTTTATGACTCATGACTCATGGACTCTATGACTCTTGACTGTATCTGCATCTCGAGGTCCAGGTCAGGCTATGAGCCCTCACGCTATGGGGATCTCGATTAAGCGTTCCCACACATAGAGCATAGAGTGAACTACATCGAGTCAAGTGCATGGTACATAGATGACTCCATGACTCTGTGACTCTATCTCACTATGACTCTATGACGCTATCTCACTGTAACTCTATGACTTTATGACTCATGGACTCTATGACTCTTGACTCTGTGACTTTACGATCCTATACACTGGATCTATCACATAGCCCCACAATCTTCGCTGATGATGCTTTCGGGCCAATTGTCTTCTAGTAGGGTTTAGGGGTTTAGGGTTTAGGGGTTTAGGGTTTAGGGTTTAGGGTTTAGGGTTTAGGGTTTAGGGTTTAGGGATCCTTGCACAGAACATTGGGCCAATGGCGACAGCGACATCGATTGCAACCTGAAGGTCTTCAGGGCAATCGCTGTCACTGACGGGAAACTCGCTGGCAAACCAAGACTCGTGGTAGTGGGCCCCACGTTGGACACAGGCTTCCCACCCCCTGCATCCGTGCAAAAAGATAGACTTAACTAAGCCCCGCTTACGTGGGTAAGTTGGCGAGGTCCCATCGTCGCCAAGCGCCCTGCCGCCAGCCGCAAAGGCGGGCCGCTTCAACACGGCCACCGCCGGTCGACGCAAAGCCGCTTTGCTCTTGGCCTTCGCTTTCGCTTTCGGCAAGGCTGCCACGACAAGCTGCTCCCTAAATCCTAAACCCCTAAACCCTAAACCCTGAAAACCCCTAAACCCTAAACCCTAAAACCCTAAACCCTTCACCCCTAACCCCTAGACCCCTAAACCCCTAAACCCTAAAACCCTAAACCCCTAAACCCAAACCCTAAAAACCTGAAGCCTTAAACCCTAAAACCCTACACCCCCAAACCGTAAAGCCCTAAACCCTAAACGACTGAACCCCTAAACCCCTAAACCCCTAAACCACTGAACCCCTAAACCCTAAAGCCTAGCCCCGAAAACCCAAACCCCTAAACTCCTAAAGCCCTAAACCCCTAAACCCCTAAACCCCTAAACCCCTAAACCCCAAACCCTAAACCCTAAACCCCTAAAACCCCATCGGCCCCTCGGAGGCCAAGGAAGAAGTCTCGAGAGTTTCGGCTGAAGGCCATACTTCCCCTTGTGCCATATTCCTTTCTCCTAAAACCCATAAAGGACCCCTAACCCTAGGTATTCCTTACTATACCCCCCTTAGAACCATCATAAAAATATATGGTTAATATTCTCCTGGGTTTTATATGAACACTTTAAACAAAGTCGTAAGGAGACTATAGCAAGAAGGAAACCTATGGCAACCTCTACCAGCCCTGAAACTTTGTAGATTTCTTCATAAAGCCCTGCAAGACGATGAGGCCTATTGTAAAAATGCCGAGCAAACCCTGCAAAACAAAAAACAAACTCTGCGGCCGGATATCTAAACTTTAAACACCGAAAGCACCAAAAAAAACTGAGAAAAAAAAGGTACAACCTCAAGCCCTGAACTCTCCAACCTTTGAGCTACCCCTACTTGGAGGGTCATGGGACTTAGTAACTATAGTTATAAGTCCCTTGATTGGGGCTACAAGTAATTATAAGTATAGCCCCCCGAATAATAACCCTAGTTACTAAGTCCCATGATCCTTTAAGTATCAAACCATCTTCGAAAGCTGACAAAGACCCAGTAGAACACCCGAAACAAAGAAATCTAGAAACCATACAGGAACCCTGAAACCCGAACCCCGAAACCCTAGACCCTAAACCCCTGAACCCGATTCCCTAAACCGAAACCCTACTTGGAGGCTCATGGGACTTCGTAATTAACATTATAAGTAGGTTATACTTAGGATAACCCCACTTAGGGGACTTATAACCCCACTTATAACCTACTTACTAAGTCCCATGATCCTCCAAGTACACCCTAAACTATAGACCTAAACCCTTATAAGCCCTATGGTACCCTTATAGATCGCCCTTTTAAGGACCCCTTGAAAGAAACCCCTAGGAATAGTACCGAAACCCTGAGAAACCCCTCAGTCGGTGTATTGAAACGGAAGTCCTCTGGTAAGTGCCTCGAGTCCGTACGCCTTGGACACGGCAGGAGAGGGCTTACAGGGAACTCCAGAAAGTTGGAATATGGTTTCATGGTAGGATACCCTATAATTTACCATAGAAGGGTTAGGACAATCATGTTCCAACTTTCTGGCTTCTACCTTAGGGTTTCGGGTTTATGGCTTGGGGTTTAGGGTTTAGGGGTTTAGTGTCGATGTCAACAGTCCCCCACAATGATTAGTGCGGGATCCATATTGAACAGCTAGGGAAAGAGACAAAAAAAAATAGCAAATCGATAACTATTTTAGGATTTAGGGTTTGGGGTGGGTGTTACCCTGAACCCGAAACCCTCGCCTCACCAACTGATCCTGAATGCAAAGCTACAGAAGAATGGCTAGTTGCTTGACTCAAGCACGACTCAGATTGCATGCCAAGTCCGTCAACTCACAGACATGCTCCACACTCATGGAAACAAAAATTCGGCTGTAGTTGTCGTCGCCTTGTTCAGGCTTTACTCCTCCTGAACCCGCTCTTGTGAGTTCCTGCTTTCTTCTTTCTCCGACCAGACTTGTACCTCTGCTTTTAGCAACCCCTAAACCCTAAACACTAAATTCGAGCTGCTGCGCTAGAAGTCAGCCTGAGGCCTCGGTCGGTGCCTGTTCAGCTACCTGCCCCCGTATATAGCTCTTGTAGGAACCCTCAGTTTTAGAACCCTTTTAAAGGGACCCTTTAAAAGGAACCCTATTCCGGCCCCTAAACCCTAAACCCTTCTTGCCTTTGCCGCTGCAGGACGGCCTTCCTAGGCTTACTTACTCTAGGATGCCCAGTAACCTAGGAATAAATAGGGAGAAACTGGTT
The DNA here is from genome assembly GCA_905221615.1 of Symbiodinium sp. CCMP2592. Classification (NCBI taxonomy): domain Eukaryota; class Dinophyceae; order Suessiales; family Symbiodiniaceae; genus Symbiodinium; species Symbiodinium sp. CCMP2592. The sequence continues at coordinate 53,508 of CAJNDT010000395.1, forward strand.
AGCTTGATAAGGAACCTAGGACTACAAAAAGGGAATAAGGGTACTACTGGGCATGTACTTCATCCGGTCGCACTTCTACCATCTTCGGTTCTGCGTTTCTACACTTGGTCGTCAGTCGGTACAGCTTCTCCGTACTGCGACGACACCTGGCCGACCAAAGCTGCCGGGCTGGAGCCCATATGGGAGTTTCCGAAAATAGGGGACCCAAATATAGCACCCCAAATAGTAAGATCCTTATGATAAAGAACCCCGAAGTACGCTACCCTAATTATCCGAAACTCCCATCTGGGACAGAAGATGGCTCACTTCAATCATCTATCAGGCATCGGAAGCCTGGGCCGTCCTCGCAGACAGCAACCCTGCTCCCGCCGCCTTGGCCGGCTTCTGAACCCCTCCTAAAAGTTAAACTTTTTGCCTACTTATGATAGTCCATATAGAAACCCCCAAAAGTTAAAGTCCTAAGAATCAATCAGAAGAGTGCCTAGCTGTTTGCTGGCTCCAAGCACAGGAGAAGCCAGAGTCTGAAAAGCTTTGAATAAGATTCAGCCGGACGGTCGAAGCATTGAGCCGGAGGTTAGGGTTTAGGGTTTAGGGTTTAGGGTTTAGGGTCTTGGAGGGTTCCTTAACGGGTTTCCTTACAATTCTATTCCAAGGGATCTTTGTACTGACGGTGTTCCAGGCGTTTAGGCCTTTGGGGTCGATCGGCTAATGTCCAAAAAGGGCTTAGGGTTTAGGGTTTAGGGTTTAGGGTTTAGGGGGATTCCTGAAAAGCTCAAAAGATGAGATTTTAAGGTTGAGGGGGTACGATCGGTCGGTGGTCTCTTTACTTAGGATTTCTGTTTTCAGGGGCTGTATATTACTATCCTTATTAGAGCTATATGAGGCAGTAGTAGCAACAGAGAAAGAGACCGCCAGCCTGTTTAATTGAGCGGCTAAAGGTCGCGTGGGTGAGCCTTTAAGTAAGGAATGCGACAATCAGGTGCCATGGGGCTTGAAGCAGAGTTCATATGGGAGTTTCCGAACATTAGGGGCACCCTATTTTGGGGTCCTTTTAATAAGGATCCTACTATGTAAGGTACCGTATTAGGGCCCCCTATTTTCGGAAACTCCCATATAGAAACCCAAAACGTTAAAGTCCTAAGAGTCAACCAGAAGAACGCCAAGTATGCGATGATGCGATAGCTTTCTAAGGGGAGGTTGTAAGCCGCCATAAACACTTCAGTAACCCCAAACCCTAAACCCTAAACCTCAACCCTAAACCCTAAACCCTCAACCCTAAACCCTCAACCCTAAACCCTAGACTATGTAGACCCTTGGCCTAAAACCCCTAACCCGCGATTCCCAGATCCCTGCACTCCCAAACCCCTGAACTAAATCCCCTAAACCCTGAACACCCAAGCTCCCAAACCCCTTAAAGGGAACCCTCCTACAGAACCCTTGTAAGGCCATTTTTAAGGCACCCTTGCGGGACCCAAGGACCGAAACAGAACCCTAATGGGCCCCAAAGGTTTGCACTTAAAAGAACCGAACAACCCTAAAAGGCACCCAGAAGCATCAAAAAATCCTCAAGGGCACCCTTCAAGGTATCCTTGAAGAGACCCTTTAAAGGTTTCCTTAAGGACTATAAGGTATAGAACCCTACCTTAACTACCTTGGGCGATAGGCGCACAAGGCAGGTACAAAACCCTGTAGTAGCCTTAAAGGGGGCCCTATACTACTATACTACTCTTGTGGGACCCTTACGGGAACTTTTAAGGTCTCCCTTAAAAGCCCTGAGGGCGTAAACCCTAAACGCTAAACCCCTAAACCCTAAAACCCTAAAACCCCTAAATCCCTAAACCCTAAACCCCTAAACCTGTAAGGGCCCCCCTGAGGTCGGCACGGATATGTGGTGAGGCCCTTCATGTAAAGCTCCTGGGCCTGAACACGCGAAGCTTGAGGCAGGAGAGGGTTTAGGATTTCGGATGAAGGTTCTTCCTCTAAAGGGATCTATGGGGTTTCAGGGTGTCGGAGTTTAGGGTTTAAGGTTTAGGGCTTTACGGTTTTAGGGTTTAAGGGTTTAGGGTTTAGGGGTTTGGGGTTTTAGAGTTTGGGGTTTAGGGGTTTAGGCTTTTCGGGTTTAGGATCGAGGGTTTGAGGTTCAGGGCTTAGGATTCAGGGTTTAGGATGTAGCATTCAAGGGTGGAGCTTTAGGGTTTCGCCCCTTGGGGCCGCAGTGAGCCTGGAGCAACTAGCAATGGTAGAACTTGATTTGGGGTTCCTTTAAAGGGGTCTATAAGGGTTACTACAAGGGATCTATAAGGGTACTATAATACTGTAGGAACCTGATTAAGAAACCTTGGGCCTGTATTAGGGTTCCTTATATATGACACCGACTATTTTGGGGTTATATGCCAAGGGTTTCTTAATCAGGTTCCTACAGTAACACAACTCCCCCTTCGAGCCCTGCATGACTACACCTCGGCCGACTTCTGAAACCCCTCCTAAAAGTTAAACTTTTTGCGTACCTGTTATAGGTCATATAGAAGCCCAAAAAATTAAAGTCCTAAGAGTCAACCAGAAGAACGCCAAGATACTGTGGCACACCACAAGAACCTTTTCTGATTGCTACTGCCCCTGTGTTAGCGCCCTTTGCCGATTCAGGAATCATTGCCTCGCGAGTAAAGCCTAGGCTTAGGACATAGGGGGTTAATGATCATGGGACTTAGTAAGTAGGTTATAAGTCGGGTTATAAGTTCCGTAAGTGGAGTTACCCTACTCTAAGTCCCATGATGAGCCTTTAATAAGTAGGAAGAGGTACAAACCCCAATAAAACCTGCCCAGCCCCCAAACCCTGAAATCTAACCTTCAACTCTCGGTTGACTCCTACTTGCTGGGGTGAAGGGTCAAAGACCATACCGGGCTTGTGAGGTGATGCATCGGGCCTGAATGACTGGAAGACTCCTGGGGCGAATTCCGTTCAGGATTCAGGGTTTAGAGTTCAAGGTTTCGGGTTTAGGGTTTAATCAGTACGCGATAGTTACAATGAGGAACCGTAATGCCGTAAGAAAGGTATTGAGTATTGAACATCAGGGCCAACGGTCAAAACTTCAGCCCTGAACGACCCGATGTAGTGATGCTAGAAGCTCCTGTGGAACCATACAACCCCATGCACAACTCAAGAAAGGCTGAACAACGCAACCCCCACACATCCCTGACAAAGCCGTGCCTCAAGCCTATCTACAGCACCTCATAGAGTTATAAAGATCTTAAATCTTAAATTCTACTCCCCTGAGTTTAGGACCCCTTACAAGGTAAGCAAGACAATATTTTCGGAGCTGCCAATGAAAGAAATGCTGCGCTGGCGCTTAAGCTGCTCCCCCATGTACATTGGATGTAAGCATAGGGAGTAGATCAGCCATAGTGTCGACCTGATCTGCGAGCTCATCTGGAGCATCGAAAAACCCACCTGCTCACCGTGCCGCTCCACCGGGATGGACTGCGCAACATCCACATCTAAGTAAGGATCCTCCGTCGCCTTTGTCTCTGGCTCTAAGAGGCTCTGCAAGCCAGCTCGCAGTTCTGTGCTGCATGTAACCAACAAACACTAAAATAGTCATACTCATATTGTACATATGTAGTGGAATACACCCCCATACCGTGTTCGAATTATTCAAGCCTTTACATAATACCCCCCAAATCCCTCAACCAAGCAGAAAGCAGTTTCTGCGACCCGCATGGAACCCTAGGGAAAACTCTCTCAAGTCAATACACGTCCAAGGTAAAAGAAAGCCCTGCCTTTTCCTGCGTCTTCTTCGGAGGCAGGCGGAGCCGACTGGGCGAGAAGTTCGAGTTGTACCGGGGATGCTACAAACAGCAAGGACGCGATGAGAAGTTTATAGTTGTTCTGTAGGGCTGTTCTGTAGGGCTTGGGAAAGGAAGTCATGTCATGCCGAAAAATCCTCAAGCCTGGTCGTTGTGGATGTAGGGTTTAACCCTCATGTCTTGGTGGAAGACGTGCGGCTCCAGGTGCGTACAAGTGGTTGCTATAAGAGCCCTCGTCAATAGAAGATGGCTTTGCAATATAAAATACTGTAGTAGAACCGGAAGATTGTACTGGGATCTTATGACAGAATTAAGCCTCGGGTTTCAGAACGTAGGGCTGGGGACAGTTCGGCCTTTTGCTGTTTACCGATCACGGTGTGTGCTTCGGGCCTAAGGCGGCATACAGCTTTAAATGACTTTGTCTGTACAAAACTTGTTCGGTTTCAATGGGGTCCAACTCACACAATATGATCAGTTTTTGATTAAGGGCTCCCAGTAGAGCAGGCAGTTTCAGAGTAACCCCCATATCATAACCAGCTTGCCCAAGGATGGTCGAGCTGCCCTATGACTATGACGAAAATGTATAGAAATGTGACTGTCGCTGTCTTTTCGTTGCCGTTGCGTCATGATCACCCTGCTTGCTGTCCCGCACCATATCTGAATTCATTATCTTTTCCGCATTTGGGTATCTATGTATTCATTTAGTATTTGTATGTTCCTATTAGTACCGATAATGGATGGGAAGCGGTGGTGGTGGTGGTGGTGGTGGTGGTGGTGGTGGTGGTGGTGGTGGTGGTGGTGGTGGTGGTGGTGGTGGGAGGAGGAGGAGGAGGAGGAGGAGGAGGCGCAGGAGGCGCAGGAGGCGCAGGAGGCGCAGGAGGCGCAGGAGGCGCAGGAGGCGCAGGAGGCGCAGCAGCAGCAATGGCAGTAGCAGTATAAAGCAGCAGCTATTGGCAGACACGTGAGAACAATAGAGATGGCAGTAGTCATCACAAGAATAAAACTTTGAACTCCAAAACCCTGAAGCCTTAAATCCGAAAACCTAAAACCCCGGTCGAAGGCAAGCGACGTCCATACTTCGCTTTGGAGGCCGACAAGGTTGAACCTGGGTTCCATCTGAAAGTCTTGAGTCTCAGGATTTACCTATAACTTACAAAAATCCTGTTTTTTGTAGGTTCGTACAAGCCCTGATATGGAATCTATAGGGGACCCTACAAATAAGTAGGTTTTGGAAGGTTAAGGTACGCCGTAATACCCAGACCCTTAACCCTGAACTCAAGCTTGAAGGCTCTCGGACTCTAGGAGGTTTTTGGGTGTGGGTTTTATGTGCTGTAATGTCGGATTCTAAATAATTAGAATTGGCTTCTTTAGGTCATGGTTCCCTCGTATAATTGTGGTGACATGACGCATAACTTCTGGTGATTCTGGTGCACTTGGTGGCTGCGGATTCTCCACAAAAGCTTTGCGCAAGCGCCCACCAATGGGATGAGGTGGATACGCCGCTTTGAAGGAGTGCAGCCGGCCCGCCTGCCGAAGTTCAGTTGCTGCATTTTCGATCACAAGCCGGCGGCAAATGATGCCGCTTGTGTTGCTTGCTCGAAGATCTAATGCTTTGTACTTGCTGCCTCTTCAAAGACGTACATGGAATGTCGACTGAAGAATATGAAACTGTTCGACGACTTATTTAAGCACCCGGCTAGTTCATTCTCAGATCGTCTGAGCGATCCTGCTGCATGCAATATTGATGCGACAGTGGCTACCTTGCCTTCGCTTGTGGCGGGGCTGCTGGCATCTGCAGACTCAGCACGTCGGCGCTCTCCTGTAGAAACAGAGCCACACGCGAGAGGGTGAACATACTGTTGGGCGGCCTTAGACAAACTCTTTGAGTCTAGAAGGCTGCGTCATTTGACCCAACGGACGTATCCGATCCAAACAGTGGAAAAAACAAGTTTCTTTCCGGTCACATCAAAGTACTGTTTCTTACCCCCATTCACTTCGAAATCAGCGGAAACATGCATCTGGATCCGATGAAACGAAACATGCAGATTTTGCAACATGCCCAAGAACAACCATGGAAACCTCCGTTTGTATCCGATGAAACGAAACTGTCGTATCATAGGCAGTTGTAATACATGACTCTGGCATACTACCCGAAACGCCATCTCATTCGTCTCTTCTGCATCCACTCTTACGTCCAGAGAGTCGCCGCGGTGCACTTCTGCCACATTTGGGATGATCATCTCATTGCGAAGGCGGGGCACCTGCAACAGCGTCACTCTCTTGCACGGCTTTGAGAGCGCTCCGGAGCATGGCGCTGCGCAGCTCCCAAGACCAGGCCGCTGTGCATTCGCAGCATGGCGCCGCGCGGCTCCCAAGGCCAGGCGCCTGTGCATGCACAACTCCGACCCCCCAGCCCGGAATCTTGCAGCATTTAATCTTGAATGGGAAACGGAGAGAACGATTGGCTGGGGCTTTCTTCAAGTTTATTCAAGTTTGATCCAGGGCCGAATACAAATTGTGTCCATGCTGCTTTGGCATTCAGGGGTAAGGAGACAGGGAACCGCTTGGGCTACTTCCCGAGTTAGGGAAATGCACAATTCCCTCTACGAGAATTAGAATTTGCCGTCCTGAGCATGTCCCAGGGACATCAATGCCAAACTCTAATGTGATTGGATGAGAAATCTAAAAACCGATGCCCCCAGACCTGACCCCGACTATTTGGCCAAGCTGGCAACTTTGCGGTCCTTGCCGAGCAAACGGCGGAGCCCTGTCTGACAACAACTCGCTGTGCGACGTCCGAACCAGGGGCTTCAATCCGCTATTATGACCGAAACTGTTGCAGCATCTACGCAAGAACTTTCTCGCAACCTGCCATTACATCTACATGTACAGGTACGTGTACATCCACAGGTAAAGACATATATATATATATATACATACCTGTGCCAGAACAAAGAAAACGACACTAAATTTTACACCACACATTCAGAGGGCTCGCGCTGCATCAGCATGCTCCTTTCGCCCTGTGGCCTCGCAGCCCGGGCCAATGGCACCGGCGGCATCCCGCTCGCCGCTTAGCACCAGCAAGGTGTTGGACATTGTCGCACCTGGCTCAGGAAAGCAAAGTACGGGAGTTGCACTCTGTCACCAGAGGGCCCAAAATGTGCCCGAACCGTTCTTTCCCAGCCAGCCTGTGACAAAAGCCACAGCTTTTCCTGCAAGCTGGTGCGCGGGGAGCAAAGCGCTGGCAGGCAGCTTCTGATCCAATGTCTTCCTCGGATCCACGCGAAAAGGTCAACCTGGAAAATTTGGGCCAGGACTAGGCGGGCACCCTTCTTTGGTGAGCTAGCTTCGGTGTCATGTGCTCTTATTTAGAACTTTGTCTTGCTGCGGACTTCGGAGCGGCCTATTTGGTGCTGCTGCTGCCTGATTGAAGGCTTGATTGCGCCAGAAGCGGCAACTTACCAAGTGCAGCTGTCAGCCATCTTGTTGACGTTCGGGCTGTCTCTCTACGATAGGACTGCTTTGCACTGAGAAAGGACTCTGCTCTGAGATGGACGACGTTTTACTGTTCGGAAGGGACCAGCGGGAAAAGACCCCATGGCATGGCTTGCTAAGCAAGTTCCAATTTGCGCAACCAAGTCAAACTACAACTATGACTGCTGCCTGCCACCTTTCTTGTCTTTGTGAAAGGGGCACCAAATAAAACTCGACACTAGAATCATGACTGGCGGCTCCCATCGGTTCAGAATCATGACGGTGTGCTCTGCCAGAGTCAGGCGCCTCGAACCTGGCCGCGTAGCTGGCGCGGTGCCCTGTCCATGCCGGGACACGCTCAAAGTAGGCCCTCGTTAACTTCCGTTCCAACACACGTACCACACCTCCCTGATTTGTTTTCAATTTTCAATCTACAGCTGCCCTGTTCCCAATGCACTGACTGCACTAAGCGAAACACTTCCTAAGCAAGGCTGCCCGGCATGAACCACATGCCTTCGGGGTGGAGAGTGCTAAACGCCACGCCGGCAAGGGTCCGCTGCACCTTCTTCCAGTTGGGCTGCCCGAGACGAACCCTATTACAAGCCCAAACCTTAAACCCTGAACCCTAAAACCCTAAACCCTAAAACCCTAAAACCCTAAAACCCTAAAAGCCCTAAAACCCTAAAGCCCTAAAACCCTAAAACCCTAAACCCTAAAACCCTAAAACCCGAAAAACCCTAAAAACCCTAAAAACCCTAAAACCCTAAACCCTCAGACCTCTAAGGTGCGAAGCCGAGGCACAGAGCCCTTCTAGGGAACCCTTTAAGGAACCCTTTAAGGAATCCTCTAAGGAACCCTAGGATGGTTTAGGATTCCTTACTTGGAGGGTCGGGGGACTTAGTAAGTAGGTAGTAAGTAGACTTAAAAGTACCTTAAAAGGGACCCTAATTGGGGTTAGGGTACTTATAAGTCTATAAAATAACCAGTTACTAAGTCCCCCGACCCTCCAAGATACTCTAAACCCTAAACCCTATACCCTTATAGAATCCCCATAGATCCCTTAAAAAGGACCCCTTTAAAGGAACCCCTCTTTTGTTACTTAGTAGGGCCAGAAACCTGCGAAGCCGAGGCGCAGAGGTTCCGGCAACTTCTCACTCGCCTTGCGGAGGTCCTTCTTGGAGGGTCGGGGGACTTAGTAACTATAGGAGGTTCCTTTAGGGTTCCTTTAAAGGGATCTATAGTGATTCTATGAGGATATAGGGATTAGGGTTTAAGTTCTTTCTCTGCAGCTGAGGCTTTGGGCTTAAGGCCCCAAAACCGTCCTAGGGTTCCTTAAAGGATCCCTTAAAGGGTTCCCTAGAAGGGTTTAGGGTTTAGGGGTTAGGGCTGGGGGTTTAGGGTCTGGGGGTTTAGGTCTTTGAGGTTTGGCGGTTTGGGGGTTCTGGGTTAGGGTTTAGGGGTTTGGGGTTAGAGGGTTTCGGGTTGAGGGGTTAGGGTTTAGGGTCTAGAGTTGGGGGTTTGGGGGTTTGGGGGTTTGGGGGTTTCGGGTTTAGGGCTTGGGGGTTATTAGGGGGAAGGGTTTAGGGTATAGGGGTTCGGTTTAGGATTTAGGGTCTAGGGTTTGGCTCAAGGCTTAGGGGCCGGGGTTTAAGGGCTAGGGGTTGAGGGTTACGGTTAAGGGGTTCTACAGTTGATGGTATCAATCCTGCATTACCTTAAGGACCCTACACTATGGGAATTACGGTATATTCCTTAAGCCCTAAACCCTAAACCCTAAACCCTAAACCCTATGGGTAATGCAGGATTTATACCATCGGGGTTAAAGGGGTTAGGTTTTAGGGTTTTAGGGTTTAGGGTTTTAGGGTTTTAGGGTTTATGGTTTAGGGTTTAGGGTTTAGGGTTTAGGGGTTAGGGTCTTTGAGTCTTTGGAGGAGCCCTCCTCTTGTTGGGCACAGCCAAGTTCCGTGATCAATCGTAGCATCCAGAGACTCCAATATCCCTTAATTAAGGAATATACCTTCAATTATATAAGGATCCATAGTATGATTTAAGGAATATTCCTTAATTAAGGGATATTGGAGTCTCTGGGTATATCCATGCCTGCGACGAGTTCGGGGTCAAGGATTTGACATAAACCTGGTGTATCGGCATATCAGCGATGCCGAGTCTCCTGGAAACGGCGGCGTCGACGATGTTCCGTGGTAGGGGGAACCCAGAGACTCCAATTTTCCTTGATTAAGGAACATACTCTCAATTATAATAGGATCCCAAATATGATTTAAGGAATATTCCTTAATTAAAGGATGAATATTCTCAATTACAGGATGAATATTCCTTAATTGAAGGATGAATATTCCTTAGCTAAAGGATGATATTCCTTAATTGAAGGATACTGGAGTCTCTGGGAAACCCTCTGTCGTTGCTGCTGTCCACGTGACGGCCGTCCGACAAATCCCAAGCCGAAGCCCCGAGCCAAAGCCTGTGCGCCAGACTGCTGGGCTCAGGGCTCTTAGGGGTTTTAGGGGCTTTAGGGTTTTAGGGGCTTTAGGGGTTCAGGGTTTAGGGCTTTAGGGTTTCGGGCTTTAGGGTTTAGGGGTTTTAGGGTTTAGGGGTTTAGGGGTTTAGGGTTTAGGGCTAAGGGCTGAGGTTTAGGTTTGCATGAGGGCTTTGGGCTCTTCGGGCTTGATTTGCGAGTTCAAGACTTGTGAGGTTTTGGTTTAAGGCTTGGGGTTTTTTAGGTTGGGGGGCTCGAGGCTTTTGGGTTTGGGGTTTTGGGTTTGAGGGCTTTGCTCTGTTGGGATATGGTTTTCTCGTCCGGAAATCTCCTCCAACATGTCATCTCTAAGCCCAAAATTTTCGGAACCCGCAATCCGAAGCCGTAATCTCTACATCCTATACCCAAAAAGGCTAAATCCTAAACCCAAACTAACCTGCCTGTCTTTGTTTGAAGACTGCTGTAAGGAATATTTTATAAGGTTCAGGTAGACCCTTCTCGAAGGCTGCTTTGCTTCAGTAACTCTAGCTAGTGACCCCCAAAAACTGGCGTACTAATCTGCAGAACCCATCTTACCCTACTGACTGAGTCCAAAATAGCGCACAAGTGAAGCACAAGCCCGACAAAGCTCTTGTGAAAGCCTGCCAGACCCCTATCAGATCACACAAACAAGCTAACAGGAAACAGAGAAACAAAAAAGCGCAGCAAGTAAAGCATAGCAAACAACATCGGCAACGAAAAGCCTCAAAGAGTTAAACGACAGCGAAGTTCCAGTAGCACCCTTGCGCAAACTTTAGTCTGCAGGTTCACTGGATTTATGGTGTAGGGCGTAGGGCTTTTGGTTTCATGATTTAGGGTTGGGCCTCAACCCTAATCCGCAAAGCTTAAACCCCGTACCCCATACCCTAAAACGTAAACCACCTAAACCCCAAACCCTACCAAGAGCCTTGCCTGGATGATCGTCCCTTGTTTTGGGGGCTCCCAGGAAAGGATAGTCTTCCTGAACTTCGCGGCAGCTTTCTCCTGCTCAAGCGACTGGCTCGGAGGATCATGGGACTGAGTAAGTAGGTTATAAGTGGGGTTATAAGTCCCCTAAGTGGGGTTATCCTAAGTATAGCCTACTTATAACCTTACTTACTAAGTCCTATGAGCCTCCAAGTAGGATTTAGGATTTGGGAGTTTCCGATAATAGGGGATCCTAATTTAGTACCCTAATTAGTAGGATCCTTATCAAAAAGGACCCCAAAAGAAGGTACCCCCTATTTTCGGAAACTCCGATTTAGGCTTCAGGGTTTACACTGAACTCCAGAAAGTTGGAAGATGGAATTAGGATGATGGGTGCGGGGAGTCCCTCCTAGACTGTACAGTAAGGTTAGGGTTTAGGATTTAGGGTTTAGGGTTTAGGGCATTATGATGTTCCAACTTTCTGGCTTCTACTGTAGGGCTTCGGGTTAAATCGTCATACGAACTTTGATTAGGACTTAGGCTGGTGGGTCTCGGGTTAGCCAAGGCCCGGCGGCAAGCGCGAAGAGACAAGTGATCGAAACACTGTAACCACACGGAGAGTTTAGAGTTTAGGGTTCGGGGTTTAGGGTTTAGGGGTTTAGGGTTTAGGGGTTTAGGGGTTTAGGGGTTTAGGGTGTAGGACTTTGGGCTCAAGGGCTGAACTCATGACTTGCGGCTCAGGGTTTACATTCTCTATTTTAAGGTAGCGAGGCAGGCATCCAAAACCCTGCAACCCGAAACCTTGAAACCTCGAAACCGAAAGAACCCCAAAACCTACAAATCCGACAGCTCTGAAGCTCTCCGCATTTCCTAAACCCTGTACCCTAAAGGTATTGGGGCCCTAAGCGTTAGAACAGGCGTTTGTGGCACTCTATCATATATGCTACAAGTATAACAAGGAACCCTAAGGAATACAATTCTCGCTTTAACTGTTCTTATGCTTGATTTTGTTCTTAGGGCACAACCCTAAGCCCTAAACCCGTAAACCCCTAAAACCCTAAACCCTAAACCTCTAGAAAGATTCAGTATTCCCAAACTCTCTGGGCTTGGGGAATTTAGGGGTTAGAGTTTCGGGTTTGGGGTATAGCGGCCCCGAGTCATCATACTCTTACTACCAATACAACTGTGATGAAGATAATAAGCAGAAGGATATTGAGGATAGCAGCCCCAAACCCAAACCCCTGTCCCTGGCTTTTCGCTGCACAGGTCCTACGGTTGATGACCTTCATGACCCTAGCCTATGGAGATTACTGTGTATTCCGTTGTGGATGATGCAGGATTTACACCATCTACCTGAACCCTAGACCCTAAACCCTACTTGGAGGGTCGGGGGACTTAGGAAGTAGGTAGTAAGTAGACTTATAAGTACCCTAAAAGGGACCCGAATTGGGGCTATGGTACTTATAAGTCTATAAAATAACCAGTTACTAAGTCCCCCGACCCTCCAAGTAAACCCCTAAACCCTAAACCCTAGGCTCAGAATGCACCCCTTTGCAACCCGCCTCTTTTTCAGAGATGGCACTGCCCACGTACGTTGCGGCGGACTCCTGCTACATCCAAGAGACGACGCAGTGGGTTTAGTTTAGGGTTTAGGGCTTAGGAAATTAGGGCTTAGGGTTTAGGGCTTGGGGTTTAAGGTTTAGGGCTCTGAGGAGTTGGAGGCTTATATAACTCCCTTTCAACTCAATCCTAAATCCTTTCCAAGAACCCCGAAGTCGAGGGTTCGAGCCCATTTAGTCGTGCCATGAGAGACTACTTGGGTGGTTGTCAAAATTAAGGTCCCTTTTTGGGTACCCTAAACATTAGGTGCCGTAATATAAAAAGGGCCCAAAAAGGGGCCCTAATTTTGATAACCACCAACTTGGAGGTTCATGGATAGTTGTAAAATGAGGTTTATAAGGATAGCTACCTTACATATAACCCCAGTTATAACTACCCATGAACCTGCAAGTAAACCTTAAACATTAAAGAGACAAGCCAGTCTAAGCATGGAAGCAATGCCAACAAAGACTGGGTTCTTGTTCAGTTCCCACAACAAAGAAACCATATTTTTTACTATAGATCCCTATTGTGGCAACTTTAATTAAACTCCTTAACAAGAACCCAGAAGAAGACATCCGTAAAGACTCGCCATGCCCTGGGCTTCAGCGCTTTCGACACGGCTTAGCCCGTGGGCTGCTTCTACACTAAACCCTAGAACTCGAACCCACCAATCGACGTGACGCGACTTTGGGTTTAGGGTTTAGGAATTTAGGGTTTAGGGTTTTAGGGCTTAGGGTGGGGGGTTTTAGGGCCACTTATTCAAAACCAGCACGTTAATCAACTACTCTCCTCGACACAAAATTGTGGTCAGTGTTTTCTTGCGGCGAGGTCCCTGATGCCAGCCCGGGTGTTCGCGGGGTCTGTGCTGGCCGAGCAGCAAAAGAAATCTGTCAATTGCGCCATAAAACGCTTCTAACGACTGCTCTATCTGCTTCTTCACGGGCACAAGTCCAGTTGCTGCGAACATTACTACCAATCAACACCCTCACTGCATTATGATACACCCGACCCCCTAAACCCTGGACCCCTTTGAACATTGTAATACCTCTCTTCTTCAACAACCGGACCCCACAAAAGACAGAGCTAATATATAAGGCCAGAAAGTTTAGAGTTCCCCCGTTCGCCATCTGAGATACTATATGGGTAGCTGTCAAAATTAAGGTCCCTTTTTGGGTACCCTAAATAATAAGTGCCGTATTATAATAGAGACCCTAAACCCTAAACCCCAAAGAGGGACCCTAAATTTGACAACCGCTCATATGACCCAACCTCTCCTCGTCTTTGGAGGTTCGGAAAGTCAAGGTCGCACTCTCGTACCTGAAGGCTGGTGCTATACTGAACTTAGGGTTTAGGGTTTAAGGTGTAGTGTTTAGGGTTACCCGGAAATTATGTCTAAGTACCCTCAAAGCGTGGATTTCACAAGTTTTCATAGGGCTTCAGGAAGTCTTTATAGGCTTTCTGCAGAGGTTCAGGGTCTAGGGTTTAGGGTCGTTTTCATAGGGCTTCAGGAAGTCGTGATAATGTAGGAGCCTTCATGACTAGAATAGGGTTCTATTTAGGCCTCTATATTAGACTTTATGCAGCGGTTCAGTTGGATTTGGGGATTACCATACTAGGATTTGGAGGTTTTGGGAGGAGTTGAGGCCTAGGTTTGGCAAGTTACCTTGCTTAACCCTACTTACCAGGTCCCTACCTCCAAGTAGGACTTGATCAAAATGTATGAGATTTTTGGGGCTTACACTGTTTTGGTATTTGCGTTCAGGGTTTCAGCGGTTTTATGCCTCGTCAAAGCAGTTTAGGGCACCCGTAAACCCATCCTAATCCCCTGAACCCCGAAACCCAGAAACACGCAAACTAACTAAGGAATATACCCGAATGCGTAATTGGAAACCCCATACATGTGAGGAACATATTAAGGAAAAGTCTTTCAAGTCGCTGGAACTGTTCTTATTTGACACCGCATGCACTGTCTTCATCAGCGTTGTCTACCAGGTGGAAGCATCAGCAGTTCCTTTAAATCCCGCATAAGGTACAAAAAACACCCTGAGACACCAAAATTCCAAAACAGAACTTATGAACCGACCTTATAACTTATACACCTAAAACATTAAGAATCCGTTCCGTATATACATATATATATACATATATATATATATACACATACGTAATTATGTATGTGTATATACAGATAGATAGGCAGATATTCCAGGAGCACTTTATAAGTATAACACCGTGCGTTTCCCAGGCCCCCCACTTCTTGGGCTGGTGTTGGAGGATCTCCTGACGAGGCAAGTGCCAGAGGAGCGGCTGCAGAAGGGCTTAACAATACACCGTTTAGGGTTTAGGGTTTAGGGGTTTAGGGTTTAGGGTTTGGGTTTACGGCTTAGGTTTCACAGTCTAGGTTAGCAAGTCTTAGACCGTAAGACAGACTAAAGCCGAAACCCCAAACTTGCAAGACTTATAGGTGTGGGGTTTCGGGTTTAGAAACGTTTTTGGGGTGTCTAACCGTAGAGACTTAGAGTCTCAGGTCTCAGGGGTGCGGGGGGAGTGGGGGGGGTTCGGGGTTTAGGGCTTGGGGGGTTTAGGGTTTAGGGGGTTTAGGATTTGGGATTTGAAATTGCTTTTTGAACTATGTTGACCGTCGGACCTCTTTCCGCCTGCCTGATTTGGGGGTTTGGGGTCTAGGGGTTTAGGGTTTAGGGGTTTGGGATCGGCCACAACCCTGAACAAGCCTTTCGCACACTGACACCCCAATCTCTGATTGCCTGATTGCGTCACCCTATATTATGAACACCCCAGACACTCCGAAACGCCTGCATTGAGGAATAGGGTTTAGTGCTTCCAAGGTGCAGGGTTTAGAGCTTCAGGTTCTAGGGTGCTTGGAGGGTCGGGGGACTTAGTAACTGGTTATATTTTATAGACTTACAAGTACCATAAACCCCAATTAGGGCCCCTTGTAGGGTACTTATAAGTCTACTTACTACCTACTTACTAAGTCCCTGAACCCCTCAACCCTAAACCCTATACTACCCCTAGAGAGCCCTTTAAAGGAACCCTTAGAATCCCCTTTAAAGGAGCCCCCTACTTACTAAGTCCCTAAAACCCTCCAAGGTTCCCCCTACTAAAGTACCCCAAAGAGTAGGATCCTTATTCTAGGCCTAAGAGTAACCTAGGAATAAAAAGGGTGCCCTTTTTGGTTTAAAGGGGCTTATAAGGGAACCTGAACCCAAAAAAAGGGAATAAGGGCCTACTCTAGGTCCTAGTATTACAAGGACTCGAAGATAAGGTATCCCCTAAGTTTCGGAAAGTCTACACCCCGATCCCTAAACCCTAAACCCTAAACCCTAAACCCTAAACGGCAGTTGCTGAACCCCGCCTTGGCTTCCTACGACGCTCTGAACCTGAAGCTCCAACGACAAATAGAAGGCACACCCAAACTAAGGCTAAACCCCCAAACCCCCAAACCGCAAACCCTAAACCCCTAAACCCTAAACCCCTAAACCCTAAACCCCTAAACCCTAAACCCCTAAACCCTGAACCCCTAAACCCCTAACCTAAAACTCTAAACCCCTAAAACTCTAAACCCAGCCGCAGAGACGACTTGGTATCGTGCCCGCTTCCGAGCAAACTCTCGGGGAAAGGGTTTAGGGTTTAGGGATTTAGGGCTTAGGATTTAGGGTTTGAAGGGTTTCGAGCTGAGGGTTTAGGGTTTCGGGGTCAAGGGTTTAGGGCTTAGGGCTTAGGATTTAGGGTTTAGGTGTCAAGGGTTTAGAGCTTAGAGCTTAGGATTTAGGGTTTAGGATTTAGGGATCAAGGGTTTAGGGCTTAGGGCTTAGGGTTGAGGGATTAGGCCTGGGGTTGGGGCTTAGGGAATAGGGTTTAGGGATTAGGGTTTAAGGTTTAGGGTCAAAGACCTGCCTTGTTAGAGTTTCCTCATCATGCTTTCTATATATAGTTCCTTGAAAGTTAGGTCTTTTCAGCTACAGGCAGGACTTTGAGTTTCGCGTTTCGGGCTCAGGCTTTCGGGTTCAGGGCCTAGGGGTTTGCAGCATGCGCTCTTGGCATCCTTTCACCAAGGCCTACGACTTGCTGGGCAGTACCGGCTATCCCTAAACCCTCGTAGAACCGTTAAGGAAAGACCCTGAACCCTAAACTCTGGTAGAATCCTTCAAGGAAGACCCATACCAAACCCTCATAGAAGCCTTAAAACTTAAGCGGTTCAAGCGAACCCCTATCGAAACCTATAGAGGGACCCTAAAGGGACCCTTTGTAGTATCCCTTGCAAAGAAGCCGTTGAAGGAGCCCTTAAGGGGAAAGCCCACGAAGCGTGCCTTCTCGCGGTCCACCGCCAGAGTGAGCGTGGGCGTCATCACGCGGCCCACGCTGGTCTTCGCCTCCAGCCACCCGCCTGGCTTTTAGGGCTTAGGGCTTCTAGGGGTTTAGGGTTTAGGGCTTTTAGGGTTTAGGGTTTAGGGCTTTTGGGGTGTAGGGTTTTTAGGGTATAGTGCTTAAAGCTTAGAGGTTTGGGGCTTTAAGGTTTACAGGGTGCAGGGATACTATAAGCGTCCCTTTAAAGGTTACCGCAGGGGTTCCTTTAAAGAACCTCTCCAGGGTTCTATGAGGTTTATAGAGTTCAGGGTTTAGGGTTTGGGGTTTAGGGTTGAGGCTTTGTGGCTCCGGGTTTTGCAGGGCTTCGGAGGGATTTTCGAAGATGTGCATGGTCGACGGTCACACGAGGACTTTTTAAGGATAGAGTTTTAAGAGGGTTTCGTAAAGGTTAATCCAAACATCTATGAGGGTGCGATAGGGTTTGCGGCTTCAGGGTTCCTTTGAGTACACACCACATTACACAACTGCGTGACTACATCCTCTAGACGCTGTCCCGAAAATCCTGAGCCGAGGAATCCTAAAACCGATTCTGCAAGCGAAAGTGTTAACGTATGCAAGCACCTGCGACGTGCAATATGTTTTAGGGACGTTGATGGTCTGTATTGGATTCAGGAACCACTGACGCTCCGCTTCTGCGAATCAAATCCAACACCTACCCTGAAGCCTAAACTCTAAACCCCAACATCTCGACCCCTGCAGAACCCTGAAATGGCCTCACAGAATCCACCCTGTATGCTGATGCTAACACTCGAATGGAACCCCTTTCGAGCCCTTCTAAGACCGTTTCAACAAACCCTTGCAGAACCCCTACAGACATGCTTGTAGAAGCCTCGTAAAACTCACACAAAGCACCAAACCAAAGCCCTTGTAGAACCCGTATAGAGCCCCTCTCTACACCTCTGCAACCCTTACACGACGCACTTACCTATAGAAATCTTGTAAACACCTTCACGGAAGCGGACATGATCTTTCCAAGCTCCTTCGAGAACCACGCCAAAACCATGTTGCGCCCCTTAAAGAACCCTAACGAGACCTAAACCCTACACTCCGGACCCTAAACTGCCCTAAACCCTAAACCCTACGAGCCAGAAGCCCATTTCAAACTCTAAACCTTACCTGAACCAAAAAACTGTGCGCCTCGGGCGAGGGCACGCGAGCTGTTGATTCCGATGAGCCAATCCCACTGCATCCTCAAGGGTTCACATCTTCGAGCCCCAACATGTGCGGGCTGCTCTTTTTTGAAATAGGGTTTAGGGTTGAGGGTTTAGGGGAGGCTTTACAACAACTTGTTCAGAAGTTGGCGGTTACCGTGTAGGGTCTGAGGTTCTTAACACCGGCTTGGGAATCGCAGGAAGTCTTTACGGGACTTTGGAAGGCGTCAGAGTTTATGGGTTTAGGGGGTGTAGGGCTTTAGAGGTTTTACGTTTAGGGTTTAAGGTTTCGGGTTGGTACAAGCTTTATCGAAAGGAGGAACCGCGGGGTCTAGGTCCCTGGGCGTGGTAAAGCCGTAGGATTTAAAGCTTCACGCTAATGTATGCACTGAATTTAAAATCCTCGGGTAATAGAGTGGCTTATTCACGGAACAAGCTTTTGATCCAGGTTCCATCATCAGGCTTTCGGGTTCTAGGCTGTATGTGCTTAGGGTATACCTTAACACCAAATAACATACTCTTTCTAAGAACTTGTGAAACAAAACATGATACGGAACGCCAGAAGGATAGGCTTTATAGGGTCCGGGTGGGATTGAGGGCTTTACGGTTTAATGGTTTAGGACTGATGGTTCAAGGGTTTCTTCTGGAGTTCAGGAGCTATTTGCTTCCTTGCTAAATCGGGATCAATGTGTGCTTCATCCGTGTCTCGTCATGGCTGCTCATCCGCTCAGAGTCCACACCCCTGAAGTACGTGATCGCGCGCTTACCCAGAAATCCAATATACGTTTACTCATAATATTAAGGCCTCTATAATTTAAGGTATATTCCTTAATTAAGGGGAATTGGGTATCGCAACCTAGTTACACAAACAACCTCCCTCAATGAGGATTGTCGTTGGAATCCGACTTGTAGCACCCATAAAGGAACCCTTACAGATCCCTGTAAAGGAACCCCTATACTCTCCTTTATCGGCACCCTTACAGATCTATTTAAAGAAAGTGCGGATTGCTCATGCATGTGTCCACAACGAATGCTAAACCCGAAATCAACCCTCGAGCAAAGTCCGAGGGCCCAACGGCAAAAGCCCTACCTAAAACCCTAAAAAACCGTAGTATGGTTTGACCCGACGAGTACATACAACAAGAAAGTTTTTGGAGTTCTGGTAAGCCCTAAGAACCCTCAACCCCAGAAAATATTCACATCTAACATAAACTCTTGTAAACCCTATATCAACCCCATAGCGACCCTTATATTGCCCGTATCCTATACAGAACTCCAAACAAACTCCTGGCAAAACGCAATAATAGAAACCCTTGTACCTCCTGGCCTGCACTCTGCCGCGGCTGCCAAGTTGTCGAACTCCTCCCCTGACATTGGACCAGGCAGTTCACAACGTGAGGCTTTTGAGGGGTTGGGATATGGAGTTTAGGCCTTGGCATTTTAGGGTTTGGGCTTTAGGGCTTCAGGGTTTCGAAGCGGAGAGTTCCCTCAACCAGGGTTTCATAAGGATTTGGTTGGGTTTCATGGCGTTCTATGCGTTATATAGGGCTTTATGGCCAAACCGGAAGGCTCGAGAACCTAAAATTCTGGCAGCCTCAGTAACTGGAAT
Source organism: Symbiodinium sp. CCMP2592 (assembly GCA_905221615.1). NCBI lineage: Eukaryota > Dinophyceae > Suessiales > Symbiodiniaceae > Symbiodinium > Symbiodinium sp. CCMP2592. Next base: position 72,979 of record CAJNDT010000395.1, read on the forward strand.
AGGTTTGTGGAGATGTGTTACTGTGTTGTGCCAGTAACAAGAACATGGAACCCTGAAAGCCTCAGGAAAAGCATTGCAATTTTTTCAGACTTCTATGTTCAGCCCTTCCGACAGGAGCAGCCTGGGCGCTAAACCCCAAAAACCCTAAACCCTAAAAACCCCAAAGCCCCTAATTCTTGAACTCCAAACCCCTAAGCCCCTAAACCCCAAATCCAAAACCTTAAACCCTAAAACCCCAAAACCCCAAAATCCCGAAATCCCAAGCCCTAAAACCCAAAGCCCTGAAACCCAAAAACCTAAAAACCCCAAAGCCCCAAAAACCCGACACCCCAAGAACCCTAAACCCTAAAACCCTGAACCCCCTAAACCCTAAACCCTAAAAACCCCAAAGCCCCAAAAACCCTAAAACCCCAAAACCCCCTAGACCCTAAAACCCCAAAACCCCCTAAACCCTAAAACGCAAAACCCCAAAAACCCGGAACCCAAAAACCCTAAGCCCTAAAACCCCCAAAACCCCCTAAGCCCTAAAACCCAAAAACCCTAACCCCTAAAACCCCCAAAGCACCAACCCCAGCCTGGTCTTAGGTTCTTCATGCCCTGGCGGATGGCTTCGTCCGTCAGCGACTGCAACCACAACCTGCGCCAGACCCAGAGCCTCCAAAACCCCTTAATTAAGGAATATACCTTAAATCATATTAGGGATCCTATTATAATTTAAGGCATATTCCTTAATTAAGGGGTTTTGGAGGCTCTGGGGACGCGCGTCCGATCTTCGATCTCGGTGAGTTCGGGGCTTCTGCTTTTGTTTTACCTGGACCCTAAGGAACCTACCTTTTCAAGGGTTCCCTCATATGAGTTCTTTGTATCAGTCCTTAAAAAGGTAGGTTATTTGGGGTTAAGGTAAGTTTAGGGGCTTAAGGTTTAGGGTTTAGGGTTCGGGGCTTCTGTTTTTTGGGGTTTAGGGGTTGGGGGTTTAGAGTTCGGGGCTTCTTGGATGTAATGTATCGTAGGGGCCTTAATAATTAGAATAAGGTTTTCGGGCTTCTTCGGTTAGAGTGTTTAGGGTTTAGGGCTGAGGGTTTGGAGTTCGGTGCTTCTTGGATGTTGGGTTTTACTTCTCAGGGGTCTCCAAACCCCAAACCGTCAAAGGGGAGAAGGAGGGACCCTAAAAGGGGGGACCCCTACCCTATAATGGGCTATATAATGGGTATATATTGGCTAAATAATAAAGGGTATATACCTAGGGGTCCTTATTAAGGGTCCAGGGATTTACAAGGATATGGGAGTTTCCGGAAATTTGGGGGACCTGAATTTGGGGTGGTTATAATAAGGATCCTACCATTTAGGGTGCTATACTGGGATCCCCCATTTTCGGAAACTCCCAAAAAAAAGTGGGATTCACGAGGTTCGTATAACCTGTAACTGATTAAAGTACCCCTGCTCTCCCTAACCCTGCCACAGGCCTCCGAAGGGTATGAGGCCGGCCAGGTTCGTGGTAAGTACGACCTAAACCCCACACCCTCAACCCTGAACCCTAAACCCCAAGACCCTAAACCCTGAACCCTAAACCCTAAATATCCCTAAACCCTAAAACCCAAACCATAAAAACCCTAAACCCTTAACCCTGAACCCTACACCCTAAACCCTTAACCCTAAATAGTAGGCTCCGTGTCATAAGTACCGCCAAAATATGGTAATTACCCTAATTTTCGGAAACTACCATATGTGCCTCTACTCGCTGTCTCCGGGTGGTACATCTTGAAGCTGCAGTACTTGCCATCAGGCTTCAGCTTCTTGCACACAGCCCAACCCATCTCGCGGCGCTGCCGGTTGCTCCAGTAAGTCTCCCATCTCGCCGTCCTGTTTTTGCACTCGGGGCAAACGAAGAAAGGACCAGGTAGGAGGTGCCAGGCTGGCGGCTCCGGGATTGTCTCCCCTCCACCCCTAAAATGCCCTAAACCCCTAAACTCTGAGCCATTCCTGGGCTCATGGTTCAGGTCTTGGCGGGGTCGGAATGACCCGGAACCCAAAAACCCTCGAACCCTCAAGCCGTGAAACCCTCAGTCCGATGCTACCTCCTCAAGACCCCTGCAACGACATCCAGCAAAAGCCCCATCATCGGGGTTTAGGGTTTAGGGTTCAGGGTTCGCTACAGCGGCTAACCCAAATCCCAAACCAGAACAAGGTAATAGAACACTTCACAACAAAAGCACTCCATAAACCAATACAACCATATTCAATCAACAAACGCAAAACAAGAACCACAGACACCAACCAACAAAGTCAACAAAAGGGATTCTTCCTCAACCCTAGCAGGTAAACTCCTAAAACCCTAGAAACCCTTCACTATACTGAACTTAGAACCCTAGCAAATATTATAATTTTAACTATTTCTTAGGGATTATAATAACAAAAATTTAAAAATTATTTTTTAAGTACCCCTAAGTTCAGTTCCTAAAACATCCCAAAACCCTGAAAGCCTCCAAACTCAAACTGAGTCTCCGACCGGAAGAAGGGCTTCTTCGTCCTCGGGTGCTGGGATCGGAGGGATCCAAGGGTACTTGGAGGATCATGGGACTTAGTTTGGGGTTCTTAAAGGGCTCCTTAAAGGGATCTATAGGGGCTCCTTAAAGGGATCTATAGGGATGAGGGTTTAGGGTCTACTTGGAGGATCATGGGACTTAGTAAGTAGGTTATAAGTGGGGTTATAAGTCCCCTAAGTGGGGTTATCCTAAGTATAACCTACTTATAACCTCCAAGTAGGCAGGTGATGTGATTTTGGGGGTGTAGCTTTTAGGGTTTAAGCCTTTGTCCAAAGAAGGGATACTCTACAAGGGACCCCGTTTAGTACTTTTAGGGGCCTTAATCATTAGAAGGGGGTTTGTGGGCATCTTATACTGTAGTTACCACAAGGAACCCCAAGGAATAAAGACGGCTAATCCTTCCGAGCCCTATTCTCCACACGCGCTTGACAGAATTAACTCGACCGGTCTCTTCAAACACTTTGCTTAGTCTGTTGCTCCCTCAGGGTCCTTGCAGCGCATTGCCATGTCGCAGTTACCCAAGCATTTGCCCTTTTGCTGCGACTTCAAAAGTCGAGGCTTGGGCTCGCAAAGGGCCCCAATCAACCTGTGCTGCTTCAGCAAGCTGGCAAAAGCGGTCAGCACGACACCAAGAACCCAAAAGTGCCCTGGCACGATGGCTAGCAGTGTTCACTGACGAGTCGTCCTTCCCGACGGACGCCGTAAACCGCCATCAAACAAAAGCGCGTGGCGAATGCAGCGGCGGTTTTGCTTCAGTCATCTACATCCCGAACTGCTCCCAACCCAATTGCATTGCCAACTCTGCCGACCCCTCTGCGTACCTGCCTCCACTACACCCTAAACCCTAAACCCTAAAAATCCCAAACCTCAAACCCCAAAACCCTAAACCCTCAAACCCTACACCCTAAACCCAAAACCCTGAACACAAAAACCCGCAAACCCCAAACCCTAAAAGACTAAACTACTCCGAATAGGAGAGGCGGCTCCCAGCACCGTTCCTCCAAAGCACGGGAGGACCCAAAAAAAGGCCGATAAGGCTTCGTGTTTAGGGTTTGGGGTTTAGGGTTTAGGGGTTTAGGGTTTAGGGTTTAGGGTTTAGGGTTTGGGGTTTAGGGCTTAGGGTTTAGGGATTACCTAAGCCAAAGACTGCTGAAGCCCAAGACCCTAAACAGAAAGAGGCTGGTTCTTCCCCAGAGCCACGGGATTCATCTCACCCGAGACCGTAAATCCGAAGCCCGAAAGCCTAGACCCCAGAGATGAACAGCCGAGCGTCAGCTTCAGGTACCGCTGGATATGCCTGGCTTCCGGTATGGGTTAGAAGCTGCCCCCACCCTGTAATAGTGACCATAAGGATTATATAGGATTATATTAGGGCCCTATTATATTCCTATTATACCACTATTACAGGGTGGGGGCAGCTTCTAAGGTATGGGTCAGAACTCGAGGGCTTGGAACACTTTGTAAACCCGAAGAGCAAGATCCCTTAACCTTAATGGGAACCCTGAAAGTACCGCAAAAAAAAAAAAAAACTAACCCTAAACCCTAAACCCCAAAAAACTAAAAGGAGCCCGTGGAAGCGCCCCTAGCCTCCTAAACCGCAAGCCCTATGCCCTGAACCCTGCGTTTGGCTTCAGGGTCTATGGGTTTAGGGTTTAGGGTTTAGGGATGTAGGGTATTTAGGGTCAGGGTTTGCAGGTTTAGAGTTCACACATGTAGGATTTACTCTCAAACCATGAACCAAACGCACCAAGCCCCGAATCCCAAACCCCCACTGCCAAGCCTGAACCCCTAACCCCAGAAACCCTCAACGCTACACCCTAAACCCACACCTCAAACCGGTAAATCTCCAACACCAAGACCCAAGCACCAAGCCCTAAACCCTTGAACCCTTCAACGCTGAGCCCTACACCCGGGAACTTCCGAAAACAGGGGACCCTCATATAGTACCCTAAATAATAGGATCCTTGTTATGAGGACCCCAAAATAAGGTACCCCGAATTTTCGGAAACTCCCTCCCTGAGCCCCAAACCTGACCCTGCAACATCAACGCTAACCGCCAACCGCTAACTTGGAGGGTCGGGGACTTAGTAAGTGGGTAATCAAGTAGAGTTCTAATAAGTACCACAAAGGCAATGCTAATTGAGGTTATGATATTTTTAACTCCATAAAATAACTACCTACTAAGTCCCCCGACCCTCCAACAAACCGAACGTAGGAAACCCCGAAGAATCGAACTCGAGATTGGCCTGAAAATGAGTTCGCCCTCCCGGCCGGCATCGCACCTTTCTGAAGGGTGCAGCATGTGGGGTTTAGGGCTTAAGGCTTGAGGTTTAGGATGTGGGGTTCAGTGATTCAGGGCCCGGGGAGGGGGGGAGGTGGGGTGGGCTTTTACAGGATTGCAAAAAACCTTGGCGATGCTCGTTTGACACGGAACTCCGTTTTGATTCCGGTCTGGTGGGGCTTTAAACTTAGAGAAAAAGGAGTTGTGCAGCTTTGGGCTTGAAGCTGAAGTTGGGGGCTTTAAGGTTTGGACATAGAGGTCTGACATTGTAGCAGCATGCCCTGATAGACCTTGGATAAGCATACCATGATATATGATTACGATGTACAAGTTATGAGTGCCCATGTATTCAATAAAATCCTTTAGAAAACTTTGAAAAATGGATGATAACCCTATACAGCATCATGGTGCGCGGAATCCTACACGTCTTCTTCGTCGTTATCAACATCATCAGCAGCATCATCGTCGTCACCATCAGCCGGCCCGGTTGCAGCAGCAACAGCCCGCAGAACACAAGCGGGCCTAGCTGTGCAAGTGGTGGTTCGGATGGTTCGATCAAGTTTTGGAGGTGGAGGAGGAGTCTTCGCGTTCCTCGTCGCGACAGCTTGGTGGATGATGATGCTTAGGGCTTCGGGTCTTGGATGTAAGGATGAGCGATCGTGGTGGTGATGATACCCCGAAAGCCTCCACCCCGCGCCCCAGAAGCAGTCAAAATCCTGAAGCAGGCTCAGCGCAACACGCGTTGATGAGGACATCGGCGTTCTTCGCCAATTTCTTGATCCTGGGATTACGCTAGTTTCCGTAAAGCTGTTGACAAGAAGACTTTGAAAGGGAATGATCCGGTTCAGGGCTTAACGTTCGAAGCTTTGACGACTGTTTGGGTGTAGCAAAAATTGCAAACATCGTGCTGCGCAAAGCAGCTGGGTGTTTCGGGAAATTAGGGATACCATATTTTGGAGCCCTTATAATAAGCATCCTACTATTTAGGGTAGTATATGAGGGTCCCCCATTTTCGGAAACTCCCAGCTGGCTCCCTGGGGCTTTAATCTCCACCACAAACTGCTGCCCCATGATGGTCTACCTTAACCCTGAATAGCCTACCTTTTTATGGTTCCTTATTATGATTTCCTTATATAAGTCCTTGAAAAAGGTAGGTTATTCCGGCTTAAGGTAAACCCTAAGACCCTAAACCCTAAACCCCTAAACCCTAAACCCCTAAACCCTACACCCGTAAACCCCAGACCCTCCTCACGGCGCGCAGCAGTGTGTCCTCCTGCACATAAGCCTGTCGCCTGTCGGGGGTGCCGACAGACCCAGAGACTCCAATATCCCTTAATTAAGGAATACACCCTAAATTATAATAAACCCTCATATGGTTTAAGGAATATTCCCTAATTAAGGGTTTTTGGAGTCTCTGGGGACTGCTGTTAGCTCAGATGTTGCCCTGATGGGAAGCCCAAAAGGCGGCTTAAGATTCTTGGGGTAGGGATTCCATAATATGAACCCGATTATGGGAACCCTAATTCCTACTAAACCCCCATAGGCTAAAACCCCTATTGGCCTGCTATGATGCCCAGCCCTGTTCCATGCTTGCGCCAGTGCCTCAAAATGGCCATCAACTTGAGAACCCTAGTGCAGCTGTGGGAGGGCCAAAGTGTACTGCATGGCCGCGGCCGGCCAGAAAGGCAAGTTGCTTCAAGGCCGACAGCTACTGCTGGACCGCCTGGAATTGCTCCTAAACCGCCTGAAGACGGCGTGCAAGCATCTGGCGATGCCGCGATTCGTGCCAGTTGAGCCTCTTTTGCGTCCTTGTCTTCGCCCCGCTGCTTTGTCTCCATGTGAGTCGCAGGAGCAGCTTGCTGCAACCTGTCGACATGTGCCTCCGCAGCAGTCAACTTCTCACGCAGCTGCCGCGTTTCGTTCCCCTAAACCTTAAACCCCTAAACCCTGAACCCCTAAACCCTAAACCCTAAACCTCTAAACCCTAAATCCTAAACCCGAAACCCTAAACCCCTAAACCCCGAAACCCCTAAACCAGAAACCCAAAACCCTAAACCCCTCAACCCTTGGGACTGTCAGGTTGCTTTTTTTGCCTGCAGGGCCCTCCGGGTGCATTGAGCCGACCTATGGGCCCGAAGTACGTAGTTGAACTACCGTCGATGATATGCTTCCTGCATTACCCATAATTAAGAGTATACTATAATTCCCATAGTCTAGGGCCATTAAGGTAAAGCAGGATTTTTAGCATCAACCGTAGCGCACAATCATACTCAGCAGCCCCAACGAATTATGTTTCTACGTATTCAAGACCCCGGGGAACACCGGAGTTCTAGTTACTCAGAGACTTCAATACCCCTTAATTCAGGAATATACCTTAAATTATAGTTGGACCCCTAATATGATTTAAGGAATAATTATTCCTTAACAAAGGGATATTGGAATCTCTGCATGGCTTGTTTCCTCAACTTCCTTTGAACTGCACTGCATGGTATGGGGGCAGGTTCAGGAAAACGTGCGAAAAATCTGCAAGGGGTTGTCATAAATTCGAGGTTGCGCAGTTGGTGGCTGTTGGCAAAGAACCCTGCTGTCCAAGACTCGTCTCGAAGGTAGATGAACCCTACGGAAGAAACATGCAGCAACAAAAATAACTATAAAAACACCTAACAGCCAATTTCCGACCCTACTAAATCCCCAAACATCTGCAACCCGAAAAACCTGCGACCCTACAGCCCGAGACGTCTCAACTCCTGACCGGCAAGGAGCTGCGCAAGGATTTTCGCGTTGGAGTCGTTCATTCCTGGGCTTTGGCGTGTCTACATCTTTCGATCTTTAGGGTTCATCTAGGGTTTAAAGGGATCTCTAGGGGTTTCTTCAAAGGGATCTATGGGGTTTAGGATTCAGGGCTTAGGATTTACGGTTTAGGGTTTGCCTTTTTGCTGGTTCTGGGAGTTCTTGGGGTTCAGTGTTTAGGTGGCGGGTTAGGGTTATCTAGTATCTAGGGTTTAGGGATGATTTGGGGGGCACTTCGTGCGCAGGGTGCTGCTCCATCTCTCGGCCATGAGCCCAAAGAGGCCAAGCCGCAGGATGAGCGACATTAAATCAAGAGCGAAGCCAAAAAACATCTCAACCCAAAGCACCAAAATCATCAACTTAGTTGCTGAGATCATAAGCGCCAAAAAGTGTACACTTTCAGTTCTATAGTGGGTGATATTATCCCAAAAAGTGTAAAGGGTATTCACTCAGCTACTAAGTCAAACAACAAAGATTACAACAAAATGCGAAAGAAACAGTTTCAAAGAAGAGCTGGGCGTCGTCCAGGTAGCCACTCCGAAGGCTCCTGTGGCAATGCGTGGGGCGCCCGGCTGACATCGGAGGGCTGCTGTGAGGGATCAGGGTCTACTAGGAGGTTCATGGGTAGTTATAAGTGGGGTTATAAGTAATGTAACTATACTTATAGCTCTTATTAAGCGACTTATAACCCTATTGTAGCTAACCATGTACCTCCAAGTAGGGGTTGTTCTACAGGTCGTGTTGAATGGACCATGCGAAATACGCTTTCTTGCAAGGCGATACTGACCAAAGAGGGGCCTACTATTCGCGGGACAGGTGTTTTGAACAATTTCAGATGGAGGTTCTGGACACTTATAGCCTAATGTTCTTGTACTTACAACCAGGAGATAAGTTCTCGAACTTTAGTCACCAACGGTCACAAAAACACGCTTCAAGTACAGCTGCAGTCAGGTTGAAGCGATCCTGAACCTCCAAGCAAGGGTTGAAGAGTCGGGGCCATGCCAGGACACTGAAACTTCTCTGCCTGGTCAGAGGAAAAACTCCTTGAACAGAAGCTGGCACAGAGAACATAGTACAAAATCCTTCACTTCGCAGCAACTTCTTGACATCTTCGTCAACCATAAACTCTTAAGACCCTAACCTGCCGCCACCAAGAATCCTGCATTATCATGTCCGCATGTCTTTCCTAAAAACAAGTGGCCTTTCTGGCGTGCAGTACGGATGCAAGTGGACCCTCAACACCCCAATTTTGGAAACGCCCGCCCTGTCCTCTCCCACTCGAAAGAATCTTGCAAAAACTCCGCAAGGAGCCTTTGAAGGAACCCTGGCAGGAACCCTCAAAAAGGAATTTTGGAACGGACCCTTCAAGGAACCCTGAAAGGAAGTAATTAAACCTTAAACCCCAAAGCCCAGACTCTTTAGGAAAGTCCCCCCCAGCCAGCTGCGAGAAATCTGGGAACGTGGGAACTCCCCAGGAGTTTGCCTGACCGGCGTTTTGGGCTTCGCGCATCGGGTTTGGGGCCGGTTTGGGGGCTCCTGTACTTAGAGGTTCAGGGTACTTAGAAAGGGTTCCGTAGAGGTGGCTGTCATAAAGATAAAGGGCTTGTAAGTAAGGTAACTATAGTCATATCTAGTCAGGACCCTAGCCAAGGTACTCGTCTTACAAGTCCCCTGATCCTTCAAGCAAAGGTTCCTACAAGAAAACATGCGCGTAAAAAAACCTGGTAGTTTCTTGCTTGCCCAGGGAGCATCAATGGCCAAACCACATAACGTCCACCCAGACCTCATCCGTTCCCCAGAGCATCCATGGGCCAAAACCATGATAGCATCCACGCAGAACACATCGGTTCACCAGAGCACCCATGGGTCAAAACCATGTTTTCGTGCACCCAGACCTCACCGGTTGCCCCGTACACCCATGGGCCAAAAACCATGATAACGTCCACTCAGACATCATCCTCACCCTTCCCCAGTCCAAAACCATGATAATGTCCATGCAGACCTCGTCTGTCCTCCATTGCATCTGTTGGTCAACCGTGAGCATCCATGGGCCAACTATGATAACGTCCCCGCAGACCTCGTCATTTCCTCAAAGCATCCACTCGCCAACTGTGATAACGGCCTCTGGCGCTCAATAAGCCAGCGGCACATATTACATCATATGACTGGGACGCAGGGTATAAACTGATGGCGGCAGACGTCCCAAGACTTCCTTCCCTCGTCGTCCCATTGCGAGGCCACTCCAGATCTCTTTCGATAACTATGTGAGTTCGTGTGGAGGTACCAACTGCCGCTTATGCAAAACTTGATTCAAGCTGATTGACACTTCCTAGTTCGTCCTGCTGTTTTGATTTCCAGATTTTTAGCCCAAACATCACCGTATGTGCACAAAACAACGGTTCTGTGAATGTTTAGACACTACGCTATGCTTTCCTAACTCTCTGGTTGTCAGCCTAGCCACCGAGTTCCGAACACGAAGTGCCCAAAACCCCAACGAAAAGCACTTCGCATGCGTTTAGTCTCCAAGTTTTTTGTGCGCCTGTGACCTCCGACAAGGGTTCCTTCAAGGTTTCTGAAATTATCTAGGGGTGAAGGCTCAGGTGTAGGGTCCAGGGCTTTGGGGCTTGAGGCAGATACCCTGAACGGCTGGTTGCAGAAAGCTTTCATCATTCGGGGTTTAGGGTTTAGGTTTAGGGTTTTCTTGAGGGCTCCTTTTTTCCGGATTTCGGGTTTAGGATTTAAGGTTTAGGGTTTAGGGCTTAGGGTTTGCCGTAGAGTGGCGCAGAAGCGGAAGTAGCTTGCGACAGTGTATTGTCGGGTGCGTCGTAATATGACGAGTAGCTGTTGGAGCCTGATGGTGGATGGCTGAATCTTTTAACTCTCCCACCCCACGCCGTCTAAGGCGGCCAAACCACCCAAACCTATTCCTTTTAGGGTTTAGCACCTGAACTCATTCGATGGTTTTCTTTATTTCTTTAGACTAGGCCCACACAAAGAAAGGAGGGGACCTCGACTTGGGCACCGGGCCATAATGAAAATGCACATTTTATGAACAGAATTTAAGAGGCAAGGTCAGTGCACAGGGCAGAAGGCAGGGCAGGGCAGGGCAGGCAGCCAGGGGGCCAGGCCCCGCCGAAAAAGACCCAAATTGCAATTTTGTCCAGGTCTCCCCCTAGGACCGGCCTGGAGGCCCCAAGGTCCTTGAATTCTGCTCGCTGCAGGCTCCAACCCCCCCTCGCGCTCCTTTTTTGGAGCATGGCTTAAATGGGCTTCCTCCCCCACCATATATCATCTTGATCTTTCGGGTAATTACCTTTTTTAGGGACCAGTACTGGTCCCGAGGAGAACCTGCTCCGGTACCGGGCCTGACGTGGGTGCTACTGTCCCCATGGCTGTGGAAAGGCGGGCAAGCGTATTGGGACGCTCTGCGCCATCGAGGTGGAGGGGCTTAAGCGCCGCCCACCCACGGAGGTGGGCGGCCTAGGCCTTGAGTTTAGGGTTTAGGATTTAGGGTTCAGGGTTTAGAAATTCGGGTTTAAGGTTTAGGGTTGATCGTGCCAGTGACCCAACTGTTTTCGTAAGTGCGGGAAGCTGGCGCCGTTTCTACTCTTATATGTAGAAACCCGATTTACAAATTGAATTCCGGAAAATAATTTTCAAAATGAGTCATTAGGGAATCTTGGCGACAACCACGCAGTCATGAGTCAGTTTCCTACAGTGCCATACGCCCGTCCACGGCACGAGCAAGCTGGCACGCAAAGCATAATGCAAGGGTGGTTATCCGGGATTCATGTTCCAGTGTTTTCGTTGGTTCCTTTCTGAAACTTAAAAACCTGACCTCCCATGGCTTCGGCGTTTAGTCTAGGATATGTGTTTTGGTGCTTTTGGGGTTTATTGGTTTTGAGCTGTAACCCCTAAACTCTACACCTGAAAACACAGATAGCAGTCCCAAGCCTTGACGGTGACCAAATGTCCCCGCGCAGAGGTGACGAGAAGATTTTTGCCCTGGTAGTGTCCACTGCCCTTTACCTGTCGACAGGGTGTGGGGTTCAGGGTATTTAAGGCTTAGGGCTCAGGGATTATCCCATAGTCCGGTACTAAGCTTTCTTTCACTCGTCGGATCTTGAATTCCAAACCCATAAAGCATGAAACCCAAAACACTGCAATCCTCACCCCCTACACCCTAAGCTCTAAACCCCGAACTCCCAAACCCTAAGACCTCTAACAAACCCTAAGACCTCTATCAATCCCAAAACCCTAAAAAGGCTAAGATCCCTAAACAACGGCCCTGAACCGTTCAATCCCATACCTGGTCAAGCTGAGTGTCTGGATTGTCTCCCCGGTGTTCTTATAAGGGAATGGGGGAATGAGGTCCCTCGTAGTAGTCCCCTGCAACCCACAGGGACTGCTACAAGCGACCTTAACGGGGCTACCACAGGGATCCATTCCCCCTTCTCTCAGCTGAACTTAGAACCCTAGCAAAAATGATAATGAATAACCAAAAATTTAAAATTATTTCTGAGTACCCCAAAGGAGAGTTGTCGGCGTCCTTGAGTCTATCCGGGTTTGGAGCGAAGGATTTAGGAAGTCAGGACGTAGGGCTTTGGGTTTTCGCATGCTTCTTGAAGGCCTTTTTCTGGGTTTAGGGTTTAGGGCTGTGGGTCTGGGGTCTCAGATTTAGGGTGAAGGGTTCAGGAATTCAGGATTTGGGGTTTTGGTTTTGCGGTAAGGATTGTCTTGCTGTTGTTGGTCCCTCTCAAACCGGTAAAGCCTGCATACACAGCAATTAGCCTTTACCTGTCATGAGACGTGTCTCACATGCTATCATTAACTTCGACGCGCAGACAGCGAACGTCTCCTCAACTACTTGGAGGGCTCATGGGACTTAGTAAGTAAGGTTATAAGTAGGTTATACTTAGGATAACCCCACTTAGGGGACTTATAATCCCACTTATAACCTACTTACTAGGTCCCATGATCCTCCAAGTAGTCTGAACACCCTCCACCACACCCTGGACCTGTAAACCTCGAAAGCCTACACCCCTAACCCCATATCCGCCTAGACAACCCTAAACCCGAAACCCAAAACCCGAAACCCTAAGCCCTAAACCCGAAACCCTAACCCCGAAACCCTAAGCCCTAAACCCGAAACCCGAAACCCTAAACTCCTAAACCCTAAACCCTAAACCCTAAACCTGAAACCCTAAACCCTAAACAACCCTCAGCAGTAAAGCCTGAGACCTGAACCCTGGAACCCGAACTCTCTCTTCGTCAGGAGGGCTGCGGGGTTCAACGCTCAGAACTACTATTTGCTTAAGAACCCCCAAAAAATAACAAATGATAATCCCTATATTACCCCCATAAGGAATATTTGTTTTTATTTTTGGGTGGTTCTTAAGCAAATAGTAGAGAAGCCATAAGCCCGAAATCAAGAAGCCCCTCAGCCCTAAATGTGTAACATGCCTCAAGCCTCAACCCTAAAACCGCCCAGCACATTACAGCAAAAAACTCCAGTCCACGCCCCTAAACCATAAACCCTAAACCCTAAAGTTGCAATGTCGATCAGAAAATGACCCCGCCTGCTTCAATCCCAGGGCTTTCGCCACCAGCTTCGCCACCCTTGAAACATCTCACGCTAGGGCTGAGGGTTTCGGGCTTTAGGGCTTCAAGGGGGCTTCGCCTTATAGATCCCTTATAGTAACCCTTTAAGGGAACCCTTTTTAAGGAACCTAGTTCTAATTATTAAGGAGATCCCTTATAGTAACCCTTTAAGGGAACCCTTTTTAAGGAACCTAGTTCTAATTATTAAGGAGATACCTTATAGTAACCCTTTAAGGGAACCCTTTTAAAGGAACCTAGTTCTAATTATTAAGGAGGTCCCTTATAGTAACCCTTTCCCTCCGGGCGGCCATCCTCCTGGGCTTGGCGGGTTTTGCGGTTTTTGGCAGCTTCCTGGTTTAGGGTTTAGGGTTTAGGGTTTAGGGGGTTTAGGGTTTAGGGGGTTTAGGGTTTAGGGGGTTTAGGGTTTAGGGGGTTTAGGGTTTAGGGTTTGGGGTTTAGGGTTTAGGGGTGTAAGGTTCAGGGCTGAGGAGCAACCCCAGAGACTCCAATATCCCTTAATCAAGAAATATTCCTTCAATTATAGTAGGATCCCTAATATGATTTAAGGAATATTCCTTGATTAAGGGATATTGGAGTCTCTGGGACACTGGATGCTGTCCACTTTTCGGTGAGGAAGATACTATAGACGCCTATCAGAATAGGGTTTTGGGGCCCAGTATGCAATAAGGAACCCCCGGAAGAATATTGGAAAACATTTAGGCCCCTATACTAAGCTGCTCCTGGAGGCCCGCAATCTCATCCCTCAGCACCTTCCTGTGGCTGTTTTTGTGGAGCTGATGTTGAGGTGGCGGCATGCAGACTTGTGGCTGGTCCATGTTGGCTAATCAAAGGGTAAAAGGAGGGACCCTTAATGGGGACCCCCAGGTATAGAACCTTACTATAGTCATTATATACCCATTATATAGCCCATTGTAGGGTAGGGGTCCCCATTAAGGGTCCCTCCTTTTCCCCTTTGAGTTAAGGTGTACGGTGGCACAGGGCGTAAGTGTGTATCCTCCCCAGCTCGCTACGAAGGCACAGGGGTGTTTGAGAAAGCAGGAGACTCTTAACGTAGGAGCTTCATGAAGAAACATTCGGTCTTCATTAGGGATCCTAATGGGGACCTAACCGGCATATAGGACCAGGGATTCTTGATCGCTCTTAATCAGGTTCCTACATTATGCAGGACCCTAATCACTTGGACCACCTGAAATGGAGCTACAAGAAGGTACCCTTCCATTTCCCGAACCCCCTCCACGAGCTGTGTACAGGATGATCTGACGCCCTAAATCCTGAACCCTAAACCCTGGCATGGGTAAACCCTAAACCCCTACATCCTAAACCCCTAAACCCCTAAACCCTAAACCCTGAACCCTAAACCCTAAATGCTAAACCCTGAACCATCGTCCTCTAATCCTACATCTGAAAACCAGAACCCTGAAACCCCAAACGATCCAAAAGAGTCCAATACCCCTTAACAGACGACTTTAAAGTATTGAAAGAATCAAGCGGCGTTGCTCTCTGGCTACCGAAAGCTCTGGATTTTAGGGTAGTTTAAGGTTTAGGGTTTGGGGTTGCTCTCTGGGTTCCAGTTAAGGATTTAGGGATTTAGGGTCTTTTAGACGATCAGAGAAATCCCGGCCAGAAGCTGAGCCCTAAACCTGATTTTAGGATGGTTGTCAAAATAATGGTCCATTGTTGGGCACCCTAAATAATAAGTGCCGTATGTTGATAATGAACCAAAAAGGGACCCTAATGTTGACAACCACCCAATTTTAAAACGCCACTAAGCTCAGAGTTACAATAACCCCCTTTGGAGCCGGTAGACTAAGAGTGTTCCCTTTTCTCGTATTTCGTCTGCATCTGGAGACCGCAGAATACAGAAGGACAAGGGCACCACTGGAGGAGCTACTCTTAGACGGCAGGCCCCGAAAAATGCCGCTGACCTTTTGATAGGAGCAGAACCCAACAGCCTTTAAAACAAGCTGAAAACTATCGCACGAAGCGTCAGGACAGGGCTTAGGGCTCAGGGATTAAAAGGTGTCGGGATGTATATAAGGCCAGGTGCGATGGCTTTTCCGTGATGATGAGCTGCGTTCCTTTGGCTACTGCTGCAGCTCCTCGGCTACGGCTTGGTTTAGGGCTTTAGGGGTTTCGGGGTATAGGGTTTAGGGTTTAGGGGTTTAGGGTTTAGGGGTGAGAGTTCAGGACGGTTTGAAGCTTTCGGGCTTTCCTGCTGCCTTTCCTGGCTCTAGCATAAGCCCTAACAGCAACAGCTTTCTACTGACCGTACTCGACGACTCAGGGGAGCTCGTAAGTAGGGCTTTGAGCCAGGACCTTGGAGGAACTAAAGTTATAGCTACACTAAAACACCCAAATTAGGGTACCCCAATACAACCCAGAGATTCCAAAACCCTTAACTAATGAATATACCTTAAATTATCATAGGAACCCTAATACGGTTTGAGGTGTATTTCTTAATGAAGGGGTATTGGAGTCTCTGGGAAGCGTTCTTAGCTTACCGTTAAATTTCCTTGCTCAGTCCCTTCATGCCCGAACTCTGAATTCCGAAGGCTTTCAGAGACTCCAATATCCCTTAATTAAGGAATATTCCTTGAATTATAGTAGGGATCCGACTAAAATTTAGGGAATATTCCCTAAGTAAGGGATATTGGAGTCTCTGGGCTTTCAGCCCTTCCAGATCCCTTAAAGGAGCCCTGACGGATCGTTATAACGGTTTAGGGTTTAGGGATGAGGCCTCTTTACATAAGGGGGTCCTTTATGGGTTTACGTTGGGTACGGCCCCCATACAGTAACAGTCTATAATACGGCTACTATTAAGGTCCTTAAGAATTTCTATATTGTGAATATTATCCAATTGTTACTGAGTGGGGGCAGTACCCAAGGTTTAGGGTGTAGGGTTTGGGGTTGCTACAAGTGGCTCTCCAAGGAAAAAAAGCATCCTGGTGGCCTCAGGTTCGGGTCGGGGCTGGTTCGATTCAGGATGTCGGGCTGTGTGGGAGTTTCCGAAAATTACGGGGAACCTTATTTTGGGGTCCCTACAATAAGGATCCTACTATTTAGGCTACTATATTAGGGCCCCCTATTTTCGGAAACCCCCATATTAGTCCAGAAGTACACCTCGGGGACTGTCAAGCCTACTATAGGGGGCGTAATGATTAGAGTAGGGTTTGTGGGCCCATTCCACTCTAACTATAAGACGGAGCCACCACAAGAGTATAGGTAATTCTTGAAGCCCCTATAGTACTCACGAAGCATCTCTTCAACAGCGTCCTTACCTTGCCTAGGACGACGGCGACCTGGGAAGTCTTACATCGGGTTTTCGGACTTTCGTGTCCAGAGTAGTGGTAGTTGAGTATTTAATTCGAGCCCAATGCATCCCCTACCCAGCATTGCCCCCTGGAAGTGGCCTGTCCGATGCAGGCTTCCGACGAACCTTGTTCGACCCACCTCGGCCCATGATGGTCATGTCTATCCCTGACATCGCCCGCCTGTTCCCGCATCACCCCTGTACTTACGTAGGAATCTATAGCCTGCATGGAGTTACCATGTGGCTGTGCCGCACCTCGGCTCCAGCGCTGGGCTTGGATCGTAGCATGGCCTGAAGCAGAAGCGTCTTCTCGAAATAGGTGCTGGTGCAGCGCCAGCACCCACCAAAGGTTGCGCAGAAATCCCTTGAAATCCTGCTCAATTTCAACGCCGCCTTCCGTGGCGCTCGCAGCTCCTGTCCAAACGCCAAGTCGGCGTTGGGAGCCGGCGGTGGGCTGGCGCTTTGGCCATCCCACGCCGGGTGCAGTCTGCTGGATGCGGAAGCCTCCGTTCACCCCAGGCCAGCCGCGTCCGCCTCTTTGGCCACTCGCATGACTGTCTGGGCGATGCTGGAGGTTTAACCGGAACTGCGGTTGGAGGCACCCCCGGTGGCAAACATGGTTTCCTCATCGGCCATCTGGGATCCCAAGGGACGGCTTCAGGGTTTAGAGTTTAGGGTTTAGGGTTTGGGGTTTAAGGTTTAGGGATTAGGGTTTAGGGTTCAGGTCGAGGGTTCAGGGGATCGCTTCCAAGGGAGGTAAACACAAAGTACTCCCCAAGGAAATTGTCCGAAACTCTCCCATCCCAGAGAACGACACTCGTCAAAACCACTTAATCAAAAAGGGGGGACCCTATATGCTTGATGTAGAAGGGCATGCCAACTCATGCTGCCAAGATTATTATTGAATGTAGAGCAGAAACGCCTAAGCACCTTTGGTCCAGCAGAGAAAAACCTGGAAAAGATGGAGAATACTAGCAGTAGCACAGCACATTAGTCGAAAAAATACACAAAATGCTAGACCCTAAACCCGAATGTAACCTAAACCCAACCCCTCAAGTCCGAAACCCGAAACCCTAAACCCTGAAACTCCAAACCCAGACCCTCTAAACCCAAAGCACCCCTTCAAAAAAAAAGAAGCTAAACAACAACTCAAAAAAACTCAACCATAAACACTTAACCCGAATTCCACCCAACTAATATTATAAGGACCCCAAAATAGAGTACCCCAATTTTCGGAAACTCCTATAAGAACCCATATATTACAAAAATAAAAATAAAACGAAGCAAGCGCTCCCAAGGGGCCGAGCGCTAGGTGGAGCCCCGCTGCGGCCCTCTCGGGCCGCCTCCGGGGACCCCAGGCGCCCAGGGCCCGGGCGGGGCCTCGGGGGGCTGAAGGAATTTTTAAGGGAAGGTTAAAGCTTCGGGTTTCTAAGGGTTTCAAGTTTAAGGAGCCCAGGAGTTAAGAAAATTTAAGGGAATTCAAGGGGCTGAAGGAATTTTTAAGGGAAGGTTAAAGCTTCGGGTTTCTAAGGGTTTCAAGTTTAAGGAGCCCAGGAGTTAAGAAAATTTAAGGGAATTCAAGGGGCTGAAGGAATTTTTAAGGGAAGGTTAAAGCTTCGGGTTTCTAAGGGTTTCAAGTTTAAGGAGCCCAGGAGTTAAGAAAATTTAAGGGAATTCAAGGGGCTGAAGGAATTTTTAAGGGAAGGTTAAAGCTTCGGGTTTCTAAGGGTTTCAAGTTTAAGGAGCCCAGGAGTTAAGAAAATTTAAGGGAATTCAAGGGGCTGAAGGAGAGTAGGGGTTTGGGGAGTAGGGGCTTAGGGGATAGGGTTTTAGGGTTCAGGGTTTAGGGTTTAGGGGACAGGGTTTAGGTTTGAAGGGTTTAGGGTTTAGGTTTGAGGGGTTTAGCGTTTAGGGGTTTAGGGGTTTAGGATGCTGGGCCTGGGGCTGAAGGAGTTTTAAGGATTTTTTGAGCTTAGGGTTTCTAAGGGTTTAAGTTTAAGGAGCCCAGGGGTTAGGTGAATTTTAAGGAGCTCAGGGCGTTTACAAAAGTTTAGGGGTTTGGGGTTCAAGGAGATCAAGGAGTCAAAAGGGTTTTAGGGTTCCAGGGGATTACTTGGAGGGTCGGGGGACTTAGTAAGTAGGTAGTAAGTAGACTTATAAGTACCCTAAAAGGAACCCTAATTGGGGTTATGGTACTTATAAGTCTATAAAAGAACCAGTTACTAAGTCCCCCGACCCTCCAAGTAGGGTCTCGGGGCTTTAGGGTTCCGGGATGCGTAGGAATGCAAAGGCCCTGAAAAACTTTAACCTACCAGAACCTACTTTTTTGTAGGGTCCCTATTCATCCCATATTAGGGTTTACAATAAGGACCTACAAAAGTAGGGTTTAGTAGATCTAGGTAGGCCTTATCAACGGCCATTGAGCACCAACCCGGACCCTAGACCCCACATCCTCAAACCTATCAAAGGAAACAGAGCAGGTGCCCACAATCCCTTTATTAACTTTGCACCCCCACCCCTAACCCTAAACCCCTAAACCCTAAACCCTGAACCCTAAACCCTAAACCCCTAAACCTTAAACCCTAAACCCTAAACCCTCAACCCTAAACCCTGAATCCTGAACACTAAACCCTAAACCCTTAGCCCTAAACCCTAAACCCTGGACTCCGCCACGAAAGCCCTCCATTTCAAGAACATGTTTCTACCCAGCCTGGGGATCCCTCTCCATGATTTCATGTACCTAGACCTACTAAACCTTAGGTACGGCCGCCATACAGTAAGAGTCTATAATAGGGCTACTATTAAGGTCCTCATATATCTGTATTATGAATAATACTCAACTATTGCTGAGTGGGGGCCGTACCGAAACTAAACCCTACTTTTTTGGAGGTTCTTATTGTAAACCCTAATATGGGATTTATAGGGACCCTACAACAAAGGTAGGTTCTGGCAGGGTACTTGGAGGGTCGGGGCACTTAGTAAGTAGGTAGTAAGTAGACTTATAAGTACCCTACTAGGGACCCTAATTGGCGTTATGGTACTTATAAGTCTATAAAATAACCAGTTACTAAGTCTACCGGCCCTCCAAGTAAGGTACATTCCTTCATTGAAGGGGGCTTCAAGACTTTCTGGGAAGCCCTCAAATTCAACCAGGAACTCCTTACAGCGTCAAAGACCGGAACCCCAAGCCCCAAAAAATCTCCGAACCGGAGAAAACCCCCCCAAAACACGCCCCCAACTGACCCAATAATCACCACACCCTAAACCGATCTGCTACATATGACGATGCTATGAAAACCCTCTGTAAGCCCAAGAAGGCCTTCGAAAGCGTTCAAAAACCCCTAGAAAGTTGTCTTAATGATAAAATGTGCTTTTTTTGGAGAGAACCTACTAAATGCAAGAGCGCACTTATGATTTGTACATAATTTTTTAGAGGGCTGAAAAAAGCCAAACCTTAAACCCTCAACCGTAAGGAAGCGGGCCGAGTCGCCGAAAGGAGCCGGACCATAGAAACCGCCAACTGCCTGGGGTTGCCCCCTGCTCAAAGGACCGGGAGAGGCAGCAAAATCTCAAGGTTTAGGGCTTGGGGTTTAGGATTTAAGGTTTAGGGTTTAGGATTTAGGGTTTAGGGTGTAGGGTTTAAGGTTTAGGGGTTTAGTAGGGGTTTAGGGTTTAGGGTTTAGGATTTAGGGTTTAGGGTTTAGGGTGTAGGGTTTAGGGTTTAGGGGTTTAGGGTTTGGGGTTTACTGCCTGGTACTTAGTCGGGAGTGGGGGAATGATCCCTATGCTAGTCCCTTAAGGGTCCCTTACAGTAGTCCCTCTAACCCATTCCCCTATTCCCTACTAAGAACCAGACAGTTTAGAGTTTAGGGCGTTTAGGGTAGGTTCTACAAGCGGTTCATGTTTTAGGGTCTACTTGACGGACCAGCAGACTTAGGAGGAAAAATGTCAGGTGCCCAGAGACTCCAATATCCCTTAATTAAGGAATATACCTTAAAATATAATAGGGTCCCTAATATATTTTTTGAAGGTATATTCCTTAATTAAGGGCTATTGGAGTCTCTGGGCGTCTGTGGCGGTGCCTACTTACAGACCAGAACTGTTGGGATGAGCCCCTCCCACGACGTAAGCTGCACTCGGATCTTTCTCGTCATACCCATACCTTGGAGGGCCGGTAGACTTAGTAGCTGGATATTTTATAGACTTATAAGTACCATAACCCCAATTAGGGTCCCTTTTAGGGTACTTATAAGTCTACTTACTACCTACTTACTAAGTCCGCCGACCCTCCAAGTACAACAAGTGGTAGCCCTTCGCGCAGCAGACCTCGTCGCGCACCAACATCTCGAAAGCCGCGAAGAAGTCCGGCAAGAAAGGCGACCGCAAGTTCGGTCGCCTTACCTGATGGGCGGATCCCTTTGCCGGAAGCCGAAACCTCAAACCCAAGGAAAGGGCTGATGTGATAAGCTGCGGTCACGGCCACCATAGCCACCCCCATCAAGGGGAGCACGGAACTGGCCTTGGGGGAGGAAGTGAAGCTACCGGCCAACGTGATGCAGAACCCTTGCACAGGGATGCCTTTGGTATTCCGACGGGACAGAGTCGCGCACGGAGCTTCTCGGATGATCAAGCAGGAGCTGCGGCAGCATGGAGTTGATCAGAACTTCTTGAGCCGCCGCCTCCGAGACCTCCATCAAGTTCGCAAACGTCGCCATCCTCAGCGACAGTGTACATGACAATGCGTCCGTAACTTCATCCGCGTTGCCCAAGCCTGTCCGATCCCGTCCTACTTACGAAGTCGCCTCCCTGGAATGGAGAGTTGGGGGTGGAGGCATTAGAGGTTGCAGGTTCAGAATCTCTTCAAGATTTTGGCGCTTGTAGTATGTGGGATCAAGGTTTTAAGCTCAAAGATTGGAGGTGTAGGTTCAACAGCTTCGGGCTTTACGGGTTCTAGCGTTCATTGTACGAAACCCTGAAACCCGCGAACCCAGAAGCACTACCTTTTCGACATGGGTGCCGATGTATAGCGAGTAATGTAAGGGCCTGAAGCTAAGAATGGTGGCTTGGGTCACTTTATAGTCGAATTGTAAAGGGACTGCAGGTGAAGAGTATCACCAGATATTTCTATTTCTTTGCTAGCCCTAGAAAGCCATTCAAAACCCTATACAACTTTGGCAAGTGTAAAGACACCTCAGAAGCCAACAACACAAAAACAAAACAAGCATTGTTGAAAAAAACATACGCCTGTAAAGCCTAAAACACCTGAAAACCCACCCACCAAAAAACAACAAGAAAACATAAAACATCGTTGACAACCCTGTGGTTCTAGAAACAAAACCTGGGCTCCACGAGGGTTTAGGGTTTAGGGTTTGAGGGTTTAGGGTTTAGGGTTTGAAGAGTAGGTTACAAGCCCTGATAGATGTAGCCCTGCAACCCATCATTTAGGCAACTATAAACCTGATTAACAAACCTTTCTGTCCATATTAAGGTTCTTTATATGGATATATACTGGGCTCTTAAGTAACCAGGGAGAAAAAGTATATACTTTTGTTTCATAATGGTTCCATTAAGAAAAAGTATTAAAGTAGGGTACTCCAAAGCCCAGTATAGGACAAGGGTTTCTTAATCAGGTTGCTACTTGGAAGTTCAGGGCACCTAGTAAGTAAGGTTGTAGTTGAGGTATGTACTGCTGTATCCACTTATGACCCCCAAAAAGGTGCCTATAACATCCTATAACCCCACTTACTAAGTCCCCTGATCCTCTAAGTACATTAACTGGAGCCCAAGGGAAAGTCCCCCGGGCCGTCCTGGGGAATCTCCACTCGGGCGCGCGCGGCAGCGCCGGGGAGAATGCAGGAAGCATTAGGTTTGGGCTGCGTGCTTTGGAATTTAGGGGATTGTGTGAATGGCGTCTTTAAGGAGTCCTTGCAGGGTTCCCCTAAGGAGAGGAGTCCTCCTTTGTAAAAGGGTTCGTAGGCGCTACGTTTAGGGTTTGCTGTGGGCTCTATGGGTTTAGGGGCTGCGGCTATAGGGCTTGCGGCTTTAGGGCTTCAGGTTTCAAGGGAATTTCTGCTCCGGTGTGTCTAGAAGGTTTTGCAAGCACGTATTGGGCGTTGATGACTTTTGTAATTCGGGGCTATACTTTGAGGGTCTAGGGCTAGGTGTAGGGTTAGCGGTCGAGGGTTTGAGTGCTTTGGGCTTCACGTGGTAAGGTTTACATTTGCTGCGGCCGGACGCGGCGCCAAAGTTGTAAGGGTATCACATGTCGACCGCGTGATGCTACACTTTGGGCATCACAGGTGTCAAGGTTTGCGAATTCTGCGAACCGATATCGGCCCGATACCCTAAGTCCCAAAACAAACCACAGTCAGTCTCGTAAGTAGAATAAGCTTCTGGTTCATGTTGAAGTATTGCTCTAGAGGGATGTGGGGCGTAATGATGACTCATCATTCAAGCTTAAGTTTGGGGTTCTGACGTTTTTGAACGGCAAAGGTAGACCGAAGAAGCAAAGCCATGACTCGGAAATCGTGAAGCTTAATATCGGGGCCTGAATTTTTCAATAGGGTTTCGCGGCAAAGAAAACTGAAACTTTGCTAAGAGACCATACGATGGGCATTTTTGTGGTTCTAAACTAACCCTCAACCGTAAACGATGCCGAATCCCGGGATACCGAATTGTCTTTATGGGGCAGCGTTTGTGAATCAGCGAACTACATGAGCCAGTACTACCCCTGGCCCTGGCTGGTCCCCACATACTATTCTGTACTATATCCCAAAGCCCTGCTCTAGTCCTTTGCCTCCTTTTTTCCTTCAGATTGCAAGCTTCAGTTCTCGGGAGTTTGGATTTCTGGGTTTCGGGTTTCATTGCTTAGGCGTTTTGTAGTTGGGGTGTGTTGTGTCGAGCTACGGGCGCAAGGTTTCGGGCTACATGGTGCTGGATGGAGGTTCAGGGGGTGGTAAGTAGGTGTAAATAGGCTTGAAAGTAAGGTAACTGTAGTTACATCTACTCATCATCCGAATTAAAGTGCCTTATAACCCTACTTACTCAGTCCTTCGTACATTCTAGTAATTTCGAAAAACTTTGGTATACCGCGTCTACAATGTCACTAACAGACTTGTCACAATTTTCCGCGCTCTTCTGGTAACTGAAGCCTCATAACCTTCCACCCTAACTTTTACCTGAGCTTGGACAGCAGAAGAAGACGACTTCACAAATCCAGCTCCTGTAGACGACTTGTATCAAGCGTAGCCCCAAGCTTTAATTCAAGCACAGCTACGACGTTAGACACAACTACTTGGAGGTTCAGAGGGCCTAGTAGACGTAAGAACGTAAAGCTTTAAGTCGGGTAGACATCGATATATCTAATGATGTCCTCCATTAAGGTACTTCACATGCACGACTCTGCTGACAAAGTCCCGTTCCCCTACACCAAGAAACCCCAAACCTGAATGTTTGGAATCCTAGAGTTCTAGAACCCTTCAAGGCAGCCCTTTACAGAACCGTTTAAAAAACCCTAGCAAACCCTAAAAGGACCCCTAACCCTTAAACCCTACAGATCCCTAAACCCTACACCCTAAACGGAAAAACAGCCCCAACGCCGAAGATCGCCGCCTCGTTCACGGCTTCCCCGCTTCCCACACCCGGCTCTGGCAAGTTCGCCAAGGGCGACCTTCGGTGTAATACAAGGGCCTTCATAATTAGAATAGGGTTTTGGCGGTTCCTTTAAAGGGTTCCTTCACAGGGTTCCTTGAAGGGGTGCTATAAGGGGTACTATAGGGGTTTAGCATAGGGTCCTTATTCATTAGAATGAGGTTTTGGGGCTAATTATACCATAATTATGGTAAGGAGCCCCCAAAATAGTCGTGGTAACTATTAAGGCCCCTTTTGCAGGGGGTTTAGGGTGTTTCCCGAGGCCCGAAACCCCCAAAGCCTTAAATCCCGAGCCCGAAAACCCCAAACCCCTTAACCCCTATAGAACCCTGAAAGGGGCCCATTAATGGGTCCCTGAAACCCTCAAATTAAACCTCCGCCCGTTTTGCGGTCCCCAACCCCAACCCCTGAACCCTAAACCCGCAACCCTAGACCCCAAATAACCCTCAACCCCAAAAGTACAGCCCAAAAACCCTAAACCCTAAACCCTAAAATAAACCCTAAACCCTAAACCCTGAACCCCTGCCAAGGCCCCAGCGGGAGCGACAGAATTCGGCCCTCCTCCCACTTGTCCGAGCCGGCGCGCCGAGCCCAGACCTGGCTCCCCAAAAAGGCAGGTGCCTGTGAGGGTTTAGGGGTTTAGGGGGTTTAAAGTTGAGGCGTTTAGGGTTTAGGGGGTTAAGGATCTAGGATTTAAGGGTTTAGGGGGTTTAGGGGGTTTAAAGTTGAAGTGTTTAGGGTTTAGGGGGGAAAAGGATCTAGGATTTAAGGGTTTAGGGGTTTTAGGGGGTTTGGGGGGTTTAGGGGGTTTAGGGTCTAGGATTTAGGGGTTTGGGGGTTTAGGGGTTCCCAAGAAAAGGGCTGCTTTCAGAGCTTAAGATGGTCAAAGGGCGTCTCAGGGTTCACAGCTTACGGGGTTTGGAGCTTATTTCTTGCCTTAACCCCGAATCACCTACCTTTTTCAAGACTTATATAGAGAAATCATATTGGGGGAACCCTAAAAAAGGTAGGTTCCTTAGGGTCCAGGCAAGGCTTAGGGTAAAAGTTTAGGGCTTATAGGGCTTAGAGTTTGGGGTTTTAATCTTTCAGGGTTTAGGGTTTTAGGGTTTAGTTCCTTAAACGCCTGCCTTACCGGGTTTCTATAGTCGACTCTAGGACTTAAGGTCTAGGGCTTGAGGGCATAGACCTGCTTTACAACTACGGATGTCTTCTCAAGATCTGTTCGGGGTTCAGGGTTGAGGGTTTAAGGTTTCGCAGTTAAGGAAGGTGTTCTTAACTCATAATAATGATAATAAGTATAATATACGAATACGAATGACAATAATACCAATAATAACACTAATGAGAACAAAAAGAAGAAGAAGACGTCCTGTGTAAGCTAAGGAACCGTCTCCTCGATAAAATTAAGGAAGGGGTTTTGGGTTTTTGGGTTGTGTTGTTTTGATCTGTCGTTCTACCTGGAACTCTTTTGGGAGCTGTTGAGTCTCGGGTTTATAGGGCTTGGGGTTGAAAATTTCGTCAATGGATTCTTTAGTTCGCCGGGTCTTGGTCCATACTTCTGAAGCTTCTGCCCTAAACCCTATAAGTCGCCTAACCCTCACCCAAACCCTAAACCCTAAACCCCGATGAACCATAACGCCTAAACCCTAAACCCCTAAACCCTAGACCGTGGCCCTAAACCCCTAAACCCGGCCCTAAACCCCTAAACCCCTAAACCCCCAAACGCCAAACCGTGAACACCCAAACAAGACCCCACAATCGGCCTGGTCCCCCACAGCCAGCCCGGACGGGCAGGCCTTGGGCTCGGGCTCAGGGATACTTGGAGGCTCATGGGACTTAGTAAGTACGGCTTAGGGTTTAGGTCCAGGGTTAACCCTAGAGACTCCGAAACGCCAGCATTGAGCAATAGGGTTTAGTGCTTCCAAGGCTCAGAGCTTTACAGTTAGGGTTTAGGGTTTAGGGTTTAGGGTTTAGGGTTTAGGGTTCAGGGTTTAGGGTTTAGGGTTTAGGGTTTACGGTTTAGGTCTACCTGGAGGCTCATGGGACTTAGTAAGTCCTCAGGGGGTTACTGTAGGGGCCCTAATAATTAGAATAGGGCTTTGGGGGTATATCATACTGTACTTATAATAAGGAACCCCCAAAATAGTATAGGTAGTTTCCTCAGGGGCTTAGTAAGTAAGGTTATAAGTAGGTTATACTTAGGATAACCCCACTTAGGGGACTTATAACCCCACTTATAACCTACTTACTAAGTCCCATGATCCTCCAAGTAGGGTTTAGTGCTCAAGGCTCAGGGCTTTTCCAGAGTTCTTACACCGCTTCTATGAGTTTTGGAGTTTAGGGTCCTACTTCCCAAAAACACCAAGGCTCAAAAGTTGTTGAAACTTTCAGGATAAGACTACCTCATAAGAGCCCAAACGTTGAAAAGCTGGGTTTTGGACCCATAAGGTGTTCAAGGTTTCATAGAATCTTGGTAATGCTTCAGGGCAGAGTCTATGAAGGCTCCATACCCAGAGACTCCAATACCCCGTAATTAAGGTATATACCTTAAATTATAGTAGGAGTCCTAATATGATTTAAGGAGTATTGCTTAATTAAGGGGTTTTGGAGTCTCTGGGTACGGGCTTGAGGATTTAGTGTTGGGGCTTTCGGACTTAGGAATCCAAGCGCTTGCTTGGAGTGTCGGGGGGGGACCTCGTACTTGCTTATTTTTTTCGGGACTGAAGGGCCCCTTTTAAAAGGGATCTATAGGGATTCTATAAGGGTATAGGGTTTAGGGTTTAGGGGGACTTAGTAACTGGTTCTTTTATAGACTTGTAAGTACCATAACCCCAAGTAGGGTCCCTTTTAGGGTACTTATAAGTCTACTTACTACCTACGAAGTCCCCCGACCCTCCAAGTGGGGTTCAGGGTTTAGGGTCGTAGCTATGTAGACTAGGGTCTACTGACAAGGTGTAAATTGTAGAATTTGGTGTTGCCTTGGGGTTAGACCTGTATCTTAAGTTCAGGGTTCACTGTTGCGGTAATAGCCAGGTCCCTCGGGCTTGATATGAAGTCAAAAGTCTCCTTCGTGGTTCGGGGTGCTTTTCAACTACTTTGAACAGTACCTACGGCCGGACTACCTGTCTATAAATCAAAACACCCTCAATCGAACAAACCCAGTTGCAACTCCGTAACACGCTTTGTTGAATCAAAACCCCTCGAACCCTAAACCCTAAACCCCATAGATCTCGTTAAAAGAACCCCCCGAGATCCCTTTAAAGGAACCCCCTTAGATCCCTTTTAAAGGAACCCCCGTAGATCCCTACCAATCAACAACCAGGCTGCGCTGAAGAGACGCTGAGCGAGCTCCAGGGCAGCACCACGGATCGCCTGTGAGGTTACAGTAGAAGCGCAAAAGTTGGAGCCACGGTTTAGGGTTTAGGGTTTAGGGTTTAGGGTTTACGGCTTAGGGTTTAGGGTTTAGGGTTATCAGGAATCCCAGCACTATTTGGCCTTAATCCAGTTTCCAACTTCATGGCGTTTACTGTAGGTGGGGCATGGGAAGGTCAAGGGTTCCTTTAAAGGGATCTTTGGGGATTCCTTCAAAGGGATCTTTGGGGATTCCTTTAAAGGGATCTTTGGGGATTCCTTTAAAGAGATCTTTGGGGATTCCTTTGAAGGGATCTATGGGGCTTGGGGAGGAAATGCGGCGTGGAGCTGCGCTTCTAGCCGAAATATAGCCAGAAGGGGCGGCATGAAAAGAACGCTGCTTGAGCAAGTACATCCTGATCCTCAAACCCTAAGCCCGAAATGGCTGAAACCGCATCCCAATAATTAAGGACGCTATACTAATCCCCTATAGCATCCCTTAAAGGAACCCTGTAAAGGAACCCCTTAAAGCAGCCAGAACGAGTCGCATCGAAGAACGAATTCCTGTGGATGCATTCAGGGATTGCGGGGAAGGTGAGACCTACGGTTGATGATAAAATCCTGCATTGCTGCATTACCCAGAATAAGGAATATACCATAACTCCGGTAGCTTAGGGTCCTTAGGTACTGCAGGATTTAGATCATCAACCGTATCTCCTCCCCCAAACCCACATCTTCACCCAAAGACTCCAAAACCCCTCAGCAATAGACTTTGAATCTCTAGACCCAAGAGTAACCCTGGCATTAAAAGGATGCCCTTTTTGGTTTAAAGGGGATTATAAGGGAACCTGAACCCTAAAAAAGGGAATAAGGGCCTACTCTGGGTCCTAGATCTTCATGTTGACCTATGGCTCCTTGTGTGTAAAGTTCTGCACTCTAGGGATAGTTGGAAACCCTGGCACCCTGATCTGGTTCATGGTTGGGATAGGGTTTAGGGTTTAGGGTTTAGGGTTTAGGGTTTAAGTACCCCATAAAAATGTAAAATGTTACCCAACTATGACAAAGTGACACCCCTAGATCTCTGAAAGGCCTCCCCAAAGCCCCCGGGCTCTGCGCCTGAAGGGGTCCGCCCTTCTTGCTGTCCTGCAACAGCTCTTGTGTTGAACTTCAGAAGGATGCCGCAAGGGGGAAGGGCTCCGCCGGTTTTAGGATTTAGGGTCTAGGATTAGGGCTTGGGTTCTTGGGGACTTAGCTGCAACCCGCACATCTTTCTGTGATTTCGTAAGAGTTTCACAACGGGATCTTTTGCCTTGCAGATATGCATTTCGAAAGTATTGGGATTCAGATACGCAGCTCCAGGAGTTTCGGCTTGGCTTGCTCGTATCGTTGTTTTCTGAAGGGTGCTGCGCCCGCGCATCTTTTTTTCACGCTGCTGCAGAAGCATGTGGCGTCGACGGAAATGGCTGTTCAGGCTTTCGGGCTGTATAAGGGCGTGGGGAGCCCCTAACACCGCTGAACCCTATACCCCGTTGAAACCTTCAAAGACCTAGACACTAAACCCGACTAACCCACGAAAGCCCCAGGCCCTTTGGCCGAAAACCCTGAAACCCCTAACACCTACATGATAAGTTAAAGCGTCCTTATAGTATCCTTATAGAACCCTAAACTTAGAATACTCTTTATAAGAACCCTTAGAGTACTCCTTCTAAAAACCGTATAAACCCAAATAAACCCTGAGAAACCACACATACAGACACATGGGAGTTTCCGAAAATAGGGGACCCTAATATAGCACCCAAAATAGACGGATCCTTATTCTAAGGACCCCGAAATAAGGTACACCCCCCTTTTCGGAAACTCTAAACCCTAAACCCTTGATAGAACCCTCATAGATCCCCTGTAAGGAGCCCTTAAAGATTCCCTTTAAAGGTAACCCCCCCTTTTTCGGAAACTCCCACATACGCACCACAAGGCGAGATGGCTTTGTGCTGATGCACTGCCGAGGCCCCTGGGCTTGGAGAAAGCGTTGCACCTGGTTGGTGGGTTTAGGGTTTAGGGTTTAGGATTTAGGGTTTAGGGTTTTAGGGTTTAGGGTTTTAGGGTTTTAGGGTTTAGGGTTTAGGATTTAGGGTTTAGAGTTTAGGATTTAGGGTTTCGGGTTCAGGGTTAGGGTTTTGGGCTTTGGGTTTAGGGTTTTGGGTAGAATAGGATTTTGGTGCTCCAACGCGAAAGTTACTTCAAAGGGACTGTCGACGGCCTGAACCCCTAAACCCCAAACCCTAAACCCCAATCCCCGAAACCTAAATTTGTTCAAACCCATACAATAAACCCTAAAACCTGACAATGTGAGGGCCTGCTTAGGTTCAGGGTTTAGGGTTCAGGAGCTTCCGAAATTTACGGGACCCCGATATAGCACCCTCAAATAGTAGGATCCTTAGTATAATAAGGTGCCCCTAGTTTCGGAGTTGAGTACTTGGAGGGTCGGGGGACTTAGTAACTGGTTATTTTATAGACTTATAAGTACCATAACCCCAATTAGGGTCCCTTTTAGGGTACTTATAAGTCTACTTACTACCTACTTACTAACTCCCCCGACCCTCCAAGTACGGGCATGTCCCGAGGCCTCAGGTCAGAAGCCGGTAATAAAAAGCTCGCAGGCACTCTCGGCAAGGGCCATCATCGCCTTCCCAGAGACCCCAATATCCCTTAATTACGGAATATTCCTTAAATCATATTAGGGATCCTACATAATTTAAGGTATATTCCTTAATTAAGGGATATTGGAGTCCCTCGGGCAAGGGCCATCATCGCCTTCGCCGTCGCTTCCAGCAGAGACCACTGCTCCGGGGAAAGGACCTGCCGCAGCTGCGTTTCCCCTAAACCCCTAGACCCTAAACTATCAACCCCTCAACTCCTAAACTCCTAGAGTTTAGGATTTAAGGTTTGGAGGTTTAGGGTTTGGGAGAAGACATGCTGCGCCCAGAACTGTGGAACAGGGCTTGTGGTGCTGACAATACGCCGCAAGGAAATGTAAGGATCAATAAACCTAAACTCTTTCATTTCAGATTTTGCAGCACGGTCTGCATGAGGTTTACTAACTGAAAAAGTTGAAGGCACAGAATTGGGGGTTTGGTTTGGGGTTGAAACATTTTGGGCTTGGGGCGTGGGCACAGAGTCGCCGGCTCCTAAACCCTCATCTGTACGATCGGAAGAATGCGCGGTTTATAACCCTAAACCCTAAACCCTAAACCCCTAAAACCTAAACCCTAAACCCTAAACCCTAAAACCCTTATATAGGGTTTACTTTTTAGGGTTTAGGGGACCTTTTTGGACCACCCCGGCCTCTCCCGCTGGCACGTGAGCAAGGCCAGTAGCAGTCGTGTCCGGGACCTGGCAAACCACAAAAAGGTGTCTTGATTCTCAGAGTAAGGTTTAGGGTTTAGGGTTTAGGGTTTAAGG
This sequence comes from Symbiodinium sp. CCMP2592, assembly GCA_905221615.1. Taxonomy (NCBI): domain Eukaryota; class Dinophyceae; order Suessiales; family Symbiodiniaceae; genus Symbiodinium; species Symbiodinium sp. CCMP2592. Next base: position 103,985 of record CAJNDT010000395.1, read on the forward strand.
TTTAGGGTTTAGGGTTTAGGGTTTGAGTATGGTTGTCTAGGCATAGTATACTTATACAGGAGCTTTGGATATTAAGTATTTAGAACAAGTACCGCAGAGCGCCTCGAATACTAAGCATTAAACCAACGTCCTACGCCTTAAGAATGCCAGGCCGTTGAAGGCACAAGCCCCGTTGCCGAAGGTTTCGGTTTGAGGGTTTCGAGTCCGGAGACTGGCAAGTAACTAGGTCCCTCACCAACCCCTTGATACTGTGGGCACCCTTTTTCCTAATATTCAGTTCTAATATGGAGCGCTTAAAACAAAAAGGGCAAAAGGGTACTACCCACGAACCCAGGTAAGGGACCCTGGTTGCTTTCAATCGGGTTTTGGCTGTGCTAGCTCAGCTTCCCGGAGAATCCAACACCCCTTCATTCAAAACGATTCCTCTGATTATGAGAAAGAAGCCCTAGACAAGTTCAGAGATATTCCTCAAATAACCCTATGAAACTCTAAAAGCATAAACCCCCTGCAATTTTCAGGTAGGGACTGTTCCTCAATGCAGCGATATTGAAATCTCAAGGAGCCGAACCCCCTAATACACTTCAACAAACCCCAACCCCAAAAAACCTTTAAACTGTCAAAAATCCACGTTACAAACTGTAAGACCGTTTCTGATAAAGCCTACCGAAAAGCCCCACCTAAACCCTAAACCCTACATCCTAAACCCTAAACCCTACATCCTAAACCCTAAATCCTGAACCCCATAGATCCCTTTGAAGAAACCCCTAGAGATCCCTTTAAACCCTAGAACCCGACTACTTAAAGGATCATGGGACTTAGTAACTAGGCTTATTTTTGGGGTAACTATACTTATAATTACTTATATACCCCAAGTAAGGGGCTATAGTTACTAAGTCCCATGATCCTTTAAGTAGAGCCCTAGAACCCAAAAGATCCTTTAAGGAACCCTATAGATCCCTTTAAGGAACCCTATAGATCCCTTTAAGGAGCCCTTTAAAGTTACTAAGTCCCATGATCTCCAAGTATGACCACGGGCACGGAGCGCCTCCTGCAGCTCGCAGCGCGCACCCTCGGCCACAGCCTGTCCAGCTCAGTGATACTAAAGGATACTACCGTAAGGGATACTGTAAGGGGATCTTTAGTTAGGGATTAGGGTTTAGGGGTTTATGGGTTTAGGGCTTAGGATCTAGAAAGTAGATGGGATACTATCCCAGAGACTCCAATGCCTTAACCCCCCGTAACCTAGCATTCTAAGGACTTATAGAAAGAAATCATATTAGGGAACCCTAAAAAGGTAGGTTCCTTAGGGTCCAGGTATCCCTTAATTAAGGAATATGGGGTTTATAGGGAGGATCATGGGACTTAGTGGGGTTCTTTTAAGGGCTGCTTTAAGGGATCCTTTAGGGTTTAGGGTTTAGGGGTTTGGGGCCCAGAGACTCCAATATCCCTGAATTAAGGAATATTCCTTAAATTATGGTAGGACCCCTTATATGATTTCAAGTATATTCCTTAACTAAGGGATAGTGGAGTCTCTGGGATCCTTTAGGAACTTGCGACCAGACTCGGGTTGGTGCTTTTTTGGGGTTTTAGTGCTTTGGGGTTTTGGGGTTTAGGGTTTAGGGCTTAGGTTAGGTATTGCCCCCATACAGTAAGAGTCTATGCTAGGGCTACTACTAAGGTCCTAATATATCTATATTGTGAATATTATTCAACTATTACTGAGTGGGGGCCGTACTCAACTAATAGGGTTGTTTCAAAGGGTTCCTTTAAAGGGTTCCAGTAATGATTCCTTTCGAGGTCGATAAACGGGTGTAAAGGTCCAGCTGGTTTAAGGGGTTTTGGGGGGTGTTTAGCGGGCATAACCCGAAGATGCTAAACGCTACAGCCCTGCAACCTTAAAACCCCAACACCCCAAAACTCTGAAGGACTAAAACCCCAAACATCCCTAAACCCTAAACCCCTATAGATCCCTTTACAGGAACCCCTTATAGATCCCTTCAAGGGGCCTAAACCTCCATATAAGCCCTAAACATCCCTAAACCGTAATCTGCGTCTTCCGGGTTCCGTCCTCGACCCCGAGCTGCCGCAGAAGCTGCGCCCAGGCACCCACACAGGCCTCGATGAGCGGATCCTCGGAAAGACTCAACCCGAAACTCTACAGTGTTTAGGGTTTAGGGTTTAGGGGTTAGGGTTTAGGGGTTTAGGGGTTTAGGGTTTGGGGTTTAGGGGTTTAAGGGTTTAGGGGTTTAGGGTTTAGGGGGTTAGGGTTTAGGGGTTTAGGGTTTAGGGTTACTACAGTAAGCCCTAAACCGGTCATTAAAAACGCCCAAACCCCACACTCCCTAAACCGTTAGGTAAAGGAACGCCAAAGGGAGGAGAGGAAGCCATAGTAGGGAAAACTCCAAAAAAACAAACAAAAAGAAAACACAAACAGCTAAGACACGCCAAACACACTCACACAACAGCAGTGCACGAAGAAAAGGGTTTTAGGTTTAGGGTAACAAAACAGTTTTGGCATTGTTGCTCCGGGGTTCCGCAGCTCCAAGGTATCGGAACACGTGCCGCAATTCTCGGATCCTGGCTTCGGAAGGCTTGCAAAGGGAGGCTTAGAGGTTTGAGGGTTTAAGGTTTAAGGGTTTAGGGGTTGAAAGCTGTGAGAGTTTAGGGATTCGCCGAAATAGTATGAATATGATGAGGTCTGTGGTTGCTACTATGATTGTTTTTTGTGTGGCGGTGCGGCGGCGGCCGTGGCGGCGGTGGTGGTGATCTGGGGTTTGGGGTCCTCGAACTTGATAAGGCCTTACGCCCGAAACCCTGTTTTCACAGTAGATAAAGCAGCCTTCACACCTACAGCAGGGTCTCAGGGTATACTCTACCTTAACCCCAAATAACCTACCTTTTTAAGGACTTATAAAGAAATCATATTAGGGAACCTTTAAAAATGTAGGTTTCTTAAGGTCCAGGTAGTATAACCACAGAAGAAGGACTGTAAGGGTCCTGACATCGGCGTGTGCCCAGTCCACCACCGTGACGCGCTTGCCGGTGCAGTGGGCGCACTCGTTGATGGTGAAGAGCTGCTTCGCATTAGCCGTGCCTGAATGCGTGCGATTTTGGAGCAAGGCTCATGGATGAAAGCCCGTCATGAAAGCCGAATAAATCCGGAAAGAAAACCTGTGTGAAGACAATAACCGTTTCAAGTGCTGGAGGATCCTCCCAAGTCTTCTGAAAGAATCTTCCTTAGGCGAACACACTAGCAAAAAAGCATAAACGTGTCTGTAACCCCCAATACACAAACCCTATACAAACTCCTCGACCTTCCAAAACCCGGGAAAAAAGTTGTGTTGCTGCGCCTTCCGCTGTGAGAGTGTGCAGCTGGTCGGCAAGCTGGAAGAATCCCTGGCCGGACCCAAATCGATGTGCACCCTTGGAGCCCCGGTTTGAGTTCCTTTAAGGATTCCTTGAAGGGTGCCTTTAATGGTTCCCTTAAGGGCTCCGGGGGGATGGGTTTCTTCTGAAGGGATGTGTAATGCTTTGTAGGGGTGTTACAATTAGGGTGCGGGGTGGCTGGCAAACTTACAGGTTTAAGTGTTGGAAGGTTTTTCGGCTTTAGTGTTTTGGCTTCTGAACCTACGGATTAGGCTTCGAGGGTCTTGCATTTAACATTCAAGGTTTAGGAATTGGGATTCAAAGTTGCTAGGGTTTAGAGCCTAGGGCTTAACCATCGAAACCCCAAGATACTGAATCCTCTAGTGACTCTAGTGTAGCCTGTGCAGCCCTTGTGTGAATGCTGCTTCACGTGCCTTCAGGTGCCGACGCAAGATCTTGAGGTGAAGGAACATGCCGCTGCTCTGGAGTAGCTCGGAGAACTCTGCGATGAGCTGTTCTTTCCTTTCGAAGCCCACAGGGCTTAGGACTTCGGTTGTGGAGTTCCATTAAATTCTACGAGGGTTTGGAAGGCTTTCATGGTTTTCGCAGGGTTCTACACTAGGGCCCCCTAAAACGGGGGGAAACCCAAGATAACATGGACAGCAATGCGTCTGGGTGTCAAAAAATTCTCGTGTCTGGAGGTTCCGGAATACGTTAATGTAGTCGTTTGTGCGCCTGAAGCTAAGTTGCAAGTCAAGCCGCTCCCTACACAAGGGTGCCAAGTTCTTATGCTCATAGGGATCCTTAGGGGTGTAGGGGGAGGGGGGGGTAGGGGGCCTTAAGGCCCATAATAAGGACTAATAAGGCCTATTTAAGGAAATATAGTCCCCTACACCCCTCCCCCCTACACCCCTAAGGATCCCTATGACATGCCAACCACCGACTGAAGCCCAGAGATTGCTACTCAGCTGCCTATAGACAAAGGGGTTTAGCGGAGGGGTTTAAGGGTTTACGATTTAGGGTTTAGGGTTTAGGGTTTAGGGGTTTAGGGTTTAGGGTTTAGGGTTTAGGGTTTAGGGGTTTAGGGTTTAGGGTTTAGGGTTTAGGGTTTAGGGGAACCCTTCAAGCCAGTAAACAAACTACTTTAGTACCCTGAACCCTAAACCCTGATACATCCCTTAAAGGAGCCCTTCCGGGAACTGATAAAAGAACCCTCACAGGAACCGCTAAAGGAACTCTCCTCGAGGAACCCTTAAGATAAGCCTTTCCTGAACCCTAAACCCTTAACCCTAAACCATTAACCTTCTCCCTAAACTCTAAACCCTAAACCCTTTACAGGAGCCTCAAGGGACGTTGCGCATCCAAGCTTCCGCGTCGCCACGGAGGTCCCGGCCAGAAGCCCGGCCTTAATGCTCTTTTTTGAAGAAGATTAGCTTTAGGGTGTAGATGGGTTTACGGGTGACTCTCGGGGGTTTAAATTGTAAGAAAACGGGTTTAGGGGTTTGGGGTTTAGGGAGTAATTAGGAGGTTTCGGGCGTAGGGTTTGGATGGGTTTAGGGTGTACATGGGTTTAGGGATCAAGGCTTAAAGTTTAGGATTGCAAGGATGCCGAAAACCTGTGTTCGTCCCTTGGAGTGCTCGTATCCCGCAGGCTCTACTCTCCTTTCAAAAACAGCAGTGGAGACGAGGAAATGCTCCAGAAGGAAATCAAGACCCAAAAAAGCAAAACACTTATGTGCCCTCCCCGAGCCGTACCCTAAACCTTGAACCCTAAACCTTAAAGTGATCCTACCACAGCACTAAGAGCCCGGCAGCATGTTCCGCGGCGCTGGGCTTCTCCCCCAGGCGGTCGATGCAGGCGCGAGCAGCCGCTGGAGGCAGGTACTTCTCCTATGTAGGGCTTGGGGTCTGGGGCTTTCGGGCTTCAAAGTTTAGGGTTGTGGGTTTACGGTCCAACTAGAACCAGCCTTAAGGTAGAGCCTCAATGTACAGCCCTAGATCAAATCCCTGCATGGTACCCTAGCAACCAAAAACGAGGCACTACCTTAACCCACAATTCCCAACCCCGAAACCCCTGAACCCTAAACCGGCAAACCCCTGAAACCCTAAGACCCTAGACCTTTAGTATTCGGTAATGCGCAGCTAATATAATTTCCTTAACGATTAGAATAGGGTTTTGGGACCCATTAGACCATAATTATGACAAGGAAACAAGTAATTATCTGGGCCCCTCAACCCTAAACCCCTATATGGTTGTCAACATTTGGGTCCCTTTTTTGGCCATTGTTGTAATACGGCACCTATTATTTAGGGGTACCCAAAAAAGGACCATAATTTTGACAACTACCCATATGAACCCGTATAGATCCCTTCAAGGAACCCTTATGGGCCCTTTCAGGCAGAGGGATTGCGAGGCGTCCTTGGCAGACTCCATGCGGCGAGCGAGCTCGCCGAGAAACGGCCCCAGCCCTGCCTTGGGCGAGTACCGGGGCCTTAAGGAATAGAAAAGGGATCCTTAAGCTATACCTTAACCCCAAATATCCTACCTTCTTGAGGACTTATATAAAGAAATCATATTTTAGGGAACCCTCAAAAGGTAGGTTCTTTAGGGTCCAGGTAGGGCTAAGGGCCTAGGATGTAGGTTTTAGGGTTTAGGGATTTAGGGTGTGGGGAGGTTGAGGGCTTCGGATTCAGGCTTCAGGGTTTAGCGGATTAGGGTTTAGGGTTTAGGGTTTAGGGTTTAGGGTTTAGGGTTTAGGGTTTAGGGTTTAGGGTTTAGGGTTTAGGGTTTAGGGTTTAGGGTTTATTAGTAGATACGGTTCCTTAACAGATTCTTCTTTCAGGGGCCAAAAGGGGCCACCATACTGGCCTTTACAAATCAACTTAGGGTTTTTGGGGGGTACATTCTAGTTCCCAGACCCCGGGGAGGATCCAAAAAGTAGATCCTTTAATGGGGGTTCCTATAAAGTACCCTTCGTAGTATAGGGCCCCAAATTAGGGGATCTACTTTCTAGATCCTCCCGGGGGTCTGGGTTTGGAAGCCTCAAAAGTTGGGATGAAGGAAGGATTAAGGGATTCCTTCTCTGAGGACTCCTAGGATGCCCAGTAACCTAGGAATAAAAAGGGCTCCCTCTTCGTATGGGGTAACTTTACAAGGAACCTAGGACTACAAAAAGGGAATAAGGGTACTACTGGGCATCCTAGACTCTTATTTTGGAATTGCCCCACCTACCTGCATCTAAATCTTGGCGGATTTTGAATCGTATGAAGCCTTGCCTTGGGACCTTGGGTTAGATAGTAGAGGGGCGGTTGTCAAAATGTTGGTCCCCTTTTGGGTACCCTAAATAACAGGTGCCGTATTAGAATAGGGACCCAAAAACGGACCCTAACTATGACAACCAGCCATTTACTGGAAGCATTACTTGGAGGGTCGGGGGACTTAGTAAGTAGGTAGTAAGTAGACTTACAAGTACCCTAAAAGGGACCCTAATTGGGGTTATGGTACTTATAAGTCTATGAAATAACCACAGTTACAAAGTCCCCCGACCCTCCAAGTACTCAACTCCGAAACTAGGGGCACCTTATTATACTAAGGATCCTACTATTTGAGGGTGCTATATCGGGGTCCCGTAAATTTCGGAAGCTCCTGGGTTTTGGTTTCGGGCTTTTGGTTGCGGGTTTAGGGCTTCGGCTTTTGGAACTCAGGTTTGGGATTTAATGTTTGGCGTTTAGGGTGTAGGGCTTAGAGTCTACGGTTTGATTTAATGGTTGGCGTTTAAGGTGTAGGGCTTAGAGTCTACGGTTTAGTATTTCAGGCTTAGGGTTTAAGGCTTTTTTGGGTGACTAGGGATGCGTGTACGTTCCTTGGGATTGGGACGACTTAAGTGAAATACATCTTCACCACTTGGAGGATCATGGGACTTAGTAACTATGGTTATAAGTCCCTTAATTGGGGCTATGAGTAGTTATAAGTATAGTCATCCCAATAATGACCCTAGTCACTAAGTCCCATGATCCTTTAAGCAATAATAGTTGAATAGTATTCATCAGATAGATATATTAGGACCTTTATAGTAGCCCTCTTATAGACTCTTACTGCACGGGGGCAGTATCTAATCTTCACCAGCGATCCTTTAGGTATATTCTAGTACCCTTATAGTATCCCTTATAGTATCCCTTATAGTACCTCCCTTGAAAGGAACCCTAGGAACCCTGTTGCAAAAACACTAAACAACAACGCAATGAAACCCAGCTGCAATATCGAAGCCGTTTCCTGTGGTTCCCAGGAGCAGCCTGCTCCCAAAGCCTCGGCTGGCTTCTGAACCCCGTTTAAGGGTTTTGGGGTTTAGGGTTTAGGGTTTAGAGGTTTAGGGGTTTAGGGGTTTTGGGTTTCGGGTTTAGGGGTTTGGGGGTTTAGGGCCCCTCCTAAAAGTTAAACTTTTCGCCTATATACTTATTATAGTTCATCTAGAAACCCAAAAAGTTGAAGTCCTAAGAGTCAACCAGAAGAACGCCAAGAAGCTTTCCTGCATCATTTCGCCATTGTGCTGCTGCTCGTGCTGCTTGTTCAACGGGATAACTACTCCCACGGGTGCTTGAAAAGTGTACAGCATATCCGCAAGTTCACCGCAGGCTCCCGCACCTGCAGTCACGATGCCGTGTCCTTGGGCCGAGGATAGTCTTAGGCTTGAATAGTCTAGGGGCCTTAACGAATAGAATAGGGATCCTGCAAAGGATTCTATAAGGGTTACTTAAAAGGATCTTTAAGGTTACTGACTAGAATATAGGGGCCTTAATGATTCGCATAGTGTCCTTGGGCCAACTGACAGATTCGCATGACGTTGCCGCAGCCCTTCAATTCAGCTGCTGCGCGTAGGCGGCTGTGCTTGTGCCAGTCACGGCCGCAGCCGACGATGAGCGTCTGGGGATGCTCCTGAACGTGTCGAAAGTAGTACCTATACTGAACTTAAATCATAATTTTAGCTGTCTCTTAGGGAATATAATAACCAAAGATCAAAAATTATTTCTAAGTGCCCCTAAGGTGCTCTAAGATGGAGCGTCCGCTCAAATGCGCATAGACGTAGATGATGTGCTGGATGGTGTCCTCGGAGGCACCGTCGGCATGGACAATGCCCTCATGTGCCTGGCCCGCCTCTTCACTGGTGATGCGGCGGCCATGCTCCAGGAGGAACTTCACGGCCGACTTGCGATCGGCTGCGAAGGAATAAACCTCCAGGTCTGCACGATTCAAGCGGCGAAAGGCAGGATCCACAATGTCAACATGTGCCACCCTAAGGCCTTCTCTGCCCATGTTCAGTACCTTCACCAAGAAGGTGCTTCGAATCAGCTTCCCCAACGTCGCCAGCTCAGCGTCTCGGAAGAGATTGGGGTACATCTTGTACCAGTATATCTCCTACACTGAACTTAGAACCCTAGCAAAAATCATAATTTTAGCTGTCTCTTAGGGAATATAATAACCAAAAATTGAACATTATTTCTAAGTACCCCTAAGTCTCGGACACCCTTTGAAACTGGCCCTTGTATGCAAGGATATCTTCTCGTTCGCGGATGCCAAAGGAGTGAAGCAGCAAGTCCTGGTGGTTTTCGTAGTCTAAGCCATGCAACCGGGGTGTCCCCTCGGTTCCGTTCAGCATCTCCGCTCTTAGCTTCAACGTTGCAGAGGTCAGGTTTGGGTCCATATCCGTGATGACCACGATTCTCGCGTCCGCCGCTGTTTCTGCAAGCCTCTAGCCCCCTTAGAGGTTTTAGGGTTCCTTTTAAGGTTTAAGGGTTCCTATCAGGGTTTAAAACTTGCTGTACGGATTTTACGGTTGCTCTAGAGGTTAAGCAAAAAACAGCTTCCGGGTGTGATCCCTATGCACAGGAGCCAAACTCAGTCAAAGTGTCCCAAGTAGAGCCAAGGAGCAGTACATCCATCAAAGAGCGCGCTGTGGGCAGGAGGCTGGGACCAAGATCATCCCATGAAAACGAAGCTTGTGAGTCGAAGATGACGAAGCCGCGGTCGCAAAGTAACCTGAAGCTCAGGTACTTAGAGGATCATGGGACTTAGTAAGTAAGCTATAAGTGGGGTTATAAGTCCCCTGAGTGGGGTTATCCTAAGTATAACCTACTTATAACCTTACTTACTAAGTCCCATGAGCCTCCAGGTAGGGGATTCCCCAAACCCCGAGGCCTCCCAAACCCTAAACCCCGAACCCTCCGCATTCAAGCCGAAAGACCCCGAACTGCCAAACTCTAAACCTCTAAACCCCCAACCCCAGACTATGAACCCCTGAAGTCACCCTTCAAAGAACCGCTAGAATGCCCCTTAGGATCTCAGATCCTGAACGCTAAACCTAAACCCTAAACCGTTTCCCTAAGGCCAAGCTGCCGCTTGGCTTCCTCACCTCGGTAAACCTCCGGCCGTGCCACGACCATCTCCCACATCCTTAAGAGATAGGATTGAAGCGACCCCTGGGGATAAAGACGCTCTTTGCAAGGTCCTTTGTAAGAGAGACATAAAGTAGGGTCAAGAAGGATCCTCTGTAAGGGGTCTCCCTTATATTACATAAGAATCCTAAGGTAGGGGCAACAGGCATCTTTTAAAGGGCTCCCTGGAAGGCTTCCTGCAAAGGCTTTTTTTAAGCGGTCCTTCTGTGGTTTTTGTTTAAGGGCTTTTTGGTTTTGGGTTTGAGGTGTACGATTTAGCATGTTGGGTTCAGGGTTCCCGACCTAGTTTTCCTTACTATTCAATCCTAGTCGGTACGTACCTTAACCAAGCAGTGGTTTTGGGGTTCCCTTGGCTCTTTAGCTCCTTATTTACTAGGGATTATCATCATCCCTGGCTCCTTAGCTCCTCCGATATCAATGGTCAGTTAAGAACAAAACGGAAAAAAGGGCGCTGTTTTGGAACCTTGTATCAGCTCCTTAGCTGCAGCACCGGCCTGCGTGGTGTAGAAGCCAGTGACGCTTTTTAGGGCGCGCACGAAAATCAGCCGACAGCGTCGCTTCAAGAGCGGCGAAAGCTTGCCCAAGATGCTCTGCGTGTGATCTACCTTCTGCCGCTTCTCTTGCGGCACGCTACCATCTGCAAGCATCTCACCTTTCCACGGCTCTGGCATGGAAACCAACAAAGTCACACCATCCAGACCCCCCTCGCCACGGAGATGTTCTGTGAGCACTGCCGTGAGGCGCTCATGACCACCGCCAGTGGTCGAAAAACCCAGCACGAAGAGGCTTTTGGTGCCCTGCAAGATGGCTCTTACTGAGGCCTGTGGGCAGCTCTCCGCCATTGCCATCGAAGCAGGCTAAAGCGTAGACTCTAGACAATGAACACCTTAAGCCCTAAAACTTTACTAAACCCCCAAGCCCCTAGACCCAATCGGGTTAGGTTCGAGGCTCCTTCTTGGCAGCGCGGGGATCAGGATTCGGGGCTTGGGGTTGCTCTGGTTTGAGGGCCTAGGACCCTAAACGGGATCCTAATTGGGGTTATGATGCATCTTACTCAATATCCCGACCCTCTAAGCAGTAGCCCCCTCATATAACTCTAGTGGAATATGCCCATGGAGACTTTTCCAATGAAGGCCCCGATTCGAAACTCTAAACCCGTAAAGCCGGCATTTTCTAGTTGTCGATTGCAACAGTTAGGGCTCTATACTAAAGGATAAGGGAAGTTGAAAACCGGCTGCGCATCGAATTTGAGGCAGGGCCAAGGCCAGTTGGACTTCGGTGCGGGGTCCTAAAACCCTAAAACCCACAAACATCTAAACATCTAAACACCTAAACCCTGAACCCCTAAACCCTAAACCCTAAACCCTAAACCCTAAACCCTAAACCCCTAAACCCCTAAACCCTAAACCCTAAACCCTAAACCCCTAAACCCCTAAACCCTAAACCCTAAACCCCTGAACCCCTGAACCCCTGAACCCTAAACCCCACCAACCCTAAACTGGTAAAACCCCTGAGGCGGGTTGCATGTACAGCTCGCAACTCGGATCCAGAAACCTACCTCTAGGGTTGATGGCTTAAGGTTGAAGACTTCTAATTGAAGCCGATTCCCCGTACCTTCAATCCTACTTGGAGGGTCGGGGGACTTAGTAACTGGTTATTTTACAGACTTATAAGTACCATAACCCCAATTAGGGTCGCTTTTAGGGTACTTATAAGTCTACTTTACTACCTACTGACTAAGTCCCCCGACCCCCTCCAACAACGAACCCTAAAGGCTAGAAGCTGTCAGGTGTATGGGATTCGCGAAAGTTTTTGGGGACCGGGAAGTCCGCAAAAAGGTCCTACACCGCAAACCCTACCGTGTCGGGTTCTTTTTTCCTTCCAAACTGCGGCGTTTAGGTGTAGCAGTGTAAGACCGTATAGCCTACATCCTACTCCCCAAAACCAACAGGTCACGGTGCTTCTGGATAGTCCATGCTGCATCTTTCCGAAATGCCCACAGGAACCCTAAACCCTAAACCCTAAACCCTAAACCCCTAAACCCTAAACCCCTAAACCCTAAACCCTAAACCCTAAAAACCCTAAACCCCAAACCCTAAACCCTAAACCCTAAACCCCTAAACCCTAAACCCTAAACCTCAAATCCCAAAGCTCCGAACTTCGGGACCGGTACGGACCCTAAACCCCATTACTGACAGTACCTTCAAAAATCCTTTGAGGCCTTGAAAACGGGTTTAGGCTGTAGGGAATTAGGGTTTAGGGTTTAGGGTTTAGGGTTTACCTTCAAAATCCTTAAAAAAGAAGGACCAAAAACTCCAAACCCCTAAACATTAAACCTTAAGCCCGAAACCCTAACGACCTGCGAGCCGTCGCCCCCTGCCGCCGCGGCGGCACTCCGCCGAAGCACGGCATCCTGGCTCAATATCGGGTTTAGGGTTTCGCGGTTTTGGGGGGCTCAGGGGGTTTAGGGTTTTGAGCCTAAGTGTATCGGACTTAGGTACAGTTACAGCGTTTCGGATTTGGCGGGGTTCAGGGGTTTAGGGCTTAGTGGGTTTGGGCTTTACGGTTTGGGGTTCGGGTTGTTCTTGATCTAGGGTTTAGGGCTTACTGGCTTTCAAGGGGTACAGGGACCTGAATGTGAATATGGTTCCTAACAAGGTCCCTTGTAAAGGTGGCGAAACACCAAAGCCTTTTAGCCCTGAGGGTTTTGGCATATAGGGTTTCAGACCACGACTCCCAAGACTCCGTTGAGCCCTGAACCCTGAACCCCTAACCCTAAACCCAAAAAAAACCCACAAAAACTCAAAGCTCTTCCAGTACCCGCATGGCTATGGTACCCTGATATGATAGAAATTCCTACTTGGAGGATCATGGGACTTAGTAACTATAGTTATAAGTCCCTTAATTGGGGTTATAAGTAGGTATAAGTATAGTTACCCCCCTGATAACCCTAGTTACTAAGTCCCATGATCCTTTAAGTACTGTATCCTTCTTAACTCAGACCCTGCGACGGAAAGCTCGCCCTCCCTTGCCTTCACCTGACGGTTGCTCCATGGTTTAGGGGTTTGGGGGTTAGGGGTTAAGGGGTTTAGGCTTTAGGGGTTTAGGGTTTAGGGTTTAGGGTTCAGCAGCTCTGGTCGAGCAGTATCTAGTCAAGTTCGCTAGTAAGAACTTGGAAGAATACCCACCCACCCAAAGAATCCCAAAACATAAGAGTTAGAAAGTTTTTTCGTTACCCTCAAACGACATCAAACCTCAAACCCTACGCCTCGATTTCTAGGGATACTTATGTTTCTATTGCTGCAGTACAGAAAGAAGCATGACACATTTCAGGCCGGAAATGTGTCATCTTTTCCGCCTTACAGAAAGAAGCATGACACATTTCATGCCGGAAATGTGTCATCTTTTCCGCCTTACAGAAAGAAGCATGACACATTTCAGGCCGGAAATGTGTCATCTTTTCCGCCTTACAGAAAGAAGCATGACACATTTCAGGCCGGAAATGTGTCATCTTTTCCGCCTTACAGAAAGAAGCATGACACATTTCAGGCCGGAAATGTGTCATCTTTTCCCCTTACAGAAAGAAGCATGACACACTAAAGCCCAAACCCTAGGCCCTAAACCCTAAAGCCCAAACCCTAGGCCCTAAACCCTAAAGGCCAAACCCTAGGCCCTAAACCCTAAAGCCCAAACCCTAGGCCCTAAACCCTAAAGGCCAAAGCCTAGGCCCTAAACCCTAAAGCCCAAACCCTAGGCCCTAAACCCTAAAGCCCAAACCCTAAAGCCCAGGAACCCTAGGCCCTAAACCCTAAAGCCCAAACTCTAGGCCCTAAACCCTAAAGCCCAAGCGCTAAACCCTAAACCCTAAAGGCCAAACCCTAGGCCCTAAACCCTATAGCCCAAACTGGGGAGTCCATACGAAAACCTAGCTGAACATTGGGGGGTCCATACGAAAACCTAGCTGAACACCGGGGGGTCTATACGAAAACCTAGCTGAACACCGGGGGGTCCATACGAAAACCTAGCTGAACATTGGGGGGTCCATTCGAAAATATACCTCAACATTGGGGGGTCCATACGAAAACCTAGCTGAACATTGGGGGTCCATACGAAAATATACCTCAACATTGGGGGGTCCATACGAAAATATACCTCAACATTGGGGGGTCCATACGAAAACCTAGCTGAACATTGGGGGGTCCATACGAAAATATACCTCAACATTGGCGGGTCCATACGAAAATATACCTCAACATTGGGGGGTCCATACGAAAACCTAGCTGAACATTGGGGGGTCCATACGAAAACCTAGCTCAACACTGGGGGGGTCCATTCGAAAATATACCTCAACATTGGGGGGTCCATACGAAAACCTAGCTGAACATTGGGGGTCCATACGAAAATATACCTCAACATTGGGGGGTCCATACGAAAATATACCTCAACATTGGGGGGTCCATACGAAAACCTAGCTGAACATTGGGGGGTCCATACGAAAATATACCTCAACATTGGCGGGTCCATACGAAAATATACCTCAACATTGGGGGGTCCATACGAAAACCTAGCTGAACATTGGGGGGTCCATACGAAAACCTAGCTCAACACTGGGGGGGTCCATTCGAAAATATACCTCAACATTGGGGGGTCCATACGAAAACCTAGCTGAACATTGGGGGTCCATACGAAAATATACCTCAACATTGGGGGGTCCATACGAAAATATACCTCAACATTGGGGGGTCCATACGAAAACCTAGCTGAACAACGGGGAGTCCATACGAAAATATACCTCAACATTGGGGGGTCCATACGAAAACCTAGCTGAACCACCGGGGGGTCCATACGAAAACCTAGCTGAACACTGGGGGGTCCATACGAAAATATACCTCAACATTGGGGGGTCCCGAACGAAAACATGGCTCAACATTTAAATACTCATTTGAAAGAGAGGGTTTAGGGTTTAGGGTTGGTGTTTTGTGAGGGTGTTATACAGCGTTACAAGGTTTTCGATTTTCATGAGGGTTTAGAAAGGCTTCTACGGCTTGCTGGGATTTTATCGAGCGGTCTATACAATTTCGGCAGTATTCGAAAAGATTTTATGAGGGTTCTACACAGGTCTAAACGGCATTATAAGGGTGTTGAAAAGGTTCTTTACAGCCTTGCAGTTTAAAGGGTTACATACAAAAGGTCGAGGGAGAGTAAAGGCATGCCTCTTCACGGAAAATGTTAGGGCTTTAGCGTTTAGGAATCAGAACTACTTTCAGGGTTACCTTGGTTCCAGGTGTCTTAAAGACCTGATAGGTCTTTTCCGCAGAAAGCCCAATACTCCATGAAAGGGAAACCTCATCTAAGATAATAAACATTCCTCCGTTGATGGGCAAACTGGACTGTCTGGTAACCTCAAAAAGCCCCCAAGCTCTGGGGCCCTGCAAAACCCCCACAATCCCTGAATGGGTCGATACGGCTTGGGGGTTCAGGGTTTAGGGGTTGAGGATCTATCCGCAAAAATCCCTGAATGGGTCAGTCCCTAAACCCTACAAAATCCCCAAACCCTAAACCCTGAACCCCAGACCCTAAACCCTAAACCCCAAACCCTAAACCCTAAACCTAAACAGCCAGAACGGGTCGGTCCTGTGGGACGTTGTACCACTTGTCCCCGTCGTCGTAGTCCACCTGGTAGCTGCCATCTTCGTTCCGACCTCGGGAGCAAGGAAACGCCCCTAAACTTAGGTTTAGGGTTTAGGGTTTAAGAATTTAGAGTTTAGGGTACCCCTAAATCCCTAAATCCCTAACCCTAAGCCCCTAAACCGCTAAACCATGAAAGAACCTCTAAACCCAGAAGGCTTTTGTAGAGTTTGGGGCGTCAGGGCTGAAAGGTCTTTCAGGACTTGAAGGATTTGCGGGTTTTTTGAGATCCAGGGCTTGGGGTCTAGGGTGTGGAGTTCAAGATTTAAGGTTTAGCTTTGTTAGGTTTCAGGTGTGTCCGCCTAAGGAAAAGAAGCAGCTCCTCCGTGGCCATCATCGAAACGAACACGTTTTTGTCCCAACAATCCAGTGTCCGCTGGGTTCCGTCCTTCATTGAGCTTCAAGGTGGACAACGCCAATTTCGACAATCGGGAGTGCACAGATGCCGTTGTGAGGTCCCGGAACACCACACCCAGAGAGCCCAGCACCCTTTAATTAAGGAATATACCTTAAACTTGTAGTAGGATCCCTAGCATGATTTAAGGAATATTCCCAAATTAAGGGATATGGGGCTCTCTGGGCCCAGACTGCCTACTTCGGCCCACAATGTCTCCTCCTTTTAGAAGAGGATTAGGGGGTTAGGGTTTAGGTAAGTTGAGCTTTAGGAGTTAGGGTTTACAGCTTATGGGGCATTTTCCTGACGAGGATCCGGAAAGATATTGTCTACCAGCGATGAACGACTCATACTGCAAACCCCTTCTAAACAAAACCCCTGCCTTCCACCCTCCCTGTACCCCCTATTCAAAGAAGCGGGCCTACTTACTAATCACGGCTCTACAGTGACTCTAGAGTACGCCACAGACGCAAAAACTCGAAACCCTAAAACCCAAAGCCCGAAACCCATAAACCAAACCCGAACGCCATAAACCAAACCCTAATCAAGGCTATTTTCGAACTCTCAACCGTCCGATCTCGGCACGTCATGGAGGCCTTAATAATTAGAGTAGGGTTTCGGGACATATTAGACTATTAGTCAGAATAAGGAACCCCCACAATAGTATAGGTAGCTGTAGGCCGATATTCCGGCCCCCAATATTATAGAGGCCCCTCTAGAGCACTTACAGAACCCCTCACATTGAAGGGTCTCGGCCGGAGTGTGAGGGTCTGAGCATCCCGCCAACAATTCTGCCAGCGTAATACCTGCGAGCACCAAAGCGCTCCAAAGGGGGGATGAAGGCAGCCGGAATTATCCTACAGAAGAGCTCTGGAATACCTATTGAGGTTTAGGGCTGTGTGGTACAGTAAACTTGACTAACATAGGAAGTTGCTACTAAACCTTCAGACCTCTACAATGCTCCAAGCTTCCTCGGAACTGGGCCCCTGCACTCCTAAACCCTAAACCCTGAACCCAAACCCCTCAAAGCTTGAAGCCCGAAGCCCCAAACCTCAAATCCTGAACCCGGAGCCGACTCTTAGCCGACGCCTGCTTCTGAGGGTGCATGGGTCAAAGGAGAAAAGGAGGGACCCTAAAAGGGGGGACCCCTGCCCTATAATGGGCTTTATAATGGGTATATAATAGCGATATTAAGGGTATATACCTAGGGGTCCTTATTAAGGGTCCCTCCTTTTACCCTTGGAATGCGGTTCTGCAACGGCGAGATGTGTAATTAGGCGTTTTTTTTTTGGGGGGGGGTGAGGTTGAGGCTCAGGGCCTTTAGGGTTTAGGGTTCAAGCCTTTAGGGTTTAGGGTTTACTAGGATGCCCAGTAACCTAGGAACAAAAATGGCTCCCTTTTTGGTATTTTTGGTATTGGGTAACTTTACAAGGAACCTAGGACCCCGGAAAGGGAACAAGGGTACTACCGCATCCTAGTTTAGGTGGCGCAAAAATCAAGCATCCCACTGTCAAATGGCAGCGTCTAGGGTTTAGGTTTAGGGCCGAGCGCCTACTTCCGGAAGATCCATTGTAGATCTCGGAGGCCTCAAAAGGTGGGATGAAGGTAGGTGGGATATTCCCAAATGAGAGTCCTTATATGAGGGATCCTTGATCCTACCCACCTTCATCCCACCTTTTGAGGCCTCCGAAGATCCATTCTGCCCACTAGTACCTGCAAAGAAAACAACTAGTTTCGGAGCAGCTGCTAGAAGCGATCCTGGACCCCTAAACCCCTGAACCCTAAACCCTAAGCCCTAAAACCCTAAACACCCTAAACCCCCAAAACCCTAAACCCTAAAACCCTAAACCCTAAACCCCTAAACCCTAAAACCCTGAAACCCTAAACCCTAAACCCTCCTTGCCCTTCTTGTTTTTTAGAGTGGACGGGGGCTCCCCGACCTGCTCGTGATCCGCCCGGAGCTGAGCTGATACCGGGCCTCCACCCTTGTCCCCACCTGAACAGAGTCGCTCTAAAGGGTTTAGGGTTTTAGGGTGGTAGGGGGCCCTGATATCTATAGTAAGGACCGAATAAGGCTTATTAAAGGAAGTATAGTCCCCCACCCCGGTTGGGTTTAGGGTTTAGAGTTTAGGGTTTAGGGTTTTAGGGGGGTAGGTGGGTAGGGGGGTACTTGGATGGTCGGGGGACTTAGTAACTGGTTATTTTACAGACTTATAAGCACCATAATCCCAATTAGGGTCCCTTTTAGGGTACTTATAAGTCTACTTACTACCTACTTACTAACTCCCCCGACCCTCCAAGCTAAGGTTGATGATATAAATCCTGCACTACCCATAATAAGGAATATACCATAGTTCCCATACTTTATGTTCCTTAAGGCAATGCAGGATTTATATCATCAACCGTAAGTTCCTGTGCAGCCCCTTTACGATCAGGGTACCCTTTTTCCTACTATTCCAAGAGACTCCAATATCCCTTAATTAGGGAATATTCCTTCAATCATATCAGGGATCCTACTATGATTTAAGGAATATTTCTTAGTTAAAGGATATCGGAGTCTCTGGGTTCGGCCTTAATGAGGGGACCCTGAAAATAAAAAGGGCAAATGGGTACTACTACTCAGAAACCGGGCAGTCTCTTAATTTACGGCTTACGGTTTAGGACTTTAGGTTTAGGGTTTGAACCGTTCGTGTTAGGGCTTAGGGTTTAGCTTTCATTCTCAAGGGCTTGGAGTTCGGGGCTTCGGTTTTAGGCTTTAGAAATCTACGCTTCAAGCAGTTTTGGGGCTTCGGGCGGCTGGAATGTCCTGTAGGTTCTATACAGGATTTCTCTGGAGCTTCTGAAAGATTTGCGGGGCTGATTAAAAGGGTTCTGGATCGAGGCCCTGAACCCCCTGGCCCTAGACCCTAAAACCCTAAACCCCTGAATTCTAAACCCTAAACCTGGGCTTCGGCTTGCTGTTGGGCGCTGAGGCTGATGGGTTTAGGACTGAGGTTGCAGGATGAGGTTCGCTGCTTAAGGCTTAGAGGGTGAGCGCTTAGGGTATGCTGTGTAGAGTAGTTTTGAGAGTTTCGACTTGGGGGTTGAGGGTTTAGGGTCGAGAAGACGGGATTCAGGAGCTTAATGTTTATGGTGCAGCGGTAACGGCACAGGGCTTGAAATCTGAGGGCATAGAGTTTCAAGGGTTTTGGGGCCCATTATACTGGCCCATTGCGACACTGTGTCAGGCGTGTCCCGAGCACCGGACTGCCATCATAGCAGCCTCAGCCTGATGGATGTTTGTGGCGTCCAACAGCTTTTGTGCGTACATCTGAGGGTCTGCACGTTTCTTGTAGTCAGACAGCTCGCTTTCAGATAGTGTGCTGGTTTCAGCAGGCAGCGAGTCCCACGGTATGTCGTAGCCGCTAAACCCAAGCTGGCGGAGAACCTCATATTCTGTGATTCGCATAATCTGCCCGCTTTTCAATTTCTTCAGCGTATCTGTTGTAGCATTGCCGCCCACGTACATGGCTGCGGCCAGATAGCCTGCATGCACTGCATCGCTTCGTGCTGTGGCTACCCGCTGTATCAGAGCCAGTGCAAACGCCACATCAATGTCGCGCTTGGAGTATTCTCCTCCAGGCCCAGGAACATTGGCTGCGCGGCCTGTGTTACCACGGCCTGCGTAGCCGAACAATGTGGGCGTAGGCGATGACCCTTGCAGCAACTGAACTTAGGTCCTAGAGTAGGTCTCTATCCGGCGGGCACGGATCAAAACGGCCTCGAAACCCTCACCCCTCTTCATACAATACCCCTCAACTCCTAAACAACTCTTTGCACTAAACCCTAAGCCTGCAATACCCCTAAACCCTGAACCCTAAACATGCACTATACCCTAACACCCAATGCCTAATACCTACCCTAAACCCTAAACCAAAAACCCTAAACCCTGAACCCCTAAACGCACCTAACTCCCTGCCTTTCGAACCTCAAAAACCCTCCCAGAGACTCCAATGTCCCTTAATTACGGAATATACCTTAAATTATAGTAGGATCCCTGATATGATTTAAGGTATATTGCTCAATTAAGGGATATTGGAGTCTCTGGGCGTGTCAGTTCGAACTCTTGAGGTCTCCGCTGCAAGCTGCTCCCCTGGGCTCTCCTCCGAGAACGGGAGGTTCGGGGGTTACGGTTTAGGCCTTAGGTGTCAGGGATTTTATTCCGGATTGAGGGTGAGGGTTTAGGGTTTAGGGTTTCGGATTTGGTGGTTTAGGGTTTCGGAGTTGGGGGTTTAGGGTCTCGGATTTGGGGGTGTAGCGTTTCGGATTTGGGGGCTTAGGGTGTCGGATTTGGGGGTTTAAGGTTTCGGATTTGGGGGTTTAAGGTTTCGGATTTGGGGGTTTTGGGTTTCGAATTTGGGGGTTTAAGGTTTCGGATTTGGGGGTTTAGGGTTTCGGATTTGGGGGTTTAGGGTTTCGGATCTGGGGGTTCAGGGTTTACAGGTTTCGGGTTTAGGAGTCTCTGAGCATTCACCCTGGTTCCTTGAAGAGCTTCACCCAAGACCCCCGAAACACAGAGACAAAAAACAAAAAAAAAAAAATATATATATATATATATATATGTATATGTGCATATTTATATATGTGTATATTTATATATGTACCTAAGACCCTCAAACCCTAAGACCCAAAACCCCAAAATCCCAAAATCCCGATCCCACACCCTGGGCTCCTCGAACCCTGGGCCCCTCTAAAGGAGACCCGAGCTTCGAAGCCCAAAAAAATTCAAAGGGAACCGTGCTATAGAACCCTAAAGTACTTGGAGGATCATGGGACTTAGTAAGTAGGTTATCAGTGGGGTTATAAGTCCCCTAAGTGGGGTTATCCTAAGTATAACCTACTTATAACCTTACTTACTAAGTCCCATGAGCCTCCAAGTAAAGTATCCTTCGAAAGGGAACTTAGGTACCCTTAAAAGCGAGAACCTATCGTACCCTTAAGGCCGTAAAAAAGGACCCCGTTCATAGAACCCTGCAGTTGCCCTAAACTCCCCTCTATCTTTGTTCAGAGCACTAATTAGGGGGGTTGGGGGGGAGGGGGGTGGGGGACTATACTTCCTTAAAAACCCTAAACCCTAAACCCTAAACCCCTACTTGGAGGATCATGGGACTTAGTAAGTAAGGTTATAAGTAGGTTATACTTAGGATAACCACTTAGGGGACTTATAACCCCACTTATGACCTACTTACTAAGTCCCATGATCCTCCAAGTACACCCTAAACCCTAAACCCTACCCCCCTACCCCCCCTTACCCCCCCGAATCCCTATGAAGAACACCCCACGCGGCTTCCCTGAGCCGGCCTGCCCTTCGCCAGACTCTTTGCCCTGGGTCTTGAAGGGGCTTTAAGGGGCTTCCAGGGTTTAAGGGGTTTAGGGTTTAGGGCTTAAGGGGTTTAGGGTTTAGGGCTTAAGGGGTTTAGGGTTTAGGGCTTAGGGTTTAGGGTTTAGGGCTTAGGGTTTAGGGTTTAGGGTTTAGGTCTGTAACCCAGAGACTCCAAAAACCCTTAATTAAGGAATATTCCTTAAATCATATTAGGGATCCGACTACAATTTAAGGAATATTCCTTAATTAAGAGAGATTGGAGTCTCTGGGAAAGTTTCGGACGTTTTTCTCGGGTTTTTTCCCTAAACCCTACTGTAAATCATAAGACCTGTAGGCTCTTTTGGGTTCTTCTGTGTTAAGCCTAAGCCCTAAACCCTACTGTAAACTATAAGGCCTAGGATGTTTCTTAGGTTTCTGAAAAGTAGTTTCGGTGCGTTTTTTCTGGGTTTTGCTCTACTGTAGAAGCCCAAAGAGTAATGTATAGGGAATCCTTCAAGGAACCCCTAATTTCCAAAGCACGATGCCCAAAACCTACAGTAGAAGCCCAAAAGCTGGAAACCCAATAGCCTCAACCCTTAAGAGTACTGTATAGGGAATCCCAGCACTAGTTGTCCTTTAATCCGGTTTCCAACTTTTCGGGGTCTACTATACACCCTACTGTAAACCCTAAGACTCATAGGCTCTTTTGGGTTTTTCTGTGTTAAGCCTAGACCCCAAACCTAAATCCCTACACCCCTAAACCCGAAACCCTAAGCCCTAAACACTTTGCTCCGAGTGGTTCAAGAAATCGTCCAGAAGTTCAGACATCTCCCAGGTAGAGCCCACGTGCACGGGCTTCGATTTTAGAACCTCTAAACTCTCCACGACAATCTACATTGCTGTAAACTTCCCTCGCAGGTCGTACAATAAAGGGGCGTTGATAATTAGACTAGGGTTCTGGGCCCTTTATACGATAAGTACAACAAGGAAGCCCCAAAATTGTACAGATAGTGATTTAGGCCCCTATAATGCCTCTTGTGAACTATGAACGAAGTCAAGGCCCACACTCCTCTGAAGACTGGGATGGGGCTTTAATATAGGGGCCTTATAATTGGACCAGGGTTCCTTTAAAGGGGTCTATAGGGGTTACTACAATAAGGGTACTATAACACAGGGGCTAGAATCCGAGAAATCTGGGGGGCCTTCATATCTAGAAAAGCGTGAGTTATACTCAGAAACCCCGGGGGATCACAGAACATAGGGGCCTTGATAATTAGAATAGGGTTTCGGGGCCCATTATACTATACTTATACTAAGGAACCCCCAAAATAGTATTGGTAAATGTTTCGGCCCCTAGATTAACTTGAAGGCTTTGGTGTGCAAGGAGATAACGGTTGGGTCGAGGGCTTAGAGTTAGGGCTTTAGGGTTTAAGGTTTAGGGTAGACGGTTTAGAGTTTCGGGTTCAGGTTTTTGGTGTTTCAAGAAACTGTTCTCCGTATACCCCGACCAACCAACCTTAAACTCCGCTCCCCGTAACAGAAGCAAGCAGGCCTCCTTGTTGCAAGCCCTGCACAGGAAACCCCCGCAGAATGCCCTCTCGAGCAAAGCAAAAACCTACAGTAATCCCCATAAAGTTGGAAACCGGATAAAGGCCAAAAAGTGCTGGGATTCCCTTTACACTACTCTTAAGGACTGAGGCTATTGGGTTTCCAACTTTTTGGTTTCTACTGTAAACACCAACGCTGGAGATAAAAAGATGATTTATGACCCAACCTCCAGACTCAGACCCTAAAGTCTAATCCCTGATCCCAAACCCAAAACGTTACTTCGACTTATCAGAACAGGCTCTTCGAGCTTATCATAGTATAACCACATACAGGAGCCCTATCAGATCATAGAAAAAACAAACACACGACCGTACAATTGCAGGACCCCACGAGCCCCACAAAGTGAAGAGTTGCATCACTAGTTGTTCCGACCCTACATGGGAGTTTCCGAAAATAGGGAACCTTGTTTTGTACCCTAAATAGTAGGATCCCTCTTAAAAGGACCCCTAGGGCCCCGACCGATGACCGACCCATGCCAGCTAGCACCTCCAGCAAACCTCCCTGGATGTAGGCGGGCCTGGAGAAAACAGGGCCTTCTTCAAGGGTTTACTACATGGGTGGTTGTCAAAATTAGCGTCCCTTTTTGGGTCCTTATTATAATACGGCACCTAATATTTAGGGTACCCAAAACAAGGGACCATAATTATGACAACCACCCACATAGGAGTTGAGGAGGTTCCTTTAGGCGAGCACTATAGGAGTTCCTTCGCGGGTATACTATACGGGTCTTCTTTGTGTATTGGTGGTGTTGGCTTAATAGGGCCAAGCCGGGCTAAGGGTTGACCAGCACCAAACCCTGCCCCTGAACACTAAACCCTAAACCGCCCTAAACTGTGGGTTTAGGGGTGCAGGTTTTCGATGCTTAGGGTTAATGTAGGGCTCAGAAGACTTTCCTTCAGGAGCCTAAGCTCAGGCAGTGGAAAATTGCCTCTGTGGTTCCTGATTTTGTTCCCAAACACCCCGTTGCGTTGGATTGCGACATGCCTGTCACGCTTGTTTTTATCTCGACCCTTGATTGGATAATTGGCCCTACAAGCCCTAAACCCTAAACCCTGAAACCCCTGGCCCCACCTTAGTCCGCAAAAGGCGGGACCCTTAATAAGGACCCCTAGGTATCTACCCTTAATATAGCCATTATACACCCATTATATCGCCCATTCTAGGGTAGGGGTCCCCCCTTTTAGGGTCCCTCCTTTTCCCCTTTGATTAAACTAAACCCTAAACCCTAAACCCTATAGATCCCTTTAAAGGGACCCTTATAGATCCCTTTAAAGGAACCCTAAGAGCCTAAGGGTCCCTCCTTTTCTCCTTTGACTTAATCCTGAAGCCTTGACCATGAAGCCTGACCTCTGCTTTGGGACTTAGTCACTAGGGTTCCTAGGGTTCCTTTGAAGGGGCTACTATAAGGGACCATAAGGGATACTATAAGGGTACTAGAATATACTTAAAGGATCATGGGACTTAGTAACTTTAAAGGGCTCCTTAAAGGGTTCTATAGGGTTCCTTAAAGCCTTGACCGTGAAGCCTGACCTCTGCTTACTTAAAGGAAGGGCCTTAAAGGGCTCCTTAAAGGGATCTGTAGGGTTCCTTAAAGGGATCTATAGGGATCCTTAAAGGGATCTATAGGGTTCCTTAAAGGGATCTATAGGGTTTAGGGTTTAGGGCCTACTTAAAGGGTCATGGGACTTAGTAACTAGGGTTATTATTGGGGGAACTATGCTTATAATTACTTATAACCCAGTTAAGGGACTTATAACTATAGTTACTAAGTCCCATGATCCTCCAAGTACCCCTTCAAGGCAAGCCAACAACTTGCTCAGGATTTCTATGGCAGAAACCATAACCCAACGAAAAACCCTGAACCAGAAACCTCATACTCCCCAAAAAACAAAGAAATAAAAATGCCACCCTGAACCCGCACACCCTAGGTTTTGAGGTTCAGGGTTCAAGGTTTAGGGTTTAGGGCGACAGGTTTCGGGTTACGGGTTAGGAAAACGGTTTCAGCGTTGGGGTTTTAAGGTTTGTGTTCGGGTTTGCAGTTCAACAGCTGCCCTCCTGTAGAAACCTGTTCGCCCACCCCACCACCACCGCTCTTTACACCCCCGAAAAGGTGAAGCCTCGACCCCATCCGATCTTGTGCAGCCCGGAAGCAAACTCTGAACCACGAAACCCTGAAAAAAGCTAACGAATCTGAAACCCTGATCTTCAAGCCCAAACTCCACGATCCCAGTGCTGAGGTAACCCCGAACCCTTGACTCTAAACCCTAACCCCTCCACTCTGATTCCTAAACCCAAAGCTCAGGCAACGACAAAGATGCCAGCCAGTTCCTGCACGATTCCCGTGCAAGAATCCGCGCTCGGGGTTGAGGGTTTAGGGTCGCTCCGGGCACCCTAAACCCCAAACACTAACATCGTAACATAATATATCATGGGGTACTAATAACTATTCGAAAAATCCCAGACCCGGTGCTGGTTGGAGGTTTCAGGGCTGGGAGAGAAGGCCAGTTTTGCGTACCTATTTCAAGTCTCGGGATCTAACAGAAAACTACGCCCTAGCAAAACCCTCATACGACACTTGTAAACACCCGCAAGAGGCTATACCCGTTACAAGACCCCTAAACCACTAGACAACGAGACCCCTAAACCCCAGACTCTAGACAACTCATTTCAACTCTATAAACCTTAAACCCTAAACCCTAAACCCTAAACCCTAAACCCTAAACCCCCTTAAACCCTAGATCCTAAATCCCCCACACCCTCAAGCCGAAACCCCCACTCTACTCCGCCTAGAAAGTGAGCAAACTACTGCATATGCTTTTGGAGATCCCTGCGAAAGAGGCCTTAAGCCAAAAAAAAAAAAAAAAAAAAAAAAAAACGACAATGGGACCAAGCCAAACCAACCCTAACCCCTCAACCCCAAGACCCTAAACCCGGGCCTCAATCATGCAAACCCCAAACCCCGCAAACCCCAAACCCCCCCTAAACCCTAAACCCTAATCCTTCCTCGGCCCGAAACCCCAACTACACCCTAAACCTACCCCCTCTTGCCCGAAACTACTACACCCCCAACCCCAAAGCCCGAAACCCTACGCCACGCCCATACACCCTAAAGCCTAGCCCTCTCCTCAGCCGAAACCCTAAATCGCTAAGATCTCTGTTTCCCCTAAGCTCCTGCGGAGCAGCCAACGGAGACGACTGCAAGCCTCGGCCCCGGGGAACTCGCTCGGGCTTCAAGTAGTTTCACAACCATGAAAAACACCCTGCAAAGCCCATAACACGTAAACTTAACACGAAACTCTAAACCCCAAACTCTAACTGCTAAACCCTATGAAAAGGTGCTACCAAGCCACTAACCCTACCCTTACGAACCTGTGACTCGACAAGGCAACCCCCCAACCCCAAACCCTGAACCTGAACCCCAACCTCCGTTTTGCGGGTTCCTTATTTAGTAAGTCCTTAACAAGGCAGGTGTAAAAGGGTTAAAGTAAACCTGCACCTCTGAAGGCTACAGGGTTTAGGATTCAGAGCTTCGGGTTGCCTAAAATCTCAGCCCTGAAACCCTAAACCTTGAAGCCCGAAACCCGAAACCTGAAAAAGCAAAGTTTGGGTCGCGCACCAGTCGGCACTTGCTCGGGTCCTTGAGAGCCTGGCGATCGGATGCTTCGTTGCAACGGTTTACGATACAGGATCTAGGGTTTAGGGCTTCGGAAGTCGGGTGTAGGGTTTTGAGTCAAGGAGTCAGCCTAAAGTTACGGTTTAAGGTTTAGGGTTTAGGGTTTAGGGTTTAGGGTTTGTTATGGAGATGTAGCCACTATGCGAATGTCCAACAATGCAGACTCCAAGCACGAACTCGAAATAGCCGGGTTCCTATTCCAAGAACAACTGATTTCCGGAAACCGCCTAAATCCAAGACCCGCCGAACCCTTGACCCACCACCAATTGTCCAAGATCCAAACATTTAGGGTTTAGGGTTTAGGGTTTAGGGTTTAGGGTGTGAGCACAAGCTGAGTATTTATGCAGTTGCGCCTGAAACCCCGGGCTTCCAGCACGGAACCCTCCCGTAGTAATGAGGAAACTCTCGCGGATTCGTTGCGAAAGGATGGATGTTCAGGGTTTTAGGGTTCAGAGTTTTGGGGTTTAGGGTTTAGGGTTTTTTTTTTTTTTTAAGCGCCCCTTTTTCGACCAGCAGATCCGTTTGCTCATCGGAAATCCCCATGGGGAGGGCAGGCGTGGTTGATTCACCACTCGTCACAATCCCTCTCACGGTTCACGGCTCGACACACTACCCATATCCTGACTCGACGGGTCCACCACCAATTGTACTTCTTGACTGCTCGTTGCCCCTTTGTCCCTTTGTAGCTCCTGTTCAAACTCATTCTGCAGCCTGAACACTGCCATCATATCCGACCCCACCGACCGTTGAGCCTCCTCATCCGTCAGGCCTCCTTTCATCCACTTTGTATACACCTCAGCCTCATAGTCGTTCGTCGTCTCATAGGCATTCTCCATCCCTGCAGTTCCTGGAGCTGCAGGCACGCTTGTCCTCTCCACTTCCTCCACCTCCAACTGAAATACCAACCGTTGACCTCTCGCTGTCGGCACGGTGCAGGAAGCTTCCGCTTTGTACTCCCCATGTTGCACAAGCAACCTCGATCGTACAGCCTTGGGTGCATCCGGAGGTGTATTCAAGACAAGCCACTGCTCCCAATCCCTGTAAGCCTCTCTGGCATACTCTGCTCCACGGACCTCCGCCTCCTGCTGCTCTCGCTGGTGGTGTTCTTCCTCCTCGAGTTCCCTTTGTCCCTGCTGAGCCTCACGTCCCTCCCTGTCCTCCATAGCCTCCTTCTCATCCTCCAAGAGCTCATCCATGTCCACGGCATCGGCAGAAGCAGTGTTCAGGCGGCGTTTCTTCCACGACTGCCCTTGCTGCATCCACATCGTAGAGTCCCCTTCCTCCTCAACTTCCACCTCCACATCCGGTGCCGTGTGCTCCATCACCAAGGGATGATTGTACAGCAACTGGCAGCACTCAACATAAAGCATGGCCGTCACACGTAAGAGCGCCACCATGAGGATGAAGACATCTCCCTGCTGAACATCTCGGACCGCAGCAAGGCGTCCTTCATGGTCCTCTCGACGCAGCACTCTCGTCGCGTTTGTTTCTGGGCCATCCCTGAGCCCCATTGTATGCAGCCACCACAAGGTGGCATCCCGGATGCCCATAGGGCTGCGCGGCCGCCGTGGCGGCACCAAGTTGCGAATCTCCCTGGTGACCCGCGGGCGCGATCTGGGCAACTCTGGCCTCTCCTCGGGTTCACATCGCCCCGTGGGGCGGGTGCTCCTTTCTCGTGCCCGGGTGCTGCTGGAGGCTCCTGTATCATTTCTCCGACCCCCATCATCTGCACGATCCGCTCGGTTCTTCGGTCGGGGGCGAGCCTTCGCCTCCGGGTCCATCTTCTTGTCATCCCTCCCTTTGGGCTTTGATCGATCGCCTTCCATGAGAGAGGTCGCATCCACATCCCTCCGTGGCGTGCGAGACCTCTCCCTGCGTCGTGGCTGCATCACCGTAAGCTCAGCCCATTGCCGCCAGGAATGGAGGTCCTCATCCGAAAGCCTGTGTTGGCCCCGCAGCTCCATGACCATATCCGATTCCCAACCAGCCTGACTCTCCACCAAGTCAAGATAATCCAGCCAGGTCTCTGTCTCAATCCATTGCACCACATGGTTTTGGTGCACCGTCAAGATCGAAACAGAGTCTGCATCGCATTCATATGGCAAGTCCAGCTGCCCCACATAATCTTCATACTGGGAGGTGTAATCTTCATCTCCTCTGTCACACATCCTTTGAAAGAGACTGGATGCAACCGCCACCATGTTCAACCCTTCTCGTTGCATCCCTCTTAGCACCCTTCTCGCCAAGGTCCAGAAGGGGGTGTCCTGCGAGGGCACACGGTCCATGGCCACTCCCAGCATCGGTAGTAGTCCCCATCCCTGCTGCACCAAACTTGTGTCATCCCCATCGTTTCCCTCTGGCTCTGTCCCTTCGCGAGGCCTCCTGGATCTTGTAGCTGTCTCGGGCATGAGGTAGGCCTCCAAGGGGAGGGGTGCCCAATGCGTGAGCACATACTCCGCCACCGCTGGTCCATGATGTCGTCGGATCTCCGCCACGGACAGCTGTCCACACCTCCACCCTGACCACATGTTCCTGTAGTCGGTATACGACAGCCCATAACGGTGCAAGCCTGCCGGAGCCTGGGCCGGCAGAGAGAGGCCGTGTTCAGGCGCACCCGGCGCCCCACAAGGGCCCACACCAGCCGATGTGCCCGCAAGGTCCACCGTACTTGCTGGGCTTTCATCCACCTCCGTCACCACCATGTCCATGTGAAGACCTCCATGGCCTGTCTCGTTCAAGGGGAGGTCCACTTCTGTCGAACCCCTCGGCCCGGTAGAGGACGAGCTGATTTGAACTCGCACAACCCGTCTCCGCTTCACAACCTCCTCCTGCTCCACTTGAGTCTCTTCAATCGAGACCGGCGACGGCGTGTTCTCAGGCATAGGGCGAGAGAACAACATAATGCAGGGCATTGTCATCTCCACCCCCAGGCCTGCTTCACACTGGGATCCAGGGTGGCAGGGCACGAACCTTATGATTTCTTGCCACCATTCCACCATACGATCCCTGGCCAGCGAGCCCCAGTCGAGGATGCACTCGTCATCGGGGTGGTCCCGCATTGCGACCAGCAGGGCTGTAAGGTCGCCCGTTCTGCCTCCCATGTGCCCCAACCAATATCCTCCTTCCGTGTCGACCGCCCTGTGTGCTAGCCAGCACAAAAGGTGTCCCGCCGTCACACTCCTGTCGCCTTTGGGGAGGTGCTCCATGTAAGCATGCAGACGTAGGAGCATATTGGTCCAATCGTTGTCCTGGGCCCTTTCACCGGAAGAGGCTGCCTGCATAAAGGATATGGTGTCATCATCTGAGCCGGGCATGGCAAGGCTGCCTCCATCAAGAGGCGTGCTGATGTCAACCTTGCCAAGCTGTGAGATTGCATCAATAGGCCAGAACGGGTCTGGTTGAGGGCGCAAAATGCGCTTTGCTTCCTTGTATGGAGCCGTCCCTCCTTCGGAGGGACCGGCAAGGCCGGCAACCACAAGGGCCACCATCCATGGGTACCACAAGTAGGGGTGCATGGTGCACCCTTCACGAATCACTGCACAACGAGGGTTCTCGGGCGAAGTGCTGCAGGTTGTCAAGAAAGCATATCCATCATTCACCTGCATTCCCTGGCATAACCAACCCTGCCTACCCTCGAATACATGTCTGTCTGCCCCCTGTCCACGGTACATCCATGCTGTGAATCCATCCCTGTTTGCACTGCTGCCACTGATTTCTGTCTCGTGCGACTACCCTCCAAGCCCTTCCCTGCACTGCTGAATCCATGTCCTTCTCGAGATTGGACAGTTTAGGATAATGTCTGGGGTGCTGTAACCGATCAAATAGGGGTTTGGCCTGTTCAGCTGTCCACCACTGTCGGTTTCGATAGTTGTCGATAATGGAGGCAGCCCCTGGAACACCCCTATCCAAACCCCTGGCCCTGTGACCTGCGAAGGTCCACCAGCGGTCCAACCAGGCCGTGCTCCAGCGCCGACCTAAGCACGTCCAGATGACTTGGCGAGCCCCTCGGAACCCTCTCGCTTTGAATGCCACCCAGGATTCATTGATGCGTTTACCAACCCTCATACACCACATAACCAGCTGACATTGTAGACTGTTGAGAAGGGTCATAGCGCTCCCGTCGGGTGCCAACGATGCCAGACACCATAAGACTAGTCCGCCCACAACCCGGTCCAGTAATACGACTCTGCCACGTAGTGGTGTATTTGCCCTGAACAGGTGTTTGAGCCCCCAGAATTTGTCTCTAGCTCTTTGCATGAATGGCGCCAGCAACTCAGAAGCCCCGGCCCCCACTCGAAAAGGAACCCCCATGACCTCAAAGACGTCCACCTGCGGGATCCGTATATCTCCAACTCTGACTTCCCGAGGCCCAGATGCATACGGTGAGAAATAAACCCTGCATTTACCCGGATTGAGGACCAGACCAGCCTTCAGCAACTCCCCTGCCCACTCGCCAAGTTTCTGCGACAGGTGTTCTGCTGACTTGGCCCAGACACAGCCATCGTCCATGAAGAGGAGTTCCTCCACCCCCAACCCTGGAAAAACCCTAGGGCACGCATCCCATCCAAAAGTTCGCTTGGTGTCTTCAAGTATTTGTTCAGCCAACCACGAAAAGAGAGCAGGGGACTCAACCGAACCCTGACGTATCCCTCTGTCTATCTGCATCCTAGTGGTGTTCCAGCAGGTTTGTAGGACTGCATCTGTTTCAGACAGTAGACCATGCCAGCTCCGATATGTAGCTCCATCCCCAATCTGGTGTCTCAACCTATCCAGTAGGGCCTTTCGATCTACAAGGTCATAGGCCTTGTGAAGGTCCACCTTGGCAATTGCAAAGCCGTGGTGCCACTCCGCCTCCAACTGCATCAACCTAGCCAGAGAGAAAATGTATTCCCCCGTCTGACGCCCGGTGCCAGAGCACTGGGACGCTCCCGTGTGTCCCAAAGCCCCAGCAGTTCTTAGCATAAGGAGACGGCAAAAGCATTTGGACGCAGCTGAGCCCATAGACAATGGCCGAAGGCTTTTGGGGTGAACTGGGAATTGTTCCTTGGGTATCACTACCATCAGGGCAGTCTGCCAATCTGTTGGGATGTCCCCAGTTGCATAGATATCATTGAAGAAGTTGAGGAGTGCCACTTTGCCCCCAGGCAGGCTCGCAATCCCTTGCAGCAGTTCATGGCTTGTCCCGTCGGTCCCAACCGCCTTCCCTCGCTTCCCTTGCTGCAAGACAAGGGAAAGTTCGTCTTCACTAAACAAGGAGATAGGCCCTTCCCACGCAGGCATAGGGGGAATGACCTCTCCTGTCGTGTAAATGTTTGCAAGATGATCATGTATAGCCTCGTGAGGTCCATCCTGATTTGCTTCTGCGAAGTACATGTCCCATCCCTGATTCGGTTGCTGCTTAAGGGTCTTGTAGGCTTCCCAGCCTCCCGAAGTAGCTTCCACAACCCTCTGATGCTCCCACGCTTTCCGATCCCTTTTCCGAAGCTTGCGGGCCAGGGTCCATGTAGAAGCCGTTTTTTCCCTCTTAGCATGCCGAAAAGCTCTCTTGACCTCCTCTGAGTCTTTGTAGGCTCTACCAGGTTTCGGTGCAGTGCATCGTTTGGCAAGTGTAACCAGTTGTCTCTGATCCAGTGGCCCAGTAATTGCCTGAATCCCACCCTTCCAGACCCTAGGCTGACTGGTGTAGGCTCTACCACATCTCCTCCCCTGCAAAGTGACTTGTACTGAAAGGCATTCATGATCAGTCCCAATGGCCAAGTGAGAATCTTTGTGAATGGTGAGAGTGGATGAGGCTACCCTAGCCCCAAGGATGGAGTCAATCTGATGTCCCACTCTCCCAGCCTGTCGTGGCCGGCTCGTAGGTGTACCGAAGTCCCCTCGGGCAGGAGGAACCGCCCGAAGCCCCCTCGATTGACACTGCGACACAAATTCGACAGTCTTGCCATTGTTTGCAGCAATCACTGTAGACCCCTGCTCATCCACCCCCCAAGTCAGGACTGAATTGACATCACAAGTGAACAAGATCGGCAGTGTAGTAGCTGGTAACATGGAAAGGTGGTCCTGCACCTCAGCTGCATGCACCGCCTGAGTACACCCTGGTGTAAAGTGGGCCGTGCCCACCCAGCACTCAGCTCCTGTCACATGCCGAAGACGAAACCACGTCCCCCTCTGAGACGTTTTCCTGCGCATGACTCTCCAACGCGCCTCTTGAAACACAATTCCCGACCCTCTCCATGCCGCCGTTGGGCGGTACACGACAGTCGTCCACAAGTCACTCTGAGTTCTTTGCCACCCAGCTTTGCCACGGGCGACCTCCTGTACACAAATAATTGCATCCTGGGAGAGTCCTTCCACCACTGCCGAAGCCACCTGCGCATATTCCAGCTCTGAGCTGCCACCTGTGTTCCAGCTAACCAGCGTGAAGGGCACTCCCAAATTCGTCTCCAGCTCGTGCGCCGGGGCGCCGCCCCTCCACGGGGTTCAGCGCTTGGTCTCCTCAAGGCCCTGCACCATCTCCTCCACAGAGATCCCTAGTTCTCGTGCCAAGCCTCCTGCGTGCACCCAGTTCTTGCCATTCTTGTGTTCATCCCATACCAGCTCCACTGGACCAATCCCAGGTGGGTGTGGTTGCTTAGCACTCGCCACGAAACTCGCTCCGATCCACACACCTCCCGTCTGATACTCCAGATCCAAGCGTCGCGACTCCTGCGGGCAGACCTGCATAACAGCCCGCTTCACCCATCCTGCATGGGCAGCCACATCCCGCTCTGCTTTGGTCTTGGCATAGGTGGCAAACATTCGCTTCCCACCCGGTAGGGTCACCTCATTCTCGGCAAGAGCACGGACGATCGCATGCATCCTTTTCTTGACTTGGTACTCGCTTTCATCCCCCCTCGGGGCGAACACACTCAATGCCG
Organism: Symbiodinium sp. CCMP2592; assembly: GCA_905221615.1. Taxonomy (NCBI): domain Eukaryota; class Dinophyceae; order Suessiales; family Symbiodiniaceae; genus Symbiodinium; species Symbiodinium sp. CCMP2592. The sequence continues at coordinate 137,422 of CAJNDT010000395.1, forward strand.
TGCTCCGTCTGGGACCCGTCGTGAAGGGCGGGTAGTCGACCTTATCCCACACCTCCAATTTATCCAGGGCCTTCTGAAGTTGATGGAGTATGTCATCTCTGCGAGAGTCCCTTGCCCAACCCCCGTACACCAGCGTCAGCTTCCTTTCTGGCTCCTGCCCACTGGTCCCTGATCTCGTCGTCCCTTGTTCATCCAGGCGTTTAGCGAGGGCCTCCAACTTCGATTCGACGCTCTCCATTTTGTCCTCCACCGTGCCGATCCGTGTTTCAGCCGACGCAAGCCGCTTACCAGTAAGGTCCTCCAGAGCTCCCATGCGAGCTTCCAGGTGGTCGTGCTGGGCTTTCATGATTTTATTCCCCTGTTCCTCAAGTAGAGCTGCAAGCTGCTTCATATCCAAGGTGACAAGGCCAGGCTCATTCAGGCGCGCGCTCCCTCGACGATCCCCAACCCCATCAGGATTCGGATCGCCACTACGCTTGGCCGGAGACATGGAACCATCGGCCGGCACCGGAACCTCGGAAGCCAGATCCACCCTGCGGCCAGGCTTAGACACCATCTCGGTGCACCTGCCCCCGCAGTCTGTATATCCAGACACAATGAAGCGGCGCGCACACAAGGAAACACACACCCGGGGCCTTGAGCCAAAATGGCTTGAGCCAAAGGGTTTAGGGTTTAGGGTTTAGGGTTTAGGGTTTAGTTGGGTTGTAGGGTTCAGGAAAACGCTAACCTTGTTTACGGCAAAATAACTTTGCCTCAGCACCGCGCCAAACATCAACACCTAGCCCTGGAGGAAACCTGTGACCATGGAGCTAAAATACACTGAAATAACCACAAAAATAAAACAAATAACATGCTTTAAAAAACAAAACTTGTCGCATCCCCTAAACCGTATGAAGACACCAGAACGACAAAGCCTCCATGAAACCGCACACAAAACTAGCTGAAAGTCCTCAAGAGGCAGTTCTTCACCTTAAGCCCTAAAGTAATTCCTAAACTCTGAACCTGAACCCCGAACCTTGAAATAATGCCTACACTCTAAACCTAAACCCTTGACCGTGAAAATAACTCCTAAACTCCCAACCCAACCCCTGAACTGGGTTTAAAGTACTTTGTAGGAGTACGGATCTATTATTCCGTTCAGGGGGGGAGGGGCTTCCGAACCCAAAAACCGCGAATCCTCCAGGACCAAAGAGTCTGGAAACTTGGATGCTGGGCCTTAGTTGGTTCAGGGTTTAGGGGGCTAAGGTTTTAGGGGTCTGGGGTCGAGGGAGTTTGGGGTTTAATCAGAGAGTCTTACAGGTTAGCGTTTAGGACCCCAGTTTCGTTACGTTGCGCTGCATCCCTTTGATAAGGCTACCCTGTTGCCGATTCTTTAGCCTAGGTTTAACCCAAACTACAGTTTAGCGTTTAGGGTTTAGTTTTCAGGTTCTTGAATCAATCCTGCAAGTTAATTCTTCACAGCCTGTAGCAAGAAATCTCTGCAAACAAAACGAGTGAAGGTCCTAAAGTCCCAGCTAAATCGAAAAGTGAAGGAGAACAAGCCCAATTAGAGGAGCCTCGATGTCCGTACGGACGGTATCCTCCGTCACCTGACCTGACGAGGCTGTTCGACAGCCGATGGCCGGAAGCTGTTGCTCAAGGGATTCGAGCCTTTTCTTGCGGATTTGCTGCCGTAGCTTTTCTAAGGAAACCCAAGGAATGATGTTGCTAGTTCTCCAGCCACCCGCAGAAGTCTAGATTTACGGCCCAGTGGTTAGATTTGAGGTTTAGATCTAAGGCTCAAGGGGTTCAGCGGGTTTGAATTACTGAAGGTTCTAGAGCAGGAAAGTGCTTTGAGGGTTTGGGAATTGGATTTAGGCTTTAGGGCCTCGGTTGCGGGTGTAGGGCTTCGGGTCTACTTAGGGATTGGGGCGTAGGAGTTGAAGCCTACATCATCTGAATCCAAGTGCTCCATGGCACATGTACAGTGGTTCCCGACACACGCACACCCACTCCGATTTTGGAGTGGTGTCGTAATAGGTCTGAGGGGCAAGTGTTTACATGGGAAAACCTCGGACCCTCACCCAACTGCTTGAGCCCCTTCCCCAAAGCAAAATTCAATACAAATCAAAAAGTTCAAAAACTGAACGTCTAAACAGAAACTTTCAGCAATGGACATGCTTAGAACCAATCTTGCCTGTGCCGTAAACCACGGTTTGTTAAGCTGATCGAATCCAGGGTTCCGGCCCAAGGTGGGGTCGAAGGCACATGCCTGCAAGATGGAGGGGTTCATTGAGGGTTTAGGGTTTAAGGTGGAGGTTTGGGGTTTAAGAGTTTAGGGTTTAGGTCTTTAAGAGATTAAGGGTTTAGTGTTTAAGGTTTTCTAGTTCATGGTTGGGATAGTATTAAAACATTTAAATCTTTATTCCTTATTGGTTTAAGTACCCACAAAAATGTAAAAAGTTACCCAACGATGACAAAGTTTTGGGGTTGGAACAGGGTGTTGGAGTACATTCCAGTTTAGCTGCCATCCGGCTACAAGGCCCTGTAACATCGTTAGAAGGGTTTAGGGTTTAGCGTTTAGGGTTTAGAACCTCTGATAAAGTCACCTTGGGCTCTCTGTGTTGCTTCGAGATTCAAAGGGCACTTGAGGCACGTCGCTGTTTTGCTTTCGGGTTCAAGGTTTAGGGCTTTGGATGCAGGGTTCAAATTTCAGAAATAAAGCCTCTGCTGCTGCACATTGACAACATGCCATCGTTTCCCTTGTCTTTTGTCCCTAGCTTGGGCGGCCTCTTCCGCAGCGATGCTCCCTAGAACCCGAAGCTCAAAATCCCGAGTCCTTTAAACTCTGAAACGCAAGACTCCAAATTGCTACACCCTAAACCCAAGACACCTAAACCTCTAGAGTCCCAAAACCGTACAAGCCCAAGCCTCTAATGAACAATGCTCCTGCATCATCCTAAACCCTACAAAACTCAAATCCTAAGACCCCAAAAATCCTAAACACCCAAAGCCCTAAAGTCCTAAAACCCTACGAGCTCAAGCCTCTAATGTAGGGGCCTTAATCAGTACCTATACTATTTCAGGGGTTACTTATTATAACCGTAATATAGTATACCCCAATCCTATTCTAATTATTAAGGCCCCTATACTAAACCCCCACAGTACCCCTTAGTAAGACCCTTAAGACAACCCTTGAAAGGAACCCCAGAACCTCTAAGTTCATGGTTGGGATAGCATTAAAACATCTAATTTTTTATTCCTTATTGGGTTTAAGTACCCATAAAAAGTAAAATGTTACCCAACTATGGCAAAGTCTAATGAACAACAAAAAATTGTAGTATCCTTAAGAGAGGGGGGTCCAAGGGGGGTATATAGCCTAGTGATCCCTAATTCTCCCTAGTACTCCCTAAGGTTCCCTTACAGTCCCCTAAGGATCCCTTGAACCACCCTCCCTTAAGGACCTATAAGAAAACCCCTCGAGCCTCGCAGAGGTCGAATCCCGTGGCAGGACAGCGGAAGGTCATCGTGAAGACCTGGGATTCAAGGCTTTTTTAGGTTTTTTTTTGAACACCTTTTTCCATACTGCTTAGGATTTAGGGTTTCGGGTTCAGGGTTTAGGGGTTAGGGTTTAAGGTTTTGGGCTTTGGGTTTAGGGTTTTGGGTAGAATAGGATTTCTGGGCTCTTAAGTAACCAGGGAGAAAGAAGTATAAACGTTTATTTCATAATGGTTCCATGAAGAAAAAAGTGTTAAAGTATGGAACTCCAATGCCCAGTTTTTGTTGTGCTTACTGCGTGGTCTCTTTTGGACGGGGGTTGCTGTTTTGTGTTTAAGGTTTCTTGTTCATTTTAAGATATATGTTTTGTGTTTTATTTTTCAACAGGCGGATTCAGGGTTTAAGCTCTATAGGGTTTAGGGTTTAGGCTCTGAGGTGAGGAGTGTAGGAATTAGGGTTTAAGGGTTTCGGGTCTAGGATTTAGGGTTTAGGGTGTGGGATTGAGGATTTCGGGTTTAGGTGAGTCGGCCTCAAGTATGCACACAAAGGCGACAACGCTTACCATTTTGACAATAACAATGATGTGGTCTTGCTCCGTAAATCTTACTTTCAACGTTGGGCTGATTGTAAGTGTGCTCATGCCCCGATCGTAAGCAAGGTCAGCTTTGGTAAGGGACATCTAACTAGTAGTTGCTCTGCTTGGACTCCTGCTCGAGGCAGCCTGCCTTCGCACACCACGGCTCCTACACTGACATATAGTATAAAACAAAAACTCACAGTTTAAACATGACGGAATTAGGAAGGCTCTTGCGGTTTAGCGTTCCGGGGTTTGGGCTCGGAACAAGGATGGTTTGACCTATGTTTAAACAAACATCCGTGGCATCTGTTAGATACACAACCCTATAAGAAGTCAAAAGAAACTGTTCCTATGAATTAACCTTGTGAAACCATCTTTACCCCCTAGAACTCTCTAAAAACCTAAACGAATCTTCACAACCATGTAAACTTGTAAACCCCATAAAACCCGATCAAGCCCTGTGAAAGCAAATAGAGAAAAGGACCCGTATCACATCCAAAAAGAATCGTGGTACGACCCTTTCAGGAACTCATGGGAGTCGGATGGACATCTTCTTCTATGCACCCTACTCGGGGCTACCAAGCACACATAACCATCACTACCTCGCAGCTATGTCCGTTGATCCTTCAAGTAATGTAGGAGCCTCAGCAAGTGGAATAGCGCTTTCAAGTACATATGGGATTGACATAACCCTAAACCCTAAAACCCAAACCCTAAAACCCGAAAACCCTAAACCTGAAAACCTAGAGCCCTAAACCCCAAACCCTGAAGCCTAAACCCTCAATCCTAAACCGCATAACTGAGTTGTCCTTTAAGCCCTTTGAAAATTATTTACTATTATGGTTCTCTACAGAATAATAGGGGGAAATTGAAAAAGATCCCAAAGGACAACCCAGATAATCATAATCAGGAGCGCAAAGATGACCCTTTCCAGTTATAAAGGCCTCTGTACATGGAGGATCATGGGACTTAGTACTTGGAGGGTCGGGGGACTTAGTAAGTGGTTATTTTGGGGACTTATAAGTACCATAACCCCAATTAGAGTCCCTTTTAGGGTACTTGTAAATCTACTTACTACCTACTTACCAAGTCCCCCGACCCTCCAAGTAACTTGAGTTATAAGTCCCTTAACTCCAATTTTTAAGCAATTATAAGTATAGTTACCCCAATAATAACCCTAGTTACTAAGTCCCATGATCCCTTAAGTAGTAGATCCTTCTTCGATCCTGACCCAGAGTTCCAAAAAAACTAGAAGGAACCCTTTAAGGAACGCTTAGACAGGAACTCTTTAAAGGAACCCCCGGAACCCTAAACCCTAAACCCAAGGTCGTAAGCCGTGAACCCTGAGCCTAAGGCCTGAACCCAACCCAGCAAGGCACGGACCGAGGTCTTGAACCCAAAACACCAAACCTCCATACAAGCCCTCAGGGAACCCTTAAAAGAAGCCTTGTAGAACCGTTCTGAAACCCTTGAAAGAACTTTTGTACTATCATACAACCCTTATAGAACCCATACAGAACAACATACGAGTAGAATCTTTGATGGAAACCTCAAGGCAACCCTTTCAGGTTCGGACGGAAGTTTGGTGGAAGTCCGTCATTCCGCTCCTGCAGCCGCCGGGCACGTCACGGCCGTCGCAAACCCAGCCGCCACTGGAGAACCTCAGCTGATGTGTTTAAATAGGGTTGTGTTATAGTGAAAGTTTCTAAGAGCTTCGTTTTAGAGTAATAATTTTTTTCTGTGTGGTGTTTTGTTAGAAGTTTGTGAAAGAGACTGTTAGAGACCATCAGGAGGGCTTGGGGGATTGTACAGAGACTTTGGATTTTAGGCTTCCGGGTTTACAGGAGCTCGCCATGTTTTGCAACCTTAGGGTTTCCGGATCTTAGGGCTTGGGGTTTAGGGTTTAGGGTTTAGGGTTCAGGGTTTGGGGTTTCGAGCGACTGAAGATTTATGCGCTGCCGCGGAGTTTGAATTCTGAATGCTCAAGCTCTAGACTGCGGACTGCAGTGGCGGGACTGAAATTGGACTTTCGATTACTCAACTTTCTACCTGAGAAGGGGTGTAGTAGGGATGCAAACGTTGAAGGCCCTGAAAGACACTATACTGAACTTAGAACCCCAGCAAAAAATTGTAATTTTAGCTGTATCTTAGGGATTATAATAACCAAAAATAAAAAATCTTTCTAAGTGCCCCTAAGGACAGAAAGTCGAATACTCGGGTATCAACCTGCTCGGCTTCGATGCTTTCATTTACAAACCTGGTTGTCGTGCACCTGCACTCACCGCGACAGTGCCTACTTACCCCCTTCGCCACAAAGAAGCAAAACCCCTAAACTCGAAAGCTCAAACTCCGAAAGCTCAAACTCCGAAAGCGCTCAAGCTCCGAAAGCTCAAACTCATGGACAAAAAAGGAACCCCTAAACCCTGAACCCTTAACCCTTAACCCTTAACCCTTAACCATAAACCGTGGACAAAAAAGGGGCAAGCCGACACAAGTACGGATTGGTCGAGTTGCCAGGCGCCCCCGGAAACTTGCAGGAGCATGCGAGTCCCACTGAAAGGGGTCATGGGACTTAGTCACTAGGGTTCCTAGGGTTCCTTTAAAGGGGCTACTATAAGGGACCATAAGGGATACTATAAGGGTGCTAGAATATACTTAAAGGATCATGGGACTTAGTATCTTTAAAGGGCTCCTTAAAGGGATCTATAGGGTTCTTTAAAGCGATCTAGAGGATTCCTTAAAGGGATCTATAGGGTTTAGGGTTTAGGGCCTACTTAAAGGATCATGGGACTTAGTAACTAGGGTTATTATTGGGGTAACCATACTTATAATTACCTATAACCCCAATCTAAACCCTAAACCCATAATCCTTAACACCTAAAACCCTAACCACAAAGCCCTCTAATCCTTAACACCTAAACCCTTAAACCCCTAACCCCGAAGCCCCTATCCCTGAACCCCAACCCCTAAACCCTAAACTCCTGAACCCCTAAGCCCCTAAACCCTGAACCCTTGAACCCCTAAACTCCTAGACCCTAAACCCTGAACCCTGAACCCCCATAAGAGTCGCTAAGTGCGGCACATGCTTTTCAGGCAGTTCGGATGCACCTGGGCTGGACCCGCAGGCGCGAGAGACCCAGATCTGCCAATATCCCAGAAGTAATTTGGGGTTTAGGGTTTAGGGTTTAAGGCTTAGGGTTTAGGGTTTAGGGCTTTTGTTTGGTGTGTTGAGGGTTTTGGGGTTTAGGGTTTAGGCTTTAGAGTACCTGCAGCCCCAAAGAAAATCACTTCGCAGGAATTGTATATAAGAACCAAACTTGGGAGCCCTGAAAAGGTAGGGTTCTTCTGCTACGGGTATGCCGTTTGTTGTAGTAAGATCCCCTAGATGATTTAAGGTATATGCCTCAGTTAGGGGATGTTGGAAGATCTGGGTAAATTCCAAAGCCCGAACGAATCTGCACCTGCGACTACGCAGTCTAAAGTTTAGGCTTCAGGGTAGAGGGTTTGGGGTTTAGGGTTTAGGGTTTAGGAATCTTAGGGTTTTTGAGGGTTTGGGGCCACGGTTTGGAGGTCTAGGATTTGAGGGCTTGAGGGTTTGAGGGTTTGGGCTTTAGGATTCGCGGGTTCAGGGTTTGAGGGCTTGGAGTTTGGGGCTTGAGGGTTGGAGTTTGGGGCTTGAGGGTTGGAGTTTGGGGCTTGAGGGTTGGAGGGCTTTGGGGGCAGTGCTTCAGGACTTGAAGGCTTAGTTTCCGGGTTTAGTATCCTAAGATTAGCTAAACTTCACGCTCCCGAGTCCCTTCGATACTCTTAACATAGGGGCCATAATAATTAGAAGAGGGCTTCGGGGCATATTACCGTATATGTGAAAAGGAACTCTAAGGAAATACTTGATCGCTATACTAAGCCCTGAAGCATAAGTTTAGGGTTTAGGGTTTAGGGTTTAGGGTTTAGGGTTCCAGAGTGAACGGCTCCCCACCCACCGCTGGGCTCCAGGCTCGTACTTGCCGGACAGAGCGGCGCATCCACGGACCGAAGGCAACCTCCCGCGCTTTAGTCTTTCGAGCTGTACTGTAGAGACGTAGGTAAAAGGAGTAGTATTCCTTCTGACTTCCCTTATTTAAGTATATCTTTTTACAGCGCCCGACACCTGAGGTCCTGAATCTCTACCGCCAGACTCGCTTGGATATAAGAAAACTCCGAAAGATTGCATCATGCCACCAGATGGAAAGAACTTCCCCAATTTCCAGGAGTTTTGTGTCGGAGACTAGCTGCCGCACTCGAGAACGAACTCAGAACCTACAATCCTAGTACATCATAATTCATCATAAGCACTTGTGATAAAAAGGCCTAGGTCCCGAGATCTTTTTGAACACAAAAAAGTCTTGAACCGCAAACCCTGAACCCTGAACCTGCACAACTTAAACCCTGTGAACTGTAATGTCGGGGCCTGAATAATTAGAATAGGGTGTGGCGATATACTGTTATATTATACTCGAACTACAAAAAGAAACCCCAGTTTAGTAAGACCCCCCTTAAAGCCAAATAACCTACCTTTTTTTTAAGGACTTGTACATAAAGAAATCATATTAGGGGGCCTAAAAAGGTAGGTTCCTTAGGGTCCAGGCCGACATTACTTAGAGGCTCATGGGACTTAGTAAGTAAGGCTATAAGTGGGTTATACTTAGGATAACCCCACTTAGGGGACTTATAACCCCACTTATAACCTACTTACTAAGCCCCATGATCCTCCAAGTAGACCCTAAACCCTAATCCTTATAGATCCCTTTAAGCCCCCCTTTAAGGAACCCTATAGATCCCTTTAAGGAGCCCTTTAAGAACCCTTACTACGTCCCATGATCCTCCAAGTAGACTCCGAAATCCTTTCGCATCACGACCCCGGCGCCTTGAACCCCGCAACACAAAACTTGAAGACTTCTGCACCCGCTCTTGTGTGCGAGGGTTCTAGGGTTTAGGGTTCTAAGGGTTTAGCGTTCAGGGCTCTAAGGGTTTAGGGTTTAGGGCGTAGGGTTGTAAAGGTTTAGAGTTTAGCGTTCAGGGTTCTAAGGGTTTAGAGTTTAGGGTTTAGGGTTTAGGGCGTAGGGTTGTAAAGGTTTGGAGTTTAGGGTTTAGGGTTCTAAGGGTTTTGAGTTTAGGGTTTAGGGTTTAGGGTGTAGGGTTCTAAGGGTGGAGAGTTTAGGGTTTAGGGTGTAGGGTTCTAAAAGTCTAGAGTTTAGGGTTTAGGGTTCTAAGGGTTTAGGGCTTAGGGTTTAGGGCGTAGGGTTCTAGGGATTTCGAGTGTAGGGTTTAGGGTTGAGGGTTCTAGTGGTCCGCAAAACAACACACTTCAACTCGTTGAATAACTACTATTTGCTTAAGAACCACCAAAAAAATAAAAAATATATTCCATATGGGGGTAATATAGGGATTATTATTTTTTATTTTTTGGGGGTTTCTTAAGCAAATAGTAGATAAGGCAACCCCTGATTGATCAACCCCCTCTGTTATAATCGGGAATATACCAGATATGCTTGGGATAAAGCACCGCAAAACCATATAAAACCCCATGATGTCTGAGTTGTCCTTTAAGCCCCTTGAAAATTATTTACTATCATGGTTCTCTACAAAGTAGTACTGTAGGGGAATTTAAAAGAAAGATCCCAAAGGACAACCCCAGATGTTCACGTGTTCATTCATCAGATGCCCGGTCCGCCCAAACCCCAAACCCTAAACCCTAAACCCCTAAACTCTAAAATGAAGGAGGTCAGAAGGAATACTACTCTGGTCTACATTCGGGCTTTTTATTGTTCAGGGTGACGGATTCGCGTTCAGTTCCAAAAAAGTGTACACTTTCAGTTTTATAGTACGTAATAGTATCCCACAAAGTCTGAAGTGTATCCACTCAGCTACTAAGTTCCCCTACATCCCGAATCCGTAAATCCTAAACGCTGGAGGTAAGCCCGAAACCACACCATAAACCCCTAAAGACTTGCAAACCCTTCTGAGAACGCGTATTGAAGCCGTATTATGGAACCCCTACAGAACACTCAAAGAAGACTTAAGTTAAAGCAAGCCCAGAAAACCTCATAGAAGCCTTACAGAAGCCGTTGTCTGCCACAAACCGACATTGGGCCTGCTCTGCTGCTCTGCGGCCGGAATGCCCTACGAAGGCCAGCACTCCCACTTCAATGTGATCCTTCGGCGGGATCGGTCTTCAGCAAAAGGGGTTTTCGGCTTAGGGCCTAGAGCCTAGGGTTCAGGAAACCTAGGAGACCGCACCTTACAAGATTCAGGGTTTTGGGAGTGAATCGGGTGTTCGGAAGCTCATACATGGTTTGACAAGAACTCTATCCCATGCAGGGCCGTGTACACGAACCCAAACACATTGGAAACAAGCTCTGAATACGATTCAACCCATGTCTCTAGCCCCGTCATGCCACGCAAATGCTATCAGTTATTATATTGTATACAACCTACTCTATATTAGATAGTACATATTATAGATATACATATATATATATATAGATATAGATATACATATACGCATAAACATTTGCCTATCTATTTATCTACGTTTTCATATCTGATATTCATTGCTTTATGTCTCTCTGTCTCGCGCTCTCTCCCTTTCTGTCCCTAGTCCTGACGGCCGTGGGTGTCCAGCAGCTTGACTAGAATGTACTTGCCCTGGGCAGGAGGTCGGAGGAACCCTAAACTTATAGGATCCTTAAGGGAGGGTGGTTCAAGGGGGGAGGGTATAAGGAATCCTTAGGGGACTGTAAGGGAACCTTAGGGAGTACTAGGGAGAACTAGGGATCACTAGGCTATATACCCCCCTTGGACCCCCCTCCCTTAAGGATACTACAATAAACCGGCTTAAGGGGGTTTAGGGCTTAGGATTTAGTGTTTGGGCTTTAAGGTCCGAGCTTTGAGGTTTAGGGTCTACCTGTAGCCGAAAAGACCTACCTTTGTAAGGAACCATATATATATATATATATATATATATATATATATAGAAACCATAATAAGGAACCGCAAAAAGGTAGGTCTTTCTGGCTACAGGGAGGGCTTGGGGTTAAGCAACCCGAAACCTCGACTTTTGGTTTGAGGCTTCCAGAAAGCAAGGAATAATTTACATCCAGGAACCCTCATAGAACTCTTGAAACCTCATAGAACTCTTGCAGAGCCCTAGACACTAAACCCTAAACCCCTTAAACTCTAAACCCTGAACCCCTTAAACCCTAAACCTAAAACCCTAAACCCTTAAACTCTATACAACCCTCAACCCAGAGAGCACAAAGCCTCCAGCCCTACAGTTCCTGCTATTAGCATTCGCTGCTGTTGCTGTCATTCGGCTTGCATACCAAAGGGGGCCTGAATAATTAGAGTATGGTTTTGGGATTCCTTTTAAGGGTTCTTCTAAGGGTCCTATTGAAGGGTACTATAGGGGTTTAGTGCAGGGCCTTGACAACTAGAATAGGGTTTTGGGCTCCTTTGACTATAATAAGAAACCCTAAGAATTTAATAGTATTGGTAATTATTTAGGCTTCTACAATAGCTGGCTTGCACAGCGTACGCACGGCAACAAGTCATTCTGGCAAAGAGCAATGCTAGAATAACCACCATGATGAGAGCGCCATCGGTGTTTACAACCACTACTACTTGCGATCCATGGTGCTGAACGACAACAACAAGCTGGACAACTACTATACTTAACCGACTTAGCAACTACCAGCATGCTCACGACTGGGTTCTTGTGAGAGAACTTAATTTAAGCTACCATAACAGGGATCTATAGTAAATCATGCGGTTTCTTTGTGTTTCCTTCATGTGACAACTTAAACTAAAGTTCCTAAACAAGAACCCAGACGAGGTCGGCAGCTGACTCCAGAAGAGCTAGAAAGATGAAGATAGCAATCTTTGCCAGACCCCCGAGGGGATCCAAAAAGTAGATCCCTGGTCGATGATGCAGATTGATTTAGGCCACGATGTAGGGAGTCGTGAAGACTTTGGGTATGAGGATCTGTCCACACAACACCCTACACCCTAAACCCAAAACCCCTGAAGCCCTAAACCCTCAAGGCCTAAACCCTAAAGCCCTAAACCCTAAAACCCTAAACCCTTAAACCCCAAAGCCTAAAGCCCTAAACCCTAGACCCCAAACCCCTAAACCTTCAAACCCTAAACCCTAAACCCCCCTAAAGCCCAAACCCCGAAACTCCTAAAGCCCTAAAGCCTTAAACCCCAAACCCGTTCCGGTATTTTTAGCTCAAGGATTTATGGCGTAAGCGCTTCGGGTCGGCGCCGCCTCCACCCATTTTGGAAGTTCCACCTCCACCTGGAAGGGCGGAAGCGGCTCAGATGCTCGGTTTAGGGTTTAGGGTTTAGGGTCTAGGGTTTAGGGTTTAGGGTTTAGGGTTGAGGGTTTAGGGGATGCTGGGGACTCCGAAGAAGGTTCCAACCCTGCTCGCCTATCTCAAAGAACCCTTGACTCCAAGCCCGAAACCCTAAAACTCCAAACCCTGAACCCGGACCCTAAGCTAAACCCCAAATCAAGGAACGTCGGGAACTCAACTCATGGGTTCCGCTTCCTTTGGGTACAAGCCCTACTTGGAGGGTCGGGGGACTTAGTAACTGGTTATGTTATAGACGAAAAAAGTACCATAACCCCAACTAGGGTCCCGCTTAGGGTACTTATAGGTCTACTTTACTACCTACTTACTAAGTCCCCCGACCCTCCAAGCTATCTCGCACCCCAGACAAGGTTGCAGGAGGGCGCAGGACGAGTCTGTAATAGGCTTTCAGTCGCCAGGTGGGGCTTCTAAGGCTGTTGAAAAATGTTAATAAATAAGATCCTCTTAAACCCAATAAGGGAAGATATAAAGCCCTACCTAGGTAGGGTTCTATAGATACGGTGGTAGGGTTCTAGAGGGTGTTCTATGGGACAGTTTGTTAGGAACAGGAGCTTGAAGGTGTAGACAAAGCCCCGCTTGATCCTGATACTACCACATGAAAAGAATAGCTATAATGATAAAAATAATAGTAGTAATGACAACAACAACAACAATAATCACAATAACAACAATAGTAACAAGAATAACGATAGTAACACATTAAAACCCCACCAAGCCGTCCTGGAGTCCTAGAGGATCCCCCCACGCAGACGGCATCACCGAAGCCTAAACACTCGCATCATCATGCCGCAGACTTACCCACCCCACCCCTCCATAGGGCCCCAAAAAAGAGCATAAGCAAAAATAAGAATAGTGATATCCCATATAAGCCCCCTCGCAATGAGGCACAATATGGTAAGGATATCCTATGAAATGCTTATGCTTATATGCTTTTTGCGTCCCTAACTCCAACGAAAAAGCTGCCTCCCGATTGGTCGCGTCTGTCCGGAAGAACGCAACGGGCCTCGGAAGAAACAGGTCATCTTGCTGAGGACCACGAGTAAAGTTCAACGATATTTCTGCAAAATTGGCATCCGGGGATTACTTGGAGGCTCATGGGACTTAGTAAGTAAGGTTCTAAGTAGGTTATACTTAGGATAACCCCTCTTAGGGGACTTATAACCCCACTTATAACCTACTCACGAAGTCCCATGATCCTCCAAGTATGGTATGCTCACCGGAAAGTCCTGCTTGGGTTTAGGGCTTCGGGGTGCAAGGCTACTTACTTGACTCTACGTAGAAAGCACTCCAAAGTCTCCTTTTGGGAGTTTCCATCCAGGGACTCCAATATCCCTTAATTATGGAATATTCCTTAAATTATGGTAGGATCCCTTATATGATTTAAGGTATATTCCTTAATTAAGGGGTATTGGAGTCTCTGGGATGAATATGTGAAAAATAGACGTCTTAAAGGGCTAAAGATCTCGTACGGCAGTAGGATCCTACAAGGAAGCTCCTACCCTAAACTTAAACCCTAAACCCTAAAACCGAACTAAACCCCTGAACCTCAAACCCTCGCTCCTCCAGTCGTTGGGCCTTACACAAATAAGGGCTTGGGGTTTTACTTGGAGGGTCGGGGGACTTAGTATCTGGCTACTTTATAGACTTTTAAGTGCCAGAATCCCAATTAGGGTCCCTTTTAGGGTACTTATAAGTCTACTTACTACCTACTTACTAAGTCCCCCGACCCTCCAAGTAGGGTGTAGTTTCAGGGTATAGGGTTGCGCCCCAGCAAATGAAATCTCCGCCAGGTCAAAGTGGCCGAGGACTATCTCAGTCTCTAACCATAACATAAATGAAAGCGGCAATGGAATAGCCTCGCGCTTGATGGTGTCTGTCTGCCACGAGCGACTATGAAAAAGGCCCTGATACAAATATGGAAAACCTTCCGGCTGGACAGTAGCGGCAAACCACCTGATCGCTTTCAGAACATTCAACGAATGCACTGAGGCGTGGTTCGCACGAGACCTTTGCAAGACATGAATGGAATCAACCAGTTGCACCTGCGAAATGACCGTAAAGGAGATGCCAAGTGCCTGCAATGTATTGAACAACTGCCATAACACCGAGATGTACCGCAGGGCAGTAACATCAGAAATGCGCCGAAGGAGCTGTTCTAGCAACGCAAGCTTGTTGTCGCTCGCCAAAATATCTTGCAGCAGCTTCGAACACAATGCAACCAATTCAGGGTTTAGGATTCAGGGTTTAAGTATTTTCAGACTAGCGAAGTAAGGATTTAGGGCTGAGTCATTGTGCTGCCATCCCCTTAGAACCAGCACGTCAAGCGTGTAAGACTCTCAGGGTCGAAGGACACAGGACAAGAATCCTTTGCGACTATCAACAGACCATCTGGCACACTACAGACATGATCCTAGTATATCGTTATAACTGCCCTAAACCCTAAACCCCAGTGCTGAGACTATTCCGCAGCGTTCCTTCATCTACTTATAGTATGATATACCCTCCGAACTATTACAGCCCCCTGAACTCAAACCAATCCCAAGGCGCTCTACCCGAGACCCATGAATACGTTGACGCCAATGCCGCAATCCGCAGTCCAAAGTGGGGCTTAGGGCTTAATGTTCAGGGTATACTGCCCTACACCCCAAAATCGAAACCCTAAACTCTAAAAGCCAAATCTTTCTGATTTGAAGCCTTAAGCCTTACTTCCACAGCCTGAGTTAAAGCGGCGAATTAAAGCCCCGAAACCACGAAACCCCAATCCAAACACAGTCTCGGAACATCAAACCTCTGCAGACTTCTAGAGAACACACATAGAAGCCCTATCAAACATGCTTGTAAGACCAACATGAACCAAGCGCAAAATCCCGGATCCCTTAAACTAAATCCTAACCCCTCCGTGTCTGCACCTTAAGCCCTAATCCGCAATCCCTCAAACCCTAAACCCCCAAATCCTAACCCCTAGAAAACCCTTAGAGGGGGCTATAAGGGTTCCTTTAAGGTTCTTTACGGCTCCTTTAAGGGGAAGCCTTGAAGCAAACCCTTAACGAAACACCGAACCCTTACAGGAGCCCTTAAAGGAACCCCAAACCCCCTCGAAGGAACCCTTAGAGGAACCACAAACCCCTTTCAAGGAACCCTCAAAGGAACCCTAGACCCCTTTAAAGGTAACCCTTAAAGAAACCCTAAACTCCTTTAAAGGGAACCCTTAAAGAAACCCCAAACCCCTTTAAAGGGAACCCTTAAAGAAACCCTAAACCCCTTCAAAGAGAACCCCCAAACCGCTCTGAGCCAGGCAGAGTCTGATCGCTGCTGCCAGCAGCCGACGCTTTCACCGCTTCCTGAAGCTCCTGGGAGCCGGATTTAGGGTTCCTTTAAGGGCTCCCTACCCTTATAGTTTAGGGTTCCTTTAAGGGTTCCTTTAAGGGTTCCTTGAACGGGCTTTGTGGTTCCTACCCTTATAGTTCAGGGTTTAGGGTTTTGGGTTTGGGGGTTTGGGGTTTAGGGTTTTGGGTTTGGGGGTTAAGGTATGGGATTTAGGGTTTTGGGTTGGAGATTTTGGGCGGTTTCCTTCGAAGGGCTTAGGGTTTGGGGTTCCTAGTTTAGGGGATTTCGGGTGTAGCTCCTGGGCCGCGTGGAATTGGCTGGTTTCCGGTTTAGCATGATGGGTTTGGGATTCCGACAATCAGGGTCTGAATAATTAGAATAAGGTGTTGCTGCGCTTATGGTGCAGTTGTAGCTGGGACTGTTGCAAGTGAATACCATTAGTAATTAATTACGCACTCAGACCCCTATACTCGTGGAACTGAAGTTTAAGGGCTCCTGTAAGGGCTCAGTTAAGGGTGCTATCACAAGGCTTTTGGCTTGGTGTTCAGGGTTCTAAGGTTGGGGTTTCGTGCTTAGGGTTTGGCGGTTCAGGGTTTAGGGTTTATGCAAGTCCAGGGGGTTTGGCAGGTTCAAGAATTTCCCAGTCTCAGAACATACTAAACCCTAAACCCTTCAAGGCGGTCGCTCTCGCCCCCTCCGAGTCGAGTTTGTGCTCACATCTCAGGTGTGTACTTAGTTACTTTCAGTCCTCCGAGACGCGAACTGGTCCCACAAATGGTAGAATTTGGTTGGTTGTCAGAATTAGGGTCCCTTTTGGGTTGCCTGAAATATTAGGTGCCGTATTATATTAAGGACCCAAAAAGGGGCCATAATTTTGACAACCACCCATATGAAACTCTGAATCGGGAAATACTAACCCTAAACCGTAGAATTTGCCAGCGGGTTGAAGGCTCTTACGGGGGAATAGCATTGCCTCCGCCTTTCGACACGCTCGCCAAACGCTGCCGCACGCGTGCATGGGGTTGAGGGTTTAGGGCTTAGGGGTTTAGGGGTTTCGGGGTTTAGGCGTTTCGGGGTTTAGGGGTTTCGGGGTTTAGCGGTTTAGGGGTTTAGGGGTTTAGGGGTTTAGGGGTTTAGGGGTTTAGGGGTTTCGGGGTTCAAGGGTTTGGGGGTTTGGGGGGTTGGGGTTTAGGGGTGGATCTCCCTGCCTCGCAGGTCTTGTCGTCGTCGGACAATCATCGACCCGCTTTCCAGAAGGAATACAACAGGGTTTAGGGTTTATGGCCAGTTTAGGGTTTAGGGGTCTCGGGCAGGCTGGAACGATGCGTGTCATCCTCCTCGACGAGACGCCTTCATCGAATCCTGCAATTCCCAGATCCTGTCTCTGATGGTGCCATGACCCTGGGACGCTTGCAATAACCACTTGCAGATCCCAAAACTTGAGAAGAGCGTGACAGTGAAAGCAGTGATCAGACCTCGCAAAACATTAAATGCCCAAAAGAACCTCACAAGGACTACCTGTTGAGTAAGGCTTGTATCTACAAAAAGGACATGCCGCATACATATATATATATATATATATACACATGTACATATGTATCTATTTTGTTGTTAAGTTATTGGCTTTGCTGATGGCACCATTAGCTTGTTGTGTTTCAGTGCTTTGCCTGCTGGTACAATTTAACATGTAGGTATGCAGTTGTTGGTGTATATGCTCGGGTACTTATGCTGCTGTTGGTAGCTTTTTGTTCATGTGCTTATACTGTTTGTACTTATCTACTGTTCAACTCAAGCAAATTCGCTGAACCCTAAAGCCTAAACCCTACATCTTAACTACGGATTTTGAAGCTAGAGTGGGCCTCTTCGCTGAGGGAGTCGAAACGCTTGCTCTCTTCCACGGATGGCAGCGCATCCTGTCGGTGGGATAACTTTTTGTAGCGGAGGCATGGGTTTCGCTTTTGCAGGCTTTACACGTTTTGAGTTTTTCATAAGGTCAGAAGCCTCTTCCATATGAAAAGGGCTGCTGGGATGACAAGGGCTGCTGTGAGACCTTTCCATAATTGCTTATAGGGACCGCTGACCAAGTTGGAAGACGGTGCCGGATGGCGCTCAACCGTAAAACCGTGTGACACCATGTCACACCTTTGGCTTTGGGCGCTAGGGCTTTAGGCTACAGGGGTTTAGGGGTTTAGGGGTTTCGGAATTTAGGAGTTTAGGGGTTTAGGGGTGTAGGGTTTAGGTCTGAGGAGTCTGGGGCTCAGGGCTTCGGGTTCAGGGCTACACAACAACGCCCCTGTGAACAAACCGGGGGTTCGGAGCTTCTGCTTTAGGGTTTAGGGTTTAGGGTTTAGGGTTTAGGGTTTAGGGTTCAAGCTGCTTGGCATGGAGTGCACAAACCAGGCCAGGCTGGCCGAGACGAACACCACACCATTTCGCACAGGTTCGGAACCTCGGCATCAGTGAGCGAGAACATAGAGTCCAAGGTTTAGGGGTGAGGGCTTGGGTTTCTCTCTGACCACCTTAAACCCTAAACCCGAAACCTCAAAACCTATGCCCTGATCATAGAGATATAGAAGTACACGGTTCATCAGCATAAGCAAATACCCTGAACCTCAACGCTAGCCTCTAGCAGCACAGGGGAATTCTTGCACAAACAAACAGTTGGACGTCAAGGTGAAGCCAGTGAAACAGCATCAGCTGCAGCAGCAACACCACCACCGCCACCACCACCACCACCACCACCACCACCACCACCACCATGTTACCGCGAAGAAGCGCTGATGTCCATGTCAACCATGAAAGGAGCTCTACCAGCCTGGACGTCTGAGCAACAGAGCCCCACAATAAGGGCCCTACGAAATAAAAAAGAATCGGCCTTGCTCCCATTTCAAAGGCCGCATTGTGAGCTCGTGTAGAATCTTTCGAACCCTGGCGAGTCCTCGTAGAACCTGTCGAAAGCCCCAATAGAGCCCTAGTAAAGTAGAGCCCTCGTAGAACCCCCCGAAGCCCCACCAGAACCCTACTGTAGACCTTATGGGAGTTTCCCAAAATTAGGAATAGCCTAATTCTGGGTTCCTTATAATCAGGACCCTACTATTTAGGGTACTGTACTATGCTAGGGTCCCCTATTTTCGGAAACTCTCTTATAAAAACCGCTAAAACCCTGATACGGCAGCACCCTACGAAGGTAACCTCCAGTTGCAAGAAACACCCGCATCAAACCTTCTGTCAGCGGCTCTGAACGCAAATTATGATGAGACTTGGGCTCTTGAAAAACGTTCCTGTTGAAGCGGTCCTTAATCTATATGTTACAAGAAGGGTTTAGTATAGCGGCCTTCGTAAGTTGAGTAGCGCCTGGTGTATCTACAGCAAGTTTATACGAGGCAACCCTGAGAAACAGTATTTAAAGGTTTTACGACGACTACGATATTCTAGGAGGCAACTTAAACCCCAAAACCCTGAACCCCAAAGCCTTCTTCGGAAACTGTATTCTTTTACCCATTCTAAACTCTAAACCTTGAACCCTGAAAAGGAGACCAAAACCCTCTATCGATGTGGGATGACCTGCACTGGGCACCAGGCATCGCGAACCCGGACCGGCCACGAAAACGTGCGTCAGTGTGAAATCTTCCTCGGAGGTGCTCATCACTTGAGGGTGTAGGGCTTTAGGGCTTACCTGTAGCCGAAAAGACCTACCTTTTTGGGGGTTCCTTATTATGGTTTCTATGTATAGTTCCTTAAAAGGGTAGGTCTTTTCGGCTACAGGTAGGGTTTAGGGTTCTGGGCTTAGTTAGAGTTGAGAGACTTGGGCCTCAGGATGTCGTGGATCTGCCAGGACTGCCTCTACTTGGAGGGTCGGGGGACTTAGTAAGTAGGTAGTAAGTAGACTTATAAGCACCCTAAAAGGGACCCTAATTGGGGTTATGGTACTTATAAGTCTATAGAATAACCAGTTACTAAGTCCCCCGACCCTCCAAGTAGGGCTTGTCTAACCCTGGCTACTTGGAGGATCATGGGACTTAGTAAGTAGGTTATAAGTGGGGTTAGAAGTCCCCTAAGTGGGGTTATCCTAAGTATAACCTACTTATAACCTTACTTACTAAGTCCCATGATCCTTTCAGTAGACCCTAAACCCTAAACCCTTATCATAGAACCCTATAGTACCCTTAAAAGGAACCCTAAGCCCTTACTTACTAAGTCCCATGATCCTCCAAGTAGAAAAGCATCTTCCATGATCAGGGCACATCCGGAGACTGCCTAAGGCCCTGGGTGTCGAGCCGACACGGCATTATACTCAGAACCCCGTGGGCGATTGCTTTAAGGACTTACGTAATGACATAGCAAGAGAGGAGAGGCCTGAAGATTTTGGAGTTTTGTGTGCTATAAAAACTAGAATGGGAACCCTGGAAAACTACATTCAGGGTTTCATTGGTCGGAAACGTTAGATAAGTATTAGCGAGCCTTAGACCCTTATAGTCTCTATACCTAGCCCTACTCAACCCTACGTTTTGGTAGGTTCTTATTATAAAGCCGAATATGGGATTTATAGGGGCCCTACAAAAAAGTAGGCTCTGGTAGGTAAAGGTATAGCTGCAAGAAATCTAACCATTCAGGCCCCTACTTAGGCAGTCCAGGGGACTTAGCAAGAAGGGTTTAGGGTTTAGGGGTTTAGGGTTTAGGGTTTAGGATTTAGGGTTTAGGGTTTAGGGTTTAGGGTTTAGGTACGGCAACTATGGCTATATCTACTTCTCACCTCAATTAAGGTAGCCATAATCCTCCAAGCAGGGTATGTTAATGTACGGGCCTCAAGAAGTAGAATAGGGTTTACCCCCACACTCTATTCGAATTGTTCAGGCCCCTACGTTATAGAGACACGGAGTGTCTCACTAGCAGCTGCACTGCCGGGCGAGGGTTCAGCTTCCAGAGATCTGGCCCTAAACTGTACTGTAGGGACCTTAACAATTAGAATAGGAATAGGGTGTTGGGCTCATTTATACTATAAGTATAGTTTAAGGAACCTTCAGGAAAAATATCGGCAAATATTTAGGCTTGTACATTAACACCTGAACCCCAAACCCTAAACGTGTCAGCTGTGCTTAGAAGCGTGTCTTTTTGGTTTAGGGGTTTAGGGTTTAGGGTTGAGGGTTTCAGGGTTAAGGGCTTAGGGTTGGAGGGTTTGGGGTTTAGGGCCTGGGCCCATAAACCCACCAAAAAAAAACTGGAGCCTCGGAACGAATCCGTTTTAGGTACATGTACGTGTACATGTAGAATGTAGACATCTGTGACTATTTGCATGCATATGTCTATGTCTAGGTATATGTATATGTATATACACATAAGCGACATATCCGAACACGAAAAACACACAAAACCCTAGCCCTAAACTCCAAGACCCTCAACCCCAAAACCCACACCACAGATTACTCGAAAAGCCGGGCATCGGTACTTTCCAATACCTGAGCTCGACCAAACATCCGGACAAAGAGTGCTTTAAGAATTCGGTTGTAGGGTCTAGGGTTTAGGCTTTGAGTTTTAAACAGCACTTTGATGGTTCCTTCAGGGGCCTCAAGATAGGGCTTGGCGATTTGGGGGGAAATAGCGTACAAGAGGTTTAGCTATATCGGGACGATGGAGGGATTCAGATAGTTCGCTCAATTTGGGCCTAGGGTTGGGTTTCTTAAAGCTGCAGGGTTTTGTGGGTTTAGGATTTGGGTTGGGGTTCAAGCTCCGACGTTTAAGGTTTCGGGCTTAGAATATCCTGAACCCCAAACCCTCAACCCAAAACCCTGAACCATCCTTGGTTCCGGGAAGTTTTAGGCAGGTCTACCAGGCCTCGGCCTGTTTTGGGGCTTAGCATTCCGAGCTTCACATCAGAGCTTAAAACGATTAGACTGCGGTTTAGGGTATAGAGTTTAGGGTTTAGGGTGTAGGGTTTAGGGAACAAGGTTGGGGCCTAATTAGAATAGGGTTTCGGAGCATGCTAGACCTTCCGCCCCTTGCATCAGGGAGGTCCCGCCTTCGATCTCTCTGCATGTACAACAAAACTTCTTGCGACACCATGCCTGTTCCTCTTATTGTTCATTCTCCACTCTTGAAAGCTTTGCACACAATAGAACTGGATTTCTGATCAAGTTCCCATGACACTTCCAGAACCCACCTTGAACATCGCGCGCCGTACTTGCCGACGGTGCTGTAAATGAACTACTCAGATTCTATACTACTATACCGAAACATCGAACTCTGCGAAAGGTTCCCGCAAACAAACTTCGGAACCCCTAAACCCTAACCCTAAACCCTAAACCCTAAACCCTAGGCCCTAAACCCTAAACCCTAGACACAAGCCCTGAAGCCGAATCCCAATCTTCAAAAAAACCCGTAAAGAACCATCGTGGAGCGATGTGGGTGGTTGTCAAAATTAGGGTCCCTTTTTTGGGGTATCCTAAATATTAGGTGCCGTATTATATTAGGAACCCAAGAAGGGACCCTAATTTTGACAACCGCCCATGTATCTCATAGCTGGCTCGGGCCCCGGCGAGATTAAACTTCGTGCCACTGTTGGAGCTGTGGTAGGGGTCTGCCTGAGACACAACGCCTTTTAGGGTAGGGTCGCTGAGAAGATGACGGCAACTTACACGGGGCAATAACAATACCAACGGCTATGCTGACCACGGTGACTAGTCTGGTGATAATGCTGCTGCTGCTGCTGCTCAAAGTGACGAACTCCGATGGCGTGCGCGGAGTCATGACGAGAATGATCTTGACGATGAGGACAACGACGACGACGATCGTGACAAAGATGCTGTGATGAGGGTGATAATGATGTTGCTGATGCTGGTAATGGTGATGGTGATGACGATGGTGAAGCTGCTGGTGATCAGGCAAAGCGTACTCGCTTGAAGGCAACCAAGAGGTCCGAAAGCCATGAAAGCCGCGGTAAGGCGCCGACTAAAGGCGTCAGAACATGCCTGACAAAGCTGACACGGAAGCGTGAGACAAGCCACAATACCGACATCGCTAAATCCTCTGCCCTGATTCTTGCAAGGCAGAATCAAGCCCATGTTTGACGAGAAGGGTTTGGGGTTCGGGGTCAGTGACTGAATCTCACCGTGAACCCGTACTCTACGTGGTTGCTTGAACAGAAACCTTTTCAAAACTGCCCATTGGGCATCTCGAAAGGTCTCACGTTCAGTGTAAGGGTTTCGGGCTTTGGGCTTCTTGTAAGCCTTAGCGATTGAACTTTGGGGTTTGGGGTTTTGGGTTGTTTCCATTTCGAGGGTCAGGGTTCTATGTTCAAACCTAGCTTTGGGTTTAGGTTAGAAGGGGCCCCCACCCTGTAATAGTGACCATAAGGATTATATAGGATTATATTAGGGCACTTTTATATTCCTATTATACCACTATTACAGGGTGGGGGCAGCTTCTAAGGTTTAGGGCCTTACGGTTAAGGGTTAAGAGCTCAGCTTGTAAAGGGCTCCGTCTGACTGTGCGAACAAGGCTTTTTTGGGGTTTAGGGTTTAGGGTTGAGGGTGCATATCTTAGAACTCTCTTGAAGCATTGCTGCGTTTGGGAAGGGGGGTGGTGGTTGTGAAGATCTCTGCACAAGTTCAGCTACTGCCATTGAGGGTATGGAGCTTCGCCTTAAAACTGCCTAGATTGACGTGTTTTCATGGATGATGAGAACCTCCAGCATCAACATCAAACAACGACTTGGAGCAGTGATCACAACCACCATGAGCATCAACATCAGCCTGGTGTCAAGGATGACGCGGAAACGGATCGATGGTCCCAAAGGTCCTTTAAGGGTCCTCTCAAGGGTTCATTTAAAAGCTTCCTTTAAAGGCTTCGAAGGGCTCCTTTAAGGGTTGCTTTAAGGATTCCTTTAAGGGTTCCTTTAAGGGGTTCCTTTAAAGGCTTCTTTAGCTCCTCTATGAGCTCCTCTAAGGATTCCTGGCCCGAAGCCTGGCCCCGCACCCTTCTTGGAGGGTCGGGGGGGGACTCAGTAAGTAGGTAGTAAGTAGACTTATAAGTACCCTAAAAGGGACCCTAATTGGGGTTATGGTACTGATATAAGTCTGTAGAATAACCAGTTACTAAGTCCCCCTAAACCCTAAACCCTATACCCTTATGTGGCACGGACCTTTAGGTATAATGTGTGGGTTCTGTTGGGTCAACTTTAATTGCTTCCCACTCTGGAGGCTGTTTTGCAGGCACCGTCCATCAAACAGCCGTGAGTTTAACTAGCGTAACTAGCGGTTGAACCAACAATCGGTCGCAACACAGTGAGATGCTATGTTGCCTTTGTCACGCTGTGACAGATCCAGACCGCGAATGCTGTGGGGAATCGTAAGCGGACCTCCGATGATACAGTTCTCAAGGGCGTAAGGCAACGAAGAGATTTTGATATGTGGTTACAGACCGTGCCTAGACCTCTGGAGCGGTTCGTCGAGTAGCACATGACAACAGAAGCTGTCACACCTTCGTCATATATCTCTGACGATCGCGCAACCTTTTTCATCTGCTTTCATATCGGCGGCGCGGTCCGCGATTCGGAGTTCATTCGTCTCTTCTCCTTTTCAACACATGGAAGAGAGCGTTCGATCAAAAAGAAGGGACGGAGCTCTTCCAAACTTCAAACCTTGACAAGAGAAGCCTGGTCCTCCCTTGCGGCCTTCAAAGGGCAAATAGCAGCCTTCTACCTCATCCTCTGAAACAAGCAGAAAACTCAATCCAAGCTACTCTCGGTAAGAGAAGACAGCTTCTTTCCAGAAGAGCTCTTCATCTTTTGGCAAGTCTTCATCCTAATCCTACGAAGACTGAAGAGAGCTCGCCCCTGAAAACATGGACAGAGCTCCCCCGGTATTCAAAAGCAATGCATAAGTTCTGTACTTCATCCTCGACAAGATTAGAGCTTCCTTCAACTTAACGAGACAGACGAGGGCCCCATCTCAAATTAGCACACAACCCCATCCAATTTCGCGAGAGAGAAGAGTGCTCATCCTCGACAAGAAGAGACTGAGAGCTTCCTCCAATCTGATGAGACAGAAGAGAGCTCCATTTACAAAATGACAACCATGTCCCTACAAGATATCGAGGAAAAGGAGAGCTCCGTTTGTTTACCCCTCAGTCGGCAAGAAGAGACAACGCTTCTTTACAGGTAAGAAAAGGAGATCATGGCTATCCCTTCTACCTTTTCAATATATGGAAATGAACAGAAGAGATAGCGGAGCTCCTACCCAACCTTCATAGAGAGAAATCCTGCCCTTCTCTCAACGTTGAAAACTCCCCCACCTCATGCCACCAACAAGAAAAGAGCTCCTCCCCAAGATTTTCGTGGTAAGAGAAGAGAGCTTCCTTCTCGAAGAGAAGTCCATTACCTGTTGGGAGGCCGCTTCTCAGTCTTGCGAAGACTGGAGGGACGTCACTCCTAGCCGTGGCCAGAGAGGACAGAGACGACCCCCCCCCCCAACAGTGTGTGAGTTCATCGAAAACAGGAAGAAAGCTCGCTCCAATTTCACAAGAAAGAAAGTTGGCTGCTCCAAAAACCTCTTGGTAAAGGAAGAGATCCCGTTGCAGGTCCTCCACCCCAACAATTGAAAAGACAAGCCCCTCGAACTTCTCAGAAAAACACGCGCTCTGTTTACCTCTCTGTCGACAACAAGAAGACTCCTTTCTCTCTTAGTCAGCGGCGAGAGCTCCTGACCATCTCCTCTCCACTCCTCTTCAATACATTGAAGCGAGCGTTCGATCAAAAAGAAGGGACGGAGCTCTTCCAAACTTCAAACCTTGACAAGCGAAGTCTGGTCCTCCCCTGCGGCTTTCAAAAGGCAAAGAGAAGCCCTCGACCTCATCCTCGGAAACTAGCAGAGAACTCGATCCAAGTTACTCTTGGTAAGGAAAGACAGCTTCTTTCTAGAAGAGAGCTCCTTTGCCTCTCGGTTAGAGGAAGAGATACACTGGCAAGAGAGGACAGAGCTCCAGCAGCTTCCAAAAAGAAAAGCCCTCTCTACCTCGTCCTCGACAAGAAGAGACTGAGAGCTTCCTCCAATCTAATGAGACAGAAGCAAGCTCCATCTCAAAAAAAAACAAAGAAGGCCCTCCAAGATATCGAGAAAGAAGAGAGCTCCGTTTACCCCTTAGTCGGCAAGAAGAGACCTCCTTCTTTCTAGGCAAAAGGAGATGCTGACTATCCCCTCTACCCTTTCAAAAGACGAAGAGAGCATACGCTCAAAGAAAGGGTGGAGCCCTTCAAACAAAGAGGTCTGGCCCTCTTGAAAAGAAACAGACCTCGTCCACCTCATGCTCTAAAAAAAAAGAAGAGA
Organism: Symbiodinium sp. CCMP2592; assembly: GCA_905221615.1. Lineage (NCBI taxonomy): Eukaryota > Dinophyceae > Suessiales > Symbiodiniaceae > Symbiodinium > Symbiodinium sp. CCMP2592. The sequence continues at coordinate 163,533 of CAJNDT010000395.1, forward strand.
GCTCCCCCCGACATTTTCGTTGTAAGAGAAGCGAGCTTCTTTCTAGAGAGCTCCATTGACTCTTGGTAAGTCGCTTCTCAACTTTGAGAAGAGTGAAGAGACCTCACCCCCAGCCAGAGAGGACAGAGACGCCCCTACCCTCAACAATGAAGCAATACCTTATCATCCAAAACCAAAAGAAAGCTCCCTCCAATTTCATAAAGAAGAAGAAGGCTGCTCCTTTACCACTCGGTAAAGGAGGAGATCCCGTGGCAGGTCCCCTACCCCCAACGACCCAGAAGACAGGCCCCTCTAGCTTCTCGAGAAAAATTACATAAGCCCTTCCAACTTCGCGAAAGAGGAGATCGCTCCACTTATCCCTCAGTCGGAGCTCCTGACTATCCCTTCTTCCTCTTCAGAAGTTGGACTGGAGCTTACCAGAGCTCCCCCAACTTCCAAAGACAAAAGCAAAAGAAGAAGAGACTGAGAGCTTCCTCCAACCTGATGAGACAGAAGAGAGCTCCATCTACAAAATGAAAACCATGTACCTACAAGTTATCGAGAAAAAGGAGAGCTCCGTTTACCCCTCAGTCGGCAAGAAGAGACCAAGCTTCTCTACAGGTAAAAAACGAGATCCTGACTATCCCTTCTACCTTTTCAAAATTATGGAAGTGAACCTAAGAGATGGTGGAGCTCCCACCCAGCCTCTTTTCCTGCTTTCAACCTTGAAAACTCCCCCACCTCATGCCGCCAACAAGAAGAGAGCTCCTCCCCAAGAGTTCCGTGGTAAGAGAAGAGGGCTTCTTTCTAGAAGAGATGTCCATTATCTATTGGTAAGCCGCTTCTCAAGACTGGACTTCACTCCTAGCCACAGAGGACAGAGACGACCCCCCCCAACAGTGTGTGAGTTCTCTACCTAATCATCGAAAACAGGAAGAAAGCTCGCTCCAATTTCACAAGAAAGAAGAGGGCTGCTCCAAAAACCTCTTGGTAAAGGAAGAGATCCCGTTGCAGGTCCTCCACCCCAACAATTGAAAAGACAAGCCCCTCTAACTTCTCAGAAAAACACGCGCTCTGTTTACCTCTCTGTCGACAACAAGAAGACTCCTTTCTCTCTTAGTCAGCGGCGAGAGCTCCTGACCATCTCCTCTCCACTCCTCTTCAATACATTGAAGCGAGCGTTCGATCAAAAAGAAGGGACGGAGCTCTTCCAAACTTCAAACCTTGACATTCGAAGTCTGGTCCTCCCCTGCGGCCTTCAAAAGGCAAAGAGAAGCCCTCGACCTCATCCTCGGAAACTAGCAGAGAACTCAATCCAAGTTACTGTTGGTAAGAGAAGACAGCTTCTTTCTAGCAGAGAGCTCCTTTGCCTCTCAGTAGAGAAAGAGATACACTGGCACGAGAGGACAGAGCTCCAGCAGCTTCCAAAAAGAAAAGCCCTCTCTACCTCGTCCTCGACAAGAAGAGACTGAGAGCTTCCTCCAGTCTAATGAGACAGAAGCAAGCTCCATCTCAAAAAAAACAAAGAAGCCCCTCCAAGATATCGAGAAAGAAGAGAGCTCCGTTTACCCCTTAGTCGGCAAGAAGAGACCTCCTTCTTTCTAGGCAAAAGGAGATGCTGACTATCCCCTCTACCCCTTCAAAAGACGAAGAGAGCATACGCTCAAAGCAAGGATGGAGCCCTTCAAACAAAGAGGTTTGGCCCTCTTGAAAAGAACCAGAAGTCGTCCACCTCATGCTCTAAAAGAAAAAGAAGAGAGCTCCCCCTGACATTTTCGTTGTAAGAGAAGAGAGCTTCTTTCTAGAGAGCTCCATTTACTCTTGGTAAATCGCTTCTCAACTTGAGAAGAGTGAAGACACCTCACTCCTAGCCAGGGAGGACAGAGACGCCCCCCCCACCCTCGACAATGTATGAGTTCTCTACTCTCTACCTAACCATCGAGAACCAAAGGAAAGCTCCTTCCAATTTCATAAAGAAGAAAAGGGCTGATCCTTTTCCACTCGGTCAAGGAGGCCGTCACCCGCCGGGATTCATTGAAAAAATAAAGACCCTGGCCAGGCCCGGCCGTCGCCCAGCAGGAATTTTTAAACTTTTTGAAAAAATAAAGACAAATTTCTCAATAATTTCAATTTTTCAAAAATTTCCTTCAAAAGGAAAAATTTTTGAAAAAATTGAAATTTTTGAAAAAATAAAGACCCTGGCCAGGCCCGGCCGTCGCCCACCAGGAATCTTTAAAATTTTTGAAAAAATTGAAATTTTTGAAATTTTTGAAAAAATAAAGACAAATTTCTCAATAATTTCAATTTTTTCAAAAATTTCCTTCAAAAGGAAAAATTATTAAAAAAATTGAAATTTTTGAAAAAATAAAGACCCTGGCCAGGCCCGGCCGTCGCCCACCAGGAATCTTTAAAATTTTTGAAAAAATTGAAATTTTTGAAATTTTTGAAAAAATAAAGACAAATTTCTCAATAATTTCAATTTTTTCAAAAATTTCCTTCAAAAGGAAAAATTTTTGAAAAAATTGAAATTTTTGAAAAAATAAAGACCCTGGCCAGGCCCGGCCGTCGCCCACCAGGAATCTTTAAAATTTTTGAAAAAATTGAAATTTTTGAAATTTTTGAAAAAATAAAGACAAATTTCTCAATAATTTCAATTTTTTCAAAAATTTCCTTCAAAAGGAAAAATTTTTGAAAAAATTGAAATTTTTGAAAAAATAAAGACCCTGGCCAGGCCCGGCCGTCGCCCACCAGGAATCTTTAAAATTTTTGAAAAAATTGAAATTTTTGAAATTTTTGAAAAAATAAAGACAAATTTCTCAATAATTTCAATTTTTTCAAAAATTTCCTTCAAAAGGAAAAATTTTTGAAAAAATTGAAATTTTTGAAAAAATAAAGACCCTGGCCAGGCCCGGCCGTCGCCCACCAGGAATCTTTAAAATTTTTGAAAAAATTGAAATTTTTGAAATTTTTGAAAAAATAAAGACAAATTTCTCAATAATTTCAATTTTTTCAAAAATTTCCTTCAAAAGGAAAAATTTTTGAAAAAATTGAAATTTTTGAAAAAATAAAGACCCTGGCCAGGCCCGGCCGTCGCCCACCAGGAATCTTTAAAATTTTTGAAAAAATTGAAATTTTTGAAATTTTTGAAAAAATAAAGACAAATTTCTCAATAATTTCAATTTTTTCAAAAATTTCCTTCAAAAGGAAAAATTTTTGAAAAAATTGAAATTTTTGAAAAAATAAAGACCCTGGCCAGGCCCGGCCGTCGCCCACCAGGAATCTTTAAAATTTTTGAAAAAATTTAATTTCAAATTTTTTCAAAAATTTTAAAGATTCCTGGTGGGCGACGGCCGGGCCTGGCCAGGGTCTTTATTTTTTCAAAAATTTCAATTTTTTCAAAAATTTTTCCTTTTGAAGGAAATTTTTGAAAAAATTGAAATTATTGAGAAATTTGTCTTTATTTTTTCAAAAATTTCAAAAATTTCAATTTTTTCAAAAATTTTAAAGATTCCTGGTGGGCGACGGCCGGGCCTGGCCAGGGTCTTTATTTTTTCAAAAATTTCATTTTTTCAAAAATTTTTCCTTTTGAAGGAAATTTTTGAAAAAATTGAAATTATTGAGAATTTGTCTTTATTTTTTCAAAAATTTCAAAAATTTCAATTTTTTCAAAAATTTTAAAGATTCCTGGTGGGCGACGGCCGGGCCTGGCCAGGGTCTTTATTTTTTCAAAAATTTCAATTTTTTCAAAAATTTTTCCTTTTGAAGGAAATTTTTGAAAAAATTGAAATTATTGAGGAATTTGTCTTTATTTTTTCAAAAATTTCAAAAATTTCAATTTTTTCAAAAATTTTAAAGATTCCTGGTGGGCGACGGCCGGGCCTGGCCAGGGTCTTTATTTTTTCAAAAATTTCAATTTTTTCAAAAATTTTTCCTTTTGAAGGAAATTTTTGAAAAAATTGAAATTATTGAGAAATTTGTCTTTATTTTTTCAAAAATTTCAAAAATTTCAATTTTTTCAAAAATTTTAAAGATTCCTGGTGGGCGACGGCCGGGCCTGGCCAGGGTCTTTATTTTTTCAAAAATTTCAATTTTTTAAATAATTTTTCCTTTTGAAGGAAATTTCTGAAAAAAATTGAATTTTTTGAAACTGGTTTCTGTATTCTCGTATCCCCTATGCGTCTTTCGAAACAACAGAGACCTGCAAATCATACATAGAGGTCCAATACACATACCCTTATAGAATCCCTATAGATCCCTTTAAAGGGGCCCTTAAGGAACCCATGGTGTTACTAAGTCCCCAGATCCTCCAAGTTGAAGTGTAAGGCACTGAAGGCTGGGAGCCTCAGAGCTAGGACCTCAACCCCAAAGCCCATGAGCAGAACCGGTTTAGGGTTTAGGGCTCCTATGACAGAGAGGGTTCAGTGTTTAAGGTTTAGGGTTTAGGGTTTTAGGGTTTTAGGGTTTCAGGGGTTAAGGTTTAGGGATTAGGGTTTAAGGCTTTGCGGTTTCAGGGCTTAGGGTTTAGGCTTTAGGGTTTTAGGGTTTAGGGCTTCGGGTCGTAAAGGGCCTGCCGGTCAAAGCACTTTATAACACTTCGCAGCCCAGACCCCCGGGAGGATCTAGAAAGTAGATCCCCTGATATGGGGCCCTATACTACTAAGGGTACTTTACAGGAACCCCCATTAAGGGATCTACTTTTTGGATCCTCCCGGGGGTCTGGGGGTCTAACAGAAAGCTTCAGATCCTCAAGGCGTACTACCGTCGGCGTGGGGCTTCGGCTGTCTATGAGCGCTTTTCGGGTTCAGGGGCATGGAGATCTGGTTCGGGGACTTACTAGGTAAGCTTACAGTAAAGTAACTATGCTATGCTATAGCTATATCAACTTCTACCTAGCTAACTTTGTCTTGAAAGGTAAGAAGATTGCCAATTGCCAATGTCTGTGGATCCTTATAAGATATAACGGAACTCATACCCAGTTGAATGCCTAGAAGCCTTGTCGTTACTGCGTCCGCAGTCTGGCGACTAAAAAATGGGTAGTTGTCCAAAACTAAGGTCCACTTTAAAGTCCTGTTTATGAGGGTGTTGTATTTTATAAGGGACCCAAAAAACTACTGTTTGCTTAAGAACACCCAAAAAATAAAACATGTATTCCTTATAGGGATAATATAGGGATTATCATTTTCTATTTTTTTGGGGGTCCTTAAGCAAATAGTAGAAAAGCACCCTAATTTAGAGAACTAGCCATCTCCACCGACACTCGAGGCTTCGCAGGTTAGGGTTCAAGGGTTGATGCGGGCCCTGTAGGGTGTAAGGCCGTACATCCTGAACTTCAACCCTAAACCCTAAACCCTCAAACCCTAAACCCTAAACCGTGGGAACTTCCCTAAACCGTGAACCCTTAAGCCGAAGATGCAAGTTGCACCCTTCGGACGCCTGATGTCATACTGAGCTCGACCTCTCTGAGAGCCACCATCATACGACTTCACCTTGCTACAGACCATGCTGTCCCAAGCAGGTTCGTAGTGAAATCCCTCTATATATATATATATATATATCTCTCTCTCTCTCTCTCTCTCGCTCTCTCTCTATCCCTCTCTCTCTCTCTCGAAACCACTACCCCCACTACCACCGGGACGAGCAGATGACCACGATGACGACAACGACCACGAGACGCAGCAAGACCACTACCTACTACTCCTGCTACCACTACCACTACCACTACCACTACCACTACCACTACCACTACCACTACCAATACCACTGCCACTGCCACTGCCACTACCAGTACCAGTACCAGTACCAGTACCACTACTACTACTCCTCCTCCTTCTCTGCAGGACCGTTGCTGCGGATCCCTAAGGTTCAGAGGCTGAGGGGATTACTTGGAGGATCATGGGACTTAGTCAGTAGGTTATAAGTGGGGTTATAAGTCCCCTAAATGGGGTTCTCCTAAGTATAACCTCTTTATAACCTTGCTGACTAAGTCCCATGAGCCTCCAAGTAGAGATTTGTTGTCAAACGTATGTTGAACCTTTCTCTTCGGGAGAGCGTCTGGGAAGCGAAGATTGAGGGTTCCGGGGTTTGGACATTCAGGGGTGCAGTCTTAACTTAGGAATTCAAGGTTACGGGTTTAGGGCTTGCCCAAAATGCTAGCCCGTGGCGCAAAGCGATGCCAAACTTGAGCCGTCGGAGGCCTAGCATGTACGTTTTACCTCGCGGGGAGGTTGCAAGTCAGGTTGCCACTAACCCGATCCAGACTTGAAACGTGTCCCTAAGCCCGATCTCCTAAACTCCTAAGCCCGATCTCCTGACAACAATCGAACCTTTGCAGATTCCGTCCGAATTGTGCAAAATCTGTACACTCTCTCGCTCTTTCTTGCGCTGGCTCCCTCCCTCTCTCTCTGCATGCAGTTGTGCGACTTTCAGCCGCTCGTTCAAAAGAACTGGTCTGTGCGGAGAGGTCGACGTTGACAACCTGCTGCAGCAACCTAAACCCTATAACGGGTACTCTTCCACGGTTGCTTTGAGAGTCACTGAAGGCTTCGCAATTCTGACTTGGAGTTTGGGAGCTGCTAAGCCAGGCTTATGGTTGGGGAGCTCACACCGGTCGCAGCGGTCGCAGCGTTTCACGAGAAACGGTGGAAGCACTGGAAACCCTCCCAAACCCTAAACCCTAAAACAAAAAAACCATACCCCAAGCTATAAACCCTCAAAACCCTGAACCCTAAGCCCCAAACCCCAAAACCTGAACCCTAAGCCCCAAAACCGAAAGCCCACTTCAGCTGGTCTTCCCAAGCCCCTACACCCCTAAGCCCCCTAAACTGTCTGGTTTCTAGTAAGGTATGGAGGAATGGATTATGGAGACTATAAGCGCGGAATATATAGGGACTACTATGGGGATCGGAAATGGGTTCTGGAGACTATTGGTGAGGATTATATAAGGACTACCACAGGGATCCATTCCCCCATTCCCTACTAAGCACCAGACAGTGCAGCCTAAAGCAAGCCCTCAGACCCTAAACAATAAACCCTAAACCCCAAACCCTTAAACCCTAAAAACTAAACCCTGAACCCTAAACCCTAAACTAAACCCCAAACCCCTAAACCCTAAACCTTGTGGTCTCCTAGCTTAAGACCTCGATACGCCCGACCTTCTAGCTTGAACTGGGCGCGACTACGCTTCAGGGATTCTAAAACATCCTCTAAGCTTCGTGAAACCCTAAACGCAGAACGAAATTCTGCAAAGCCCCCTGATAAAAACCCTGACAATCTACTTTTTACAAAACCCTTGTAAACCTTCACCGATCCATCAAACCTTTGAATTCCGAACAGTCGTCCTCAATCCACGACAACCTTTGAACCTTCCCTCCCCCCACCCACCCTCTAGCCACTTACGTAGACCAAAACAAGAAGAACAAAAATCCCAGATTGCCCCAAAACTTCAAAAACCGAGAAGTAAAGCCCAAAAACACCCTTCAAGCTTTACAAGGCTTCAAGAAAGCCGTCAATCAGAAGATGGCAGCTTCAGCTTCGCATTCCCACTGGGACCCTGACTCTGCGCCGGGCGGGCCGGCCATAACCTCGCTGATCTCTTTGGAAGTTTTGGGTTCCGGAAGTTGCCTCACTTCCATATGGTGCCAGGGTTCAGCCATGAGGATTGTAGAGCTTCAGGTTTAGAGTTTCAGGCTTCCGCGTTTTGCGGGGCTTCGAGGGTTTGGGAGTAAAGCTCTGGTGTTGTTTTAGGGTTTAGGGTTGAAGGTTTAGGGTTTAGGGCAGATTCAAGAAATTCAGGCTCTGCCGCCCCTCGCCCGGATGCGCGAGGGCTTAAATCCGTCTTGCACAGCTTGAAATCGGACCCCTTTATGCCTTCTTGGACGATCATGCAAAAGAAGAAGGGCTACCAAAGACATTATGGGGCTTAGGGCTAAGCTGTAGGAATCGGGCTCATGTAGCCCCATTCTAGGTACTGGGATCAGTTTCACACGAACTTAAAAACCCAAACCCAAAAAAAAACAAAGCCACTACAAGCAAACCCCTAAACCCTAAACCCTAAACCCTAAACCGAAACCCCAAAACTCCAAAAAAACCCAAGCTCCAAGCCCTCCAGTCTGCTGCGACTTGAGGTCAGGAAAGAAGCCCCGAAGGTTTGGGGTTTAGGGTTTGGGGTTTGGGGGTTTAGGGTTTAGGGTTAGGGTTCAGGGTTTAGGGTTAGGGTTTGGGGTTTAGGGTTTGGGGTTTGGGGGATTAGGGGTTAGGGTTTAGGGTTTGGGGTTTAGGGTTTGGGGTTTGGGGGTTTTGGGGTTAGGGTTTAGGGTTTGGGGTTTGGGGTTTGGGGTTAGGGTTCAGGGTTTAGGGTTAAGGTTTGGGGTTTAGGGTTTGGGGGTTTAGGGTTTAGGGTTTAGGGTTTGTCCATCGTATTCGCTCGCTCGGGTGTAAATCTCCCCGAGCCGCTCGCTCCAGCACAGCTAAGTGACTCCCACCCTAGACCCACCCAGACACAACTCAATTAGGGTTTAGGGTTTTCTACCCCCCAAACCCCCCTATCAAGGGGGGCTTATTTTTTCTTCACGACTTCCCAGCGCAGGCGCGGGTTTGGCTTAGTGGGCCTGTAGTTTTCTTATAGGCAGAAAGGTAGTTGAGGAGATGCAAGTCATGACATTTGACAGCTATGGTTGCTATCGTAAAGCGATGGCGTGACCGCAGCCTCAGCTGTTTCAGGCAGTGCTTTCTTTCGTTGAATAGCTCTCTTGAAGGCCAATCGGCAAGACCAACACAAATTTTCTAGCTTATATAACGATTATAGAGAAATAGCACTGTGGCCTTGTTGTTTTGCAGGTCCACGAAGCCGAACAGCAGTGGGCACTGTCCGATGTCGAAACTGAAAGATATGAAATCGAATTCGACAGCTGTAGTTTGTAACGTTTTTATAGGCCCCCTAGGCCGAACGTTTATATTTCAGAAAGGTTTGCTCCACGGAGGAATGAAAGTACCTCCACGTTGCAGTACAGTGCGGGGTTGGGTCCCTTCACAGAGAAGGACGACGGACGCTTACGGGAAGACTGTGCCTTTACGGAGCCCCTTACGGGGAGGGAGGGTCCTTACGGGAAGGGCCAGTCCTTACGGGGAGGGTCCTTTACGGGGCTGGGTCCCTTCACAAAGAAGGACGACGAAGAGGCTTACGGGAAGACTGTGCCTTTACGGAGCCCCTTACGGGGAGGGAGGGTCCTTGCGGGAAGGGCCAGTCCTTACGGGAATACGGGAAGACTGTGCCTTTACGGAGCCCCTTACGGGGAGGGAGGGTCCCTTACGGGGCTGGGTCCCTTCACAACGACGAAGAGGCTTACGGGAAGACTGTGGCTTTACGGTGCCCCTTACGGGGAGGGAGGGTCCTTACGGGAAGGGCCAGTCCTTACGGGGAGGGTCCCTTACGGGGCTGGGTCCCGTCACAGAGAAGGACGACGAAGAGGCTTACGGGGAAGACTGTGCCTTTACGGAGCCCCTTACGGGAAGAGAGAGGGTCCTTGACGGGAAGGGCCAGTCCTTACGGGGGGGAGGGTCCCTTACGGGGCTGGGTCCCTTCACAGAGAAGGACGACGAAGAGGCTTACGGGAAGATTGTGCCTTTACGGAGCCCCTTACGGCAGGATCCTTACGGGAAGGGCCAGTCCTTACGGGGAGGGTCCCTTACGGGGCTGGGTCCCTTCACAGAGAAGGACGACGAAGAGGCTTACGGGAAGACTGTGCCTTTACGGAGCCCCTTACGGGGAGGGAGGGTCCTTACGGGAAGGGTTAGTCCTTACGGGGAGGGTCCCTTACGGGGCTGGGTCCCCTCATAGAGAAGGACGACGAAGAGGCTTACGGGAAGCCTGTGCCTTTACGGAGCCCCTTACGGGGAGGGTCCTTACGGGAAGGGCCAGTCCTTACGGGGAGGGTCCCTTACGGGGCTGGGTCCCTTCAGAGGGAAGACGACGAAGAGGCTTACGGGAAGACTGAAGAGCCTTACGGGGAGGGAGGGTCCTTACGGGAAGGGCCAGTCCTTACGGGGAGGGTCCCTTACGGGGCTGGGTCCCTTCATAGAGAAGGACGACAAAGAGGCTTACGGGAAGACTGTGCCTTTACGGAGCCCCTTACGGGGCGGGGGGTCCTTACGGGAAGGCCAGTCTTTACGGGGAGGGTCCCTTACCGGGCTGGGTCCCTTCACAGGGGCCCTTTACGGGAGTCCTTACGGGGAGGGTCGCTTACGGGGCTGGGTCCCGTACGGGGAAGACTGTGCCTTTACGGAGCCCCTTACGGGGAGGGAGGGTCCTTGACGGGAAGGGCCAGTCCTTACGGGGGGGAGGGACCCGTCCCTTAGGGGGCTGGGTCCCTTCACAGAGAAGGACGACGAAGAGGCTTACGGGAAGATTGTGCCTTTACGGAGCCCCTTACGGCAGGATCCTTACGGGAAGGGCCAGTCCTTACGGGGAGGGTCCCTTACGGGGCTGGGTCCCTTCACAGAGAAGGACGACGGACGCTTACGGGAAGACTGTGCCTTTACGGAGCCCTTTACGGGGAGGGAGGGTCCTTACGGGAAGGGCCAGTCCTTACGGGGAGGGTCCCTTACGGGGCTGGGTCCCTTCACAACGACGAAGACGCTTACGGGAAGACTGTGCCTTTACGGAGCCCCTTACGGGGAGGGAGGGTCCTTGGGAAGGGTTAGTCCTTACGGGGAGGGTCCCTTACGGGGGCTGGGTCCCTTCACAAGAAGACTGTGCCTTTACGGAGCCCCTTACGGGGAGGGACGGGAAGGGCCAGTCTTTACGGGGAGGGTCCATTACGGGGCTGGGTCCCGTCACAGAAGGACGACGAAGAGGCTTACGGGGAAGACTGTGCCTTTACGGAGCCCCGGAGGGAGGGTCCTTGACGGGAAGGGCCAGTCCTTACGGGGGGGAGGGTCGCTTACGGGGCTGGGTCCCTTCACAGAGAAGGACGACGAAGAGGATTACGGGAAGACTGCTGACTCCTCTGGGGGTACCCCCCGACCACCAAACAAAGCCGTTACCGTGCGTTCTGGCGTTTTGAAGGCAAATTTGGCAGGTCGCCCCCCCTAGGAGCGGCCCAAAAGGCCCCGGGACCCCACACTCTGCCAGCCGGGGCGGGCCCAGACCCCCCTGGGGGTACCCCCCCGACCACCAAACAAACCCGTTACCGCACGCCACTGGGAAATGGTCTGGGTTTAAGGGTATTAGCTTTTGCTACGTAATAGAGGTGTGCTTGCCGGGCACACTAGACCAGCCTACCTCACTTGGTGGTATGGCCGTGGCCTTACCGCAAAGCGTCTGTTCCAGGCCCAGCTGGAGGCTTAACCCTCCAGCAGCCTCCTGCAATTCGCAAAGCAATTCGTAAGGCCGCTCACAGCACAGCTGCTCGGGCTCTGCCTGGCCTCAGCAGACACCGCTCGGGCTCTGCTTCATGCGCGCTATCGAGCCCTCGCTAAGTTTGGGGTTTAGGGTTAGGGTTCAGGGTTTAGGGTTAGGGTTTGGGGTTTGGGGTTTGGGGTTTAGGGGTTTGGGGTTTAGGGTTTAGGGTTTGGGGTTTAGGGTTAGGGTTCAGGGTTTAGGGTTAGGGTTTGGGGTTTGGGGTTTGGGGTTTAGGGGTTTAGGGTTTAGGGTTTGGGGTTTAGGGTTTGGGGTTTAGGGTTAGGGTTCAGGGTTTAGGGTTAGGGTTTGGGGTTTGGGGTTTGGGGTTTAGGGGTTTAGGGTTTAGGGTTTAGGGTTTGGGGTTTAGGGTTAGGGTTTCGGGGGCCGCAGAAACAGTAGCCTCAAACCCTCAAGCCAACGATCTAAACCCTAAACTCCAAATCCCTAACATCACCTTAATCCTATCTGGAGCCCACACCCTGCCCCAAAGCAAAAAAAACAAATAGGTAGTTGTCAAAATTAGGGTCCCTTTTTGGGATACCCTATATATTAGGTGCCGTATTGTAATGGGGACCCAAAAAGGGACCCTAATTTTGACAACCACCCAAATGCAGATGAGCAAAGACGAGTAGCATCTCAAAGCAGCCTACAAAGCGAATGTAATAGCACCGGAAACCCCCTGAAGTCTTGCGGAACCCACAGAACCTCGCGTAGAACCCTTGGACAACTCTACGAAACCTCAGAAGTTCTCTAAAGACACCCTTTTTTTAACCCTAAATCCTACTCCCCTAAACCCCTAAACCCCTAAACCCCTAGGCCCCTAGGCCCTAAACCCTAAACCCCAAACCCCTAAACCCTGACCCTAAGCGTCCAGCCCTCCCCAGGCAGCTCGTCGGCCGCCGACACCCAGCGGCTAGGACACGTCACTGGAGCCAGAGAAGGGCGCGCGGAAGCCGCGGAAGACGTGGCTGCAGAGGTTTACGACTTAGGCCTTAGGGTTCCCAGAGACTCCAATATCCCTTAATTAAGGCATATTCCTTAAATTATAGTAGGATCCCTAATATGATTTAAGGAATATTCCTTAATTAAGGCATATTGGAGTCTCTGGGTTTGAAGGTCTAGGGCTTTAGGGCTTAAGTTTACGTTTTTTTGGTGGGTTTCTGGTTGAGGGTTCAGGGTTTAGGCTTTAGGGTTCAGGGTTTACTATACCCCCCTTAGAGCCATAATTAAAATGATATGGATTATTCTTCTCTTGAACTTTATATGAACAAAAATACAAAATGATTCCTAAGGAGACGATAGTTGACCGTTTAAGGTTTGGGATTTGGGGTTCAGGGCCCCCAACCCTGAACCCTAAGCCCGCAAGCCCTACGTACAGTGAGCATCAACGCTTCAGTCCTTCTTCGGAGAAGCCCGAATAAGTTTCAAAGAACTGGATTTAAGTTTTTTCGTCCGAGAACTGCTATGTAATTATGAGGTCTCCTTGTGAGCTGTGTAGGCTTTGATGCTTGCGGAGATTAAGATCCCAGAGACTCCAATATCCCTTAATTCAGGAATATACCTTAGATCATATTAGGGATCCTATCATAATTTAAGGTATAGTCCTTAATTAAGTGATATTGGAGTCTCTGGGATCGGCCCTTCAAAGTAGGCCTGGAGGTCGGTGGCTATGAAAACGACAGGTTTTGCTCAAAGTACCAGAGGAGCAAACATGACACTGCCGTCATAAGTAGAGACAACCTGTAATTATATCCCAACTCACGAACCCCCTCGATCCTTCAAAACGCTAAAACGCCCTGCAAAACCCGCATAAACCCGCACAGAGCCCTACAAAACCCTCGAATTCCTGCCCACATCCCTCAGAACCTACCTCCCTGAACCGAAGACGCGCAAGCTTCCAATTTGAAACCCGGAGCACCCCCATCCCCATTTTCTATTTTTTCCACGCTCAAGCCCCAGAACTTTCAGAAGCTGCTGCCCGAAATCCAAAATCCTGAGGTCCAAAAATCAACCCTTGAGATCAGAACCAAGATAGAATAGTGAATAGTCATACCATCATCATTGGAATTGTCATGATAGTCGCCATCATCGCACCTACCACCTGCATGACTGCCACAATCATACCCATATGGTAGTTTCCGATAATTAGGGGTTCCGTATTTTGGGGTCCTGACAATAAAAATCCTACTATTTAAAGTACTATATTGGGGTCCCCCCCCTATATTCGGAAACTCCCATAGATCCTATAATGATGGGAGGCCAAAACGGGGGTTTAAGATTCTTCGGGTAGGGATTCCTTGATATGAACCCTAAAATGGGAACCCAAATCCCTGCTAAACCCCCATAGGCTAAAACCCCTTTTGGCCCCCTATGATATAAGACCTTAGACTTAGAGAGTAGGTAGTAAGTAGACTTATAAGTACCCTAAAAGGGACCCTAATTGGGGTTATGGCACTTATGAGTCTATAAAACAACCAGTTACTAAGTCCCCCGACCCTCCAAGTAGAACCCTGGAGGCGACACTTCGAACCCTGGCGGCGAAAACGCGGCATGCGATGCTGCGTGTTGCTGACGGAGTCCATGACCACGATCCTGTCCTTCTCAGACCCAGATGTTCAGGAAAAGAGGGATTTAGGGTTTAATGTTTAAAAGGGTTTAGGGTTTAGGGGTTTAGGGGTTTAGGGGTTTAGGGTTTAGTGTGAAGCCTCGGTGTTCAGGGTAAATTCAGCTTCAGGATCTGGGCTTTTCGATCGAGAGGCTTAGAGCCTGCTTGGAGGGTCGGGGGACTTAGTAACTGGTGATTTTATAGACTTACAAGTACCATAACCCCAATTAGGGTCCCTGTTAGGGTACTTAAAAGTCTACTTGCTGCCTACTTACTAAGTCCCCCGACCCTCCAAGTAAAGCCTAAACCTTCGGCTCAAGGCTTGAAGGATTCGGGCTTTGAGGCTCGGAACGGTATAGGGTTTAGGGTTTCAGGCTTGAGGAATGCAAGGTTTCGGCTTCAGCCGTTGGGCTTTTGGATCAAGGGCTTCGGCGTAAGGCTTGACCTGTGGAAGCCGTCCAAAACCCCAAACCCCTGAACCTCAAACCCTAAGCCCTAAGCCCTTTAGATTATGGAAGCCCAAACTCTCTGCCACCTCAGTCCCTCCCGAAAGAAGCTTCGCTACATCCTGTGGTGCAGGGCGAACCGATCTCCCGACAAACACCTTTACGGATTGCAGGGTATGAGGGGCTGAATTTGTACCCGTACAGTCACAGTCACCCAGCTGAACGACTTCCGCTGACTTAGTCCGTCTGTCGCAGCTTTTGGTAGGGTTTCACCTCTGCTTTTTTGATGTGTCTTCTTTGCTTCTCTGTTTCTTGTAGGGACCAAGCGCAGCAGCGGCTGTCACCGAGGCCCGCCCACGCCAAAAACTGATCTCCCGATAAACACCTTTGCCCTGAAACCTTGCAAAAGGCGGCTAGTACCCAGACCCCCGGGAGTATCCAAAAAGCAGATCCCTATAAAGTACCCTTAGTAGTATAGGGCCCAAATTAGGCGATCTACTTTTCAGATCCTCCCGGGGGTCTGGGTCTATGCTAGTATCTTCAACCAGTTGGAAAGCTATCTTCGGTTTCGGGTGGAGCGCTTGAGGCTTTTACGGAGCAGGGTTTGAAGTCATAGTACCCCCGAAACCCTAAACCATAAACCCCTCTAAACCCTGAACCGTGGGTGGTGATACTGTTGATGATATAAATCCTGCATTACCCATAAAAAGGAATATACCATAATTCCCATACTTTTGGGTCCTTAACCCAGACCCCCGGGAGGATCTAGAAAGTTGATCCCCTAATTTGGGGCCCTATACTACTAAGGGTACTTTATAGGAACCCCCATTAAAGGATCTACTTTTTGGATCCTCCCGGGGGTCTGGGAAGGTAATGCAGGATTTCTATCATCAACCGTAGCCACAGGCGGTCCCCAGGAGGAAGCCCGGCGAGGCCCCTGCAGGTAAAGTCTTTAGGGTTTAGGGTTTAGGGTTCAGGGTTTAGGGTTTGGGGCTTAGGGTTTAGGGTTTAGGGTTTAAGGCTTATGGCATTTAAAGCCGATTTCGAGGTTTTTGGCCTTGGGTTCGGGGTTTCTGCGTTTAGGGTTCGGATTTCCATGCTTGGGATTGGGGAGTGGTGAAGGATCTAAGGTTTGTGGTCTGCTTGGAGGCTCATGGGATTTAGTAAGTAAGGTTATAAGTAGGTTATACTTAGGATAACCCCACTTAGGGGACTTATAATCCCACTTATAACCTACTTACTACGTCCCATGATCCTCCAAGTGGGGTTCTATGGTGGAACTAGGGTGGTTGATTCAAGTCTGTGGGGTTTCTGTATAAGTTGAAAGGCGAGCTGATTGCAATGGTTCCAGAGTGTAGCAAGGAAAAAAGGCAGCTGCGGTGACACATACACTGTGCTAGGGCCTGGGGTATACCCACACGAATGACGGCAAGACTTCTTTTTTTCAGAACAACTCCTCACAGAAATCAAACCCTGAATGCGCAAAAAGATAGCTGAATCAACTTGGTTCCATCCTTTCCTTCGGGCCAGACTTTCGCCCTTCAGAAAAATCAGGGTTTCATCAGTGCTCAAGTTCGGATCTACAGAGTTTGACTGCGGGTTAGCGTGCAGGGTTCAAAGCTTGAAGGATTGATGATGCTAGGAATTATTGGGGCTGTCACCAGGTTGCACAATCTGACAGAAGAACCCTAAAGCCCAAACTCAGAACCCTGAATCCTATCATTTAAGTGCTGCGTCCGTTCAGTCAGCTTCTAGATCAGAACTTCGGCGTTCGGATGTGCATCCGCGCTCCGAATTGAAGCCCTGAATGAACACTAAGCTTGAGCCGTATTGCGTACAGTTGTACAGGGTTTAAGGTTTAAAGTTTAGGGCCAAAATTTAGGGGCACAGGCAAGCTGCACCTCATGCATCGCTCGTCAAGCTGATGAGCTTCCTGGAAAACCAGCAAGTCCGCCTCACAGTGCCAAGAGGCCAACTCTGGCTTGGAGGAAAAAGAGCCCATGTCTGTGGCTCTCTAAACCCAAACATCTAAATCTTGAGGGGTGCTTGAAGCCAAACTTCGGGATCTGGGCCTCCTCCATGATCGCCAACGCTGCCAGCAGCAGCTTCTGTGTGTGGCTAGGTCTGTAAATCTATGCCGAAACCTGACGCAGCAATGCCCACTTTCATTAGATTCTTGCCAGAATATACTGCGAAAACCTATCAAACAGACTACAGCATGCTTTACACGGCCATTATCGTTTTAGTACAAAACCTGCTCGAACAACATCGAATAGCAGAACATTTCCGGATGCTGACATTAGAACGTCATGACTTTGCTTCTGCTCTGCCATCCTTGAACCCCGAAGTGCAAATCTAGTTGCCATCCTGCACTTCTGCGGCTTCCAATTCTGCGAGTTCCGCAACACATTGCCTGTGCCCGCGACAACGAAGCATCAGCCTTCGCTTCACTACTTGGAGGATCATGGGACTTAGTAAGTAAGGTTATAAGTAGGTTATACTTAGGATAACCCCACTTAGGGGACTTATAACCCCACTTATAACCTACTTACTAAGTCCCATGATCCTCCAAGTACTCATGGCAAGTTGACTGCATCCTGGGGAGGACCATCTACTCTTGAGTTCCGCTCTCCCTGTCCGCTTTTTCAACTCTCAGGCGAAAGCGCCGTTGGGAATTGTGTCTTCTGCATGCCCATCGCTCTGCACAACTGTTCGAAGCAGAAACTACTACTTCCCTCTAGGCGGTGGAGGCGGCTTTCCACCTGACAGCTCCGACCCTTGTTGAGTGCTGCGACGGGTGCTCCCTTGGGTGCTTTGGTCATACACGGAACTCCACCACGACTGCTCTGTTTGCCCCGACGTGCCCGACATAGCCGATTTCGGTGGGCCAGCAGAGCCCCAGAAGGAGTCGGGAAGCACCCGCTTGCCTACCAGAACACCAGGAGGCGGCTTCCCACTTGACACTTTCGTCGACCCGGTCTCAGTGGAGTCTGCGGAGTCAGCTGTGCCGAGCTTTGCCCAGAAGGAGTCATCGTCCAGTGAGTCCGGAGGCGGTGCCGAGGATTTTCCGGCGGATCCGGCAGTAGGAGCCTTCCCCAGCAGAGGCTTCATCATGTCCTTTGCTAGAGGTACCGGCCCCTTTGCACGCGGAGGTCGCAAAGCCTCCTTCTCCTGCGGAGCCGGAGGTGGCAACGCATCCTTCTCTGGTGGAGGCGGAACAGCGTGCTTTGATCGCGGGGGTGGCAGCGGAGCTTGCGGCGGCTCCTCGCACTTCTTGGGACCGGGCTGGCGCATGAACCAGATATATGTCCCTTCATCCCACATGAGCATGGCATAAGCGCCAGCGACTCGCTGCCAGTGGCCCAGACCACCCGTGCCCATCATGACCTGGATTCCGTAGCCGGGCCACTTGGCCGCGGCCTTATCACCGATGCACTCACACATCTGCGTCTTGCTCGAGTCTACGCATTCAGGGGCTGCGTAGTCTCTCAACCATTCGAGGTCTTCCTCGGACATCCTCGCGGATCGCAGCACGTACGGGTAGATTAGTCCTGGCTGCGGGCTCTCCGGGCTGCTGCCCGTGTGGCGTACTGCGGCACAAGCTGAGACGAAGAGAGCAGCGACGATGGCTTTCATGGTCTCCAGGCACAAAGCTCCGAGTCCAGTGTTTCACAAACAACGGTTTTCCGACGCAATCGATAGAGTTCTGACACTCTTCTGGTTTGAGCAAGCAACAGAGGCGCACTTGCAACAAGGGCAGAAACAACCGCAAACACATGAATGCAATCTCAGATGCCTCTCTCCACGCCACTGTAGCTGGTCTCGCAATAAAACATGCAAAATATTGCAAGATTCTTCACTGGCTTCGTAGATGTCTATGACTCTGCGATATTTGCACTCTGAGCTCCTGCATTCCGTTAAGCAAAGCCTGAAGAGCTTCCGGCACCTCAGAGGAAGAAGAAAGGGTGAGGGATCAGAAAAAATTAAATAAGGATCAAAAAATTAAATGGAAGGATTAAAAAAATCAGGATCAAAAAAATTAAATCAATACAAAAACAGCAATTCCTGGTGCAGAGGAATCAATAAATACAGGAAACCTGAATTATAAAACAAATATTTTAAATACAGCACTTCTTGCGTTTTTGCCAGGGTAAACACTATTTTCCTACGGATTCTCTTTCATTTCCTGAGGATTTGCTTGGTTTTTTCCTCTGGAATACACGATTTTCCTACGGATTCCGTGTTATTTGCTTAAGTATTCATTGGTTTTTCCTAGGAAAAACGCTATTTTCCTATTACCTATGGCGTTCGTGTCATTTCTCGAGGTTTTCAGAAAGAAAACATACGTTACAAGGTTATTTTTTGGGAAAATCAAACTTTCCTTACAGTTTCGCATTTAGGACGGATTTCGTGTTGTAATTGTTGCTGGTAGTGTTGTTGTCGTTGTGGCTGTAATTGTAGCATGTTGTTGTTGTAGTTGTGCTAATAGTGGTAAAAGTAGAAGTAGAAGTAGAAGTAGAAGCTTTTGAGCTTTGCACGCAGCAGAGGGAGTCCGTCCGCCATGCGTCGGGAAAAGAGCGGACCACTTCAAGGGCCCGGAACCTGATGGTTCATGATCTTTGATCACCTCTGGAGAGGGACAAACAGCACACACCGTTCCGTAGAACCATTGAGCATGTGTGTTGCCCAGTTGCTAAGCATCTATGAGCGCTCCGGCGAAACATTACTCAGACTGTAGAAAACAGCATAGCAGGATTTGTGTTGGGCAACCGTGAGCTTGCCCCGCCGGATAGCAGTCCGCTCATCGTTGCAGCACCAAAAGCCATCCTGTACAAGTGTGGCGGTATAATGCCCGGTGGATGGGAGATTGCCATGGTGCTCAATGAATGCGCTCAGTCGGTACTCTGCATGATGCACATCCGACCTGGGCCCTCGAAGAACAGGTACGCGAAGTGTGCTATCCAGATGTACCTGAATATGGTTCTTGACGACTCGACCTCGACTTTGGGTAAATCTGTGTAGCTGTAAAATGAGAGCCGGGGGCACGATGTCCAAACCGTGGATACGATCTATGCACCGATGCCAATCATCAACTAGATGCTGATCCTGGGTGGTTCAGTGTTTCTGGAGGATGCCGGCAAATGGAGAATGATAGGCTGAGTGCATCGCCCCGCATCCAGTCGATGAAAAACCCCAGCCATGATTGGCGTTCGCGCCAACCATGAGCCTGCGAATATGCCAAAGCTGGAATGAGTCGTGAGGTGTGAGAAGAATTCACAAACATCATGTTGTCGATGTGCCTCACCCCAACCTTCAAGCAGTTTCTGCCACCTTCGATCATGTATCAACGTGAGGGGTGCAGTATTTGCACGTTGAAGAATACTGAGGAAGAAGCTGTCAGCATCATTGTCCGATGACAATCCCGTGCTCCCCAGTTGTTCAAGCAACCATGTGACAACCTGGACAACCGTGTTCATGTAGCATTGATTGCCCGTGTTTCGAAGTACAAGCTGAGTGGCCCGCTTAGAAGAAGATGAAGAAGAGGAGGCAGCAGGTGTCACTGCTGGCCGTACATTAAATCCCGAATGCGTTGCTCCATGGGGCTCCGGCCGAGGGTCTCCGTCTTGTAAGTGGTGCCGATGAGCTGGAAGATCGCATTGTTTTGGAGAATCCTCAGCGTCTCCCAAAGCGTTGTTGAGAACTGGCTCCTGAGAGACACGTCCATGACAAAGGTAGCCTGAGTCGTCATTGTCTCTGTGAGTTTGCGTTTGCACCGGAACCTGTTCACTATGGGATGCTTGAGACATTGTACCCAGGAGGCTCAAAACTTTCTTAAAACCCGGAGGGTTTAAGGAAAGGGTTTAAGGAACAGGGAGCGACAGCAGTACGCACACGGAGACTTCGTTTTGGTCCGCACAGCCCGACATCACACAGTGCAAATGACACCTCCTGCATACAGGAGATGACGAGAGGGATTTGCCCCCCCCATCCAGATTGGGCTGTTATGAACAGACCATATGAGAAATAATATACAGGGTGGGCCGGGTGGGACACTAAAAGGACTAAGAGTCCCCTTCCGGTTGATCCAGAATGTATCGGCGTAAGATATATCATTGAACTGACAAGGGGCGAACCGCCCTCAACTCAAATAACATAAAATCATAGGCGACTGAAATGATAAATCAAAGATTTGGAAAACACCTCCTTTGAGGAGGAGTGTTCAAAGATAAGACTTCTTTAAAATCATCCTCACCTGAATGTTTCGCCAAAGGGAAAACTGAAAAGCATCGCGAGCAAAGAACACTGAAAACTGCAAGCAACTGACATGACTGACATAACTGACATGACTGAGAGCAACTGCATGCAGGCCGTGGACCGAAGCACGATGGCTGAGGCGTACAGAACTGATAGTGGTCTCAAGCCCCCATTGTTCCCCCCCTCCCCCCCGGGCCTCCTTGGAACAAACTGTTTGGTCCGCTTCGCTACCCAAACTAGGCTTGTACCCAGGAGGCTCAAAACTTTCTTAAAACCCGGAGGGTTTAAGGAAAGGGTTTAAGGAACAGGGAGCGACAGCAGTACGCACACGGAGACTTCGTTTTGGTCCGCACAGCCCGACATCACACAGTGCAAATGACACCTCCTGCATACAGGAGATGACGAGAGGGATTTGCCCCCTTTCGCAGACGAGGGCATCTCCTTTCCCTCATCCCCACTGACTTTTCTCGAACCTTATTCGAGGAGCTGAGGTTGTTCCATCATCCGCAATCGAGGCCTTGATGGAATCAAGTTCAGACTGAAAGCTCGCGAATCTCAAGAGAGACGGCAGAACTGATAAGGTCATATCTGACCAGCTGAAAGGCAGTCTCAAGTTTTCATCGAAGTCCTCGAAAACATGTTTGGTGATGCGGTCCGCCTCCTGATTGGAGTCCCTGGGTCTCCAGCTGAGGTTGCATCTGAAACCCAGAGCGTCACAAAAGGTGACGAACTCCATCACCACAAACATGAGAGGCACTCGAGTCGTGAGCAGCTTGCAAGACAGCGCCTCGGCAGATTTATTATCAGTCCCACCACAGAAGCAAGCACGGAAGTGTCCAGGAACTGACCAAAGATCCTTGAAGTCACGTCTCAACAAGTGTAGCGCCGCAAGCGAAGCAAGAACCTCAGCCGAAGTGCTCGCCCACGAACTGCCCGAATCCTTCTTGAACAACCAAGGAGCGTCGTCCCTGCTCAAAGTGATCTGAAACCATGGGGCCTTCTTTGGCTCCGGCCCTTTGTGCAAAAACCATCCGCCCAAGACAACCGAAGAATCATTGCAAGCGGCATCCGTGCGGAAAAGCTCCCCACAGTCCTTCTCAAGACGGCCCGATTCGTAAGTACGAGCACCGTGCCTCAAGCGGTCAGCGATAAACCTCAAGACACAACGGATAAGATTGGGAAGCGCGAGCACAGCCCCCTTCCTCACAGCAGCCAGCCAAGCGTAACCAGGAGCCAAGAAGGGCCTAATCCAAACTAAGACCTGGGACATGAAACCGAGTCTCCCGTGAAGCTCATGAAATCGTCGGACATCCACAAGCCAGCCGTTTCCCTCCATGGATTCGATGCCACTGATGATCCAATGGCACCTCCTTTCAGATATTCCCAGCTTGAAGCGTCCATAATCAATCCAATAACCGACCCAATCAAGTTGCAGTCCCCCGCGCCACTTTCGTTCTGAAAAGGGGGTCCCCTGAAGGCATAGTAGCGCAAGGGACATCCAGAGATTGAGCCAGCGATCGGGTCCCCCACTGAGCACGTGTAGATCATCGGCATAAATGAGCATGAAGAGGAATGACTGAAGAAGAACTCTGAGGGAAAGCCTGCCCACGAGACCGATGATCCGCGCAAACCAATAAGCCGCTGAAGCAATTCCGAAAGTCCCGGTGCGATTGACCCAGACCACAGAGGAATCGCTCCTCGTTCTGCAGGAGAGCACCCCCCAATGGTCGGGATGGTGCAAGTAGCGTCTGTGCGCCTTTTTCACGTCCCCCACGAGCCCGAAGAGGACTTTCTCATCAGACACGCTGCCCAGCTTTTGGATCGCGGACACTTCCCTAGCCCCTGGCGATTCAAGACGGTCCAGCATAACAATCTCATTGTTAACGTGGACCCCGTGGGTCCCATCATGGACCACACGAAAATCTTGGTCAGGTTTCGGAATCACTGCCTGCGCTGCAATACGAAGTGCCGCCCCCGGATAGCGGGCCCGGGCCTCTGAAAGAGAGAGTGGGAACATACGGCCTTCTGCCTCTTCTTTTGCAAATGCTTCCTCAAGCGATTTTGCAACCTCAGGGCCGTCCCGATAATTATCCATCAGCGGTTGCCAATCGGACTCATCGTATTTCTGATCCTTTCGACGAGCTCTGAAGACTTGAGGGACCGGCCCCAATGGCGCAGTGTGTCCGACCTCCACACCATTCACGAAGCAGAACTTGCCCTCCTCGATGATGCGGTAGTCGGGATCCTCCAAGATTTTTAGGGTCTGTGCCATTGCCCTCAAGTAGAATGGCTGATGAGGAATCAGCTCCCTTGCTCGTGCAGGATCCGGCAGCATGCAGAACCAGTCCTCGCGAAGTTTGTCCATTGCCTCCGGAGCGAACAAGGGACCATTCCAATGCCCCGTCGCCAGACGAAAAGTCGCTTTTGCCAGATCAGGCACGTTTTCAAGAACAAACTTTCGAACACGATCTTTAAGCTGTTGTGCAAAGGAAGCGGCGGCAGGAGACATGTGGCGCCCCCGGCAGATAGGTTTCCAACGCCCCGGCGAGCATCTACCGAAGCCGTCCACAAACTCGTCAGTCGCCCCTGCGAACTCGCCCACCAAGGGCGGTCCCTCACAGCCAGACTTCAGCTCACTATAAGGTAGGTCCTCGATCTCCTTCCCATCGTCGCCAGCATCCCCTGCGGTCGTGGTCTCGCAGTGGTCCCGCTTTCGCTTTCCTGGCAGGTCGAATCCCAAGTCAAGTAAAGCATCCCGGTCCGATTCAGCGAGCTGCCCATCGTTCGCAATGGTGTACCCGGCCAGGACCAAGCGACAACCTTCCCAGTCCTCCGTGGAATGCCAGACATGTGGATCGAAGGTAATCTTGCCGCCGTCCCAGTCCAGGATATGACCCGACAGCAACGAACCACTTATGAAAAGCCGCCCTCCGACTGAACCCAAAGACCGCCCCCCGAAAACCCTGAACAGGCCAAAAGCAGATTGTCAAAAGGTCCGTTCGTGGTGTCCCGATGCGGCGGTTGCTTAAGATCACGAAAGAATGCTAAAGAAGTAAAGGGTCGGCCAGGGAAGCCACACGAGAGCAGCTTGGCCAAAAGCTCTGAAGACAAAGGAAAGCTCCTCGTGTTGCGCCTGATGCCAACCTTGTCAGAGTGAACAAAGGCTCCTGCAGTGAACGATCGCTGGCCTTCGATCACCCTAGAAGTCTGTCGAACTCTGTCTTCATCCGGCAGCAATTCAGAGATGCGCAGAAGTTGCCCGTGCGAAATTGTCCCACTCCTCAAGCATTCTGCAGCAAGTCGCTCCGCAGGGGAAGCGCCCGAGCCAGCCTCCACTTCCCTCGCTGGAAACTGAAAACCCGGTCCCAGCACCAGTGTAGGAGCCAATGCAGCCAGTGTTCCCCCCCCCATCGAAGACGGAGAAACACCATTCAGCAATGGTTCTGCACAAATCGTCCGGGTAGGCCGCGGCCGCGGAAGTAGCGGCAGGCCCGAGCAGTTTTTGCTGATGCCGATGACCACAGTACTTCGGCAAAGGGCCGAGGTATCGATCTGAAGCGTCAAACCGAGGCGGCCCAGTGAAGGGCATTCGAGAAGTAACCGGAATAGAAGACAGAAAACGTGTGGGCTTGGGCGAAAACGCCCCATATTGGCATTGGTATACTGCGAAAGTGATGACATTCTCATGCTTGAAGAGAGCAACGGCCTCCGGTAGCTGCCAAATGGAAGCCGGAGCATGACCGTTGGAAGTGAGTCCCAAATCTTCAGGATGCTCAAGTAGAAAAGGTACTGAATTCGAAAGCGCATTTGTGCAGATGTCAAAGGCAAAAGAAACAAGCTGGTTGCCATGTTCAACAAGAGCTCGGTGAGAATCGGACAGCCAAGGAAAGCCCCAAGGATAAAGACGTGATCGCAGTGGCCGAGGACCCGGCTGTACACACCGAGCCCGCGAAAAGGTCCCACAGGGTGGGGTCACCAAGACCACATCCCACTCAGAATTCTTAACCTCCTGCAAACATCGATCGGCGATGGCAGGATCCAAAAGGTCTAGCTTGGGATCGCGGCAGATGTCAATTTCTGACATTACCAAAGTGATACTCTGTGCCTTGCAAAGCGCCTCCAGGGAGCCACGAACATCCGATTTGCGAGACGGACCTGAAAACAGATACAGCACGCGAAGCGTAGGACGTATCCCTGAAGTACAATCGCCAACTGAATTCAACGGACCACGGCGAAGTCAGGAACCACCTTGTGCGCCGTGTTGATATGCCGGATGGTTGCCCTGGCAGCCCTTCACGCGACACGCGTGGACGCGCTGGCATCCCTTGACCTGACATCCACGCTTGATATTGTAGGCATAACAAAGCTCACGACCATCCGGAGTCTTGGCCACCAACTCATACCAGGACTCCCCGACCTGAATCTTGCCAGTGGACTTGCCCCCTTTGCCGTCCTTGCCACCCTTGCCGTCCTTGCCGCCTTTTTCCCCTTTGCCGTCCTTGCCCTTGCGGGGCCACTTTGGAGGGGGAGGATCATGAGCGGCCGAACGTTTTGACAAGGCGACCTGAGAGGTGAAGTGGAGCTCCTTGAGCTCGGTATTCCGAGTGGCCTCATACAACTTGTCACCGAGCGGGGTACCGTCGCGATGGGCCTCCTTGATAGCCCACTTACGAAGCTCAAACTCGTACTGAAGCAGGACATTCCAAGGCACCGACAGTGCCTGTTTCTCCGCATGAGAAGAGCTTGCGGGAGCATTGGAAGCCACTTGCATGCTGTAACACTTGTCACCCAACAGGAACTCAAGGAAACGATCAAAGTGTGACAGCTGCAGCCCCTGCAAATATGCACGACCGCGACACTTGGCTGAGAGCATGACCCAAGTGGAGGCCTCGAGGCGAAGCTTCGCCCGCAGCTCCTCCGTATTCTGCGGAAGGCGACCCTTTGGCTTCTGTCGCATGACCCGAAGCCGGCCCTGATTGTCCAAGGAAGTCTGAAGCTGAAGCGAGTTGGACTCTTTTCGAGAAATAACTTCATCAAGATAGCTGGCAGTGGGCTCGCCATTCTCAATCTGTTCAAGCTTGTGTGCCAAATACTCAGGCGCCGGCTCCTCGGACTCCGGCACGGTGTAGCCTCGAACAGCTTCCAGGGCGACCCGCATGGCCGCGCGATCCGAAGAGGCGAGTGGCTTCTGAACACCCAAAACCTTAGCCTCAGCACGAAGCTTAGCCTCCTCCTCGCGAATCATCTTGGAAGCTGCCCAAGCAGTGATGATGCATGCCATCCTAGCTCGATCCGCAGCGCTCTCAGGCCTGATAGCGAAATCGGCTGTAATCGCAGTACGTGCTGCACCACGATCATCGGCGAAAGCAGCAAAAGTGCGAATGCTCTTGTAATGTTGACCGATAGCAAACTGAAGTGCCAGATCGACCCCATGTTCCTCAAGAAGGAACACAAAGTCTGCATCCACATTAGCCTGAAGATATGCACGCTGTGCAGCTGGGTCCGCGGCCATGGCGGACCACCGCGGTTTGTCTACGATCGAGTTACCTAAAAGTCTGACAGATGTCCTGATGCTGAAGGCTGAAACCCCGGAGGGAAGCTGAAAGCGAAGCAAGCTTCTCAGATCTGATAGCTGTCACCACGTGACACTCATGTCCTGATAACTGAAAGGGATCCTTGAGCAAGTCACCGGCATCCCACAGAATTTGCGCAGCGTGACGCCCGAGCTGAAAGCATCAACAAATGGACTGAAAGTGCACTGAAAGTTGCACGCAGAGCGCACTCCCATCTTTGTTCACACACACTTCCAACGAGTTGCATCACGTGTGAAAAGACGGGTCAGCCACCTTGAGTGGTTCTGCTGGCTCACCCAAGTCCGTGGAGGAAGACTCCCCCGAACTCGAAGATGAGCTCTCCTTATCACGATAGCATAATTTGCAGAAGCTGTCGGCCACTGAGGAGTCAACCTTCCACACCTCAGCGAAACGGTGACAGCTACCGGGAGTGACCCAGCAGCCATTCCGTATGCGCAGTCGCCTGTGCCCTGAGTGCCTGCTGATGCTCACCCAGAAAGGAGACTCTCCAGAATCTTGTGAAGAGTTTGAAATCAACGGGGCCGGGGCAGCGTCGTCCGACCTCTCGGTGATGTCATGAAGCAGTGGCCATCTCTGATTCAAAACCTTGCATCCATCCACGGTGCGCATCACGGAGTGAAGCTTAAGCCAAGGTTCAGGGTCCAAGCCTCTCCTCTGAAGCCAGGCCCTAAGCTCATCAAACAACTCCTCCTCATCGTAGCCAGGTTTGCCGCCCGAAAGTTTGTCACAAACCCGACGCTGCAAATCATGCACGATCTGGCGACATGTGTGTATGTAATCCGCACTCTGGTGCAGACCAACATGCCACCTGCCAAGGTAATCCCTCTGCTCCTTTGGAACGCCAAGCACCGCTGCAATCGTTGGCAAAACATGTCTCATACTGTGACCTGTCCAGAAAAGATAGCACTCATCACCCAGTAGCTTCCCCTCAGCCCTGGATCTCCAAACACCTTCACCAAGCTTCCTGAAAGGGACCAAAAGTTGGCCCCAAATAAGACGCATGTAATTGCTAATAACCTCCGGCTTGGCGAATTTGTAAGATGGCTCCTCAAAATCTTCAGAAGACTGGAAAACCAAATAAGTGCGATCAAGCTGTCCCAGGCCCTTCCACAAATCAAATCCAATGCCCAGCCAATCACGTCCTGAAAGCCCGACACACCTGCCTATAAAGAAAGGAACTTCGGCCACCTTCTTATCAGGTCCAGTCGTCTTGGTCTTCACTAAAAAGCCCTTAAGCCCCTCACGAAAAAGCCTAAGGCGAGAAACGTCGATTCCTTGCAGATCAGAGACACGCATGCAAGCCCATACGCAAACCAAGCAAGCCCACATCAGGCACCGAGCATAATGAGGGTTCGTACCAGTCACCACAAAAATTTCCAAAGATAATAACATCGCCACCGAAAGGGGAGCCGCCTGCTTCCTGCTGGTTTTCCCCTCCTGCACTTCAGCCCCGGTGCTCTTTGAGGCCGCGACGACCAATCGGTTCTTGCACAGCTGATTTGTCAAAGGAACCTGTCCAGCATCCTCAATGACAGACAATGCGCACATAAGCTCAGAAATGCAGCTCTTTGTACCCACCTCCTGCTCCAAGAAGATGAGGTAATCTACAACGTCAGAAGGACTCTTCGGGAAAGGGTAACCTTTCACTGAAAGCATCCAGTCACGAGCCTTGCGCCAGGTCCTTGCACGATTCCTGAGTGTCTTGGACCTCCGAGCTCCCAGGGCTCGGAGAGCATAAGAAACACGCTGCTCCTCATTCTCAACCGGAATGTCAACGATAGGAAGCTTTGCCTCCACCATGATCTGAACCAGGACAGTTCCCCAAAATTTCTTAGAAGATTTTTCTGCATCCGCCGGGGTCCCGGCGCCATTCGAAATCCATCTAGCATGTGCACGACTGGTCTGCTTGCAAAGATCAAGACTATTGCTCACGCACTGATCGAAGATATCACAAGGAGACACCAAATTTCCAGGGTTCGCTTCAATTCGTGTGGCCTTCGCAGTAAGCCTGCTTTGCACCCGCTTGAAAAGACCTGTGTGAGCAGTCATCCACTCCCAGATCTGAGATCCCAACCGTTTGTGGTCCGAAGGAATCGAACCCGGAGTGATCTGCTCTGCCAATCGCACCGCGTCTTCAACACTGTCCACTGCGCATGCCAGGTGCCAAGGAGTCTGAAAATGAATGCGAAGCAAACCCACAGCACTGCAGCCTTTCTCTTCAAGAAGGCCCCACAGCCTATCTTCCATTGCGCGAAGAAGCCTGAAAAGGCGCCCCCCAGACACTAAAAGGACTAAGAGTCCCCTTCAAGTTGATCCAGAATGTATCGGCGTAAGATATATCATTGAACTGACAAGGGGCGAACCGCCCTCAACTCAAATAACATAAAATCATAGGCGACTGAAATGATAAATCAAAGATTTGGAAAACACCTCCTTTGAGGAGGAGTGTTCAAAGATAAAACTTCTTTAAAATCATCCTCACCTGAATGTTTCGCCAAAGGGAAAACTGAAAAGCATCGCGAGCAAAGAACACTGAAAACTGCAAGCAACTGACATGACTGACATAACTGACATGACTGAGAGCAACTGCATGCAGGCCGTGGACCGAAGCACGATGGCTGAGGCGTACAGAACTGATAGTGGTCTCAAGCCCCCATTGTTCCCCCCCTCCCCCCCGGGCCTCCTTGGAACAAACTGTTTGGTCCGCTTCGCTACCCAAACTAGGCCTGTAGGATCGTAGCCAAGTGGTCCAGGAGCTGGTCGTCCGGGATAGGAGGTTGGGCCTGATCGATTTCGAGGTGTTTCAAGGTGGGGTTCCATTTCTGGAACCGCCACCCTGTCTCGGTTCGCCATCCACTGGCCGTCACCTTCTGAAGTTTCTCCTGAGAGGCCAGGACCAAATTCAAGCGATCGGTCAACTCCTTGAACAGAGATACCGCGAGAACCATCCGAAGGGGAACATGTCCTAGCTTCCATCCTGGATCTGCCTCCTGTTGCTGTTTGAATTTGACCGCGGTTTGGTAGAGATGGTTCAAGATGGAGTGCTCCTCCGCTCGTAGAAATAGTATGTAGGACGTGTCTTGGCGGAGGACTTGCAGCTCCTCCTGCTGCTTTAGCACTGTCTTTGCCAAAGTAAAGAGCAATGGATCCCTGTGCGGAGCTCGAGGCGGATGCGGGACCTGATGGTAAGGAGGTGGTCGAAAAGGTGACGGTGTCGGCCGGTAAGTCCCGAACGGGTCTCGTCTCCGTTTGTTGGGAGTGGTAAATGGGTTCCTTGCCGCCCCCGTTGGTGGCATGGCCCCCGGCATCTCCTCCATCTCGTGAAAATCCCCGAAGAAGTCCGCCATGTCCTGGTCCATCCCGTGCATCCTGATTTAGGGCGCACATCATGGCACATTGCCATAAAGCTGTGCACTTATGCAGGTGTGCCTTCCAGTCCTTGGTCCGTCGCTGGCAGAAATGGCAGGTACTGCTTGGTGTGGCTTTTTGTGTGATAAGCAGTTGTGCCTGGTGCTGACAGCGTTGCAGGATTGCTCCATGTGAGTGCTTGTAGTGTGTCTTCATAACCTTGTGAGTGGCCGTCCATTGTCCGCAAAGTGCACAATGTTGAAGGAGGTGTTGGTTGATGGTAGGCACATGTATGAAATGATTCAAACCCTTGGCGATCGTGTTCTGTACGAGAGCCATCTGCACAACTGGACAATCAAGTTCCTGAGGAGGTTGTGAAGTGGTTGTTTGATGTCGAGGCGTAGGGCTCGCAGCTTTTGCCGGGATCGAAGATTCATCCAACTTAATGTCAGTTGTCGTAGGCTTGGCTTCCTGATGTTTGCTGACCTGGTTATGGGCAGTCTGTGCAACCTCAACTGGGCACGAATTGTTGTTAATATGCTGTTCCAAAGTTTGCCAGCGACTGAATTTCCGCAGGCACCCGGCACACTGTGGTAAACCACGTAGAGCGTGCTTGCTTTTGTCAAAGATTTTGCGAGGTTCATCAACTAGCTTGTGTGCTCGCCGTGCATGGATCTTCAGAGCTGCCGTACTCGTGAACTGCTCTTCACATACTGGGCATGCCCACAGCTCTTGTTCTGCATCAGACTCAGGCTGACCGACGACCTGATTCCAGGCTGGATCGATCATCCAATCGCCATAAGGTTCCAACTCAAGCTCCCGACGATGCGCGGTCTCAAGCAGACAGCTGGCCGTCCTGATGTTGTATTTGTTCATGATTGTATCATGCGTGGTGCCAGTCAGGAAAGCTTGGTCCGATACAATGGCCCTGACATGTTTCATAATCGTCTTCTGTAAAGAGTGAAGGAGACCTGCAGAGAGACGAAAACAATGTAGGGCGTACATCATCGTGGGAGAGCACACAGCTTTGCCATAATTGCAGCTTATAAGCGATCGACATGCGCTTGGTGTGTAGTATAGGTGCCAGTGCCCAGCGGCGATGATTGGCCTTAGCAAGTCGATGTTGAACCGACTGTTTTTCGAAGTGACGGTAGGAGATGATGAGACCAAGATATTCCGCCTTGTCCACCAGAAGCACCCACTGCGAAGGATCACCGGGTGATAGAAGAAGTCGACGCTCAGAGCCTTGTTTACGGACAAAGAGTTTGTGGATTTTGTGCTTGATTGGACCGGTGACTGATAGTATAGCCTGGGTCTTGTCGTTGTTGACCTTCATTCCGAGTCTCCTGAAGACGGCGAAAACACACCGAAGTTCGTTGATGGCCTGTTCAAATTCTTGGACCGTGGCAAAAGTCCACTTCAAGTGAGTGTCGTCTGCATATAATGTGGCGTGGTCCTGACACCACTGTGCTTGCAGTCGCAAGTCGATAGCCTTCGCCAAAAGTGCCGTAAAGGCGGCCCATAGCACGGGCGATCCCGAGCATCCTTGCCTGAGCCCCCATGATGGCCAAATGTTTTGTTCATGATTCTTGTGCCTGAAGATGTAACGTACTTGGCTGAGCCAGAGGAGAAGGATTTCTTGTACTGATACATCGGTGGCTGCCATCTCAAGTGCCTCTCGAATGGAACTCCAAGACACTAAATCAAAAGCGGAGGAGAGATCCATGCAGATCTGTAGTCCGCTGCTGCTGCTGACTTTAGTGACTCCTGCTTGTTGTTGGTGTGGTGTGAGTCTGTGCTTGTCTGCCATGTCCCGCACATAAGAGCAGTGTGAATACACCCTCTTCAGAGCAGTGAACGTGTTTCGATGTGACACATATGCTGTCTGAGGGTAGAAGTAGACGAGGTTGTGTATGTGGTGTTTCGCTTTGGAAATGACAATGGACATCAGTCCTTTGCCAAGTGGATGTTGTATGCCAATGGGACGCCAGCTGTTGGGAGTGTCGTTTCGGTTTTTGGGCTTGGGGAGAAGAGCAACATTTGCATCCGCCCAGTCCTGCCCGATGGAGATAACGTCCTGTTGCCAGGCCCAATTGACCTGTGTTGTGATGAAAGGTGTAATCTCCGTAGCGCAAGCTTTCCACAATATTGAGGGTGCAGCTGTAGAAGGGACCGCCTTGCGGACCGGTAGATGCTCAAGGTGATGCCAGACTTCGCATTCCTGAAGTTGTAGTGGAGGATGTTCTCGAGTTTTACCGATGGGTGGTTGTGGACGGGCCCCGTACCTTGTTCCGAACTCCTCGATGATCCAGTCCAGCTCGGCCTGGGGAGTCATAATGTGGCCGTCCTTATGCAGTTGAAGCTGCTTTCTTTTGCTTTTGGGGGCCAGAGTTTTAACCACGAGCCAGACCTGGTGCATGTTGCCCTGTTGCGCCGCCTCTTGAGCTCGATGAAGTAACTCGTATTTCCGTTCCTTGCTTTTGGCCTTGGCACGCTGTTTATGTTCACGATGTGCCTTGGAGAAGACAGCCCACTGCCTCCAAGCCGTGACGATGCCCTGGGCCGTGAAGGTTTGAGAGCGCATAGTCCTGAACACAGACCACATGTGACGTGCACAGTTGGCGAGTTTCTCGTCTGTGTCCTTGACTGGGTTGGCCTCCGGAGTTCGGGCAGGATAGTGGGCCTGAGCCAGATCTAGTAGACCCCGCTCCAACTGTGAAAAATTGCCCCATTCAGCCTGTAGAAGATGCTGGGCAACGTCCTCGCGAAGAGCTCGTAGAGCTGGGGGAGGTTGAGGCATCCTAGTGTCAGCTATGAGCTGCTGTGTGTCAAATTTGGGGACGGATGATGCTGGTGCCTTAGGCCACTGATGTACTGGAACCGTGACCTGTGCCAGAACTGGGTGATGTTTTGCGCCGTCACGCCAGGCTGCAACTGGAAATTGGTGTAGCACTGCAGCTTGCTTGGCCTTGTGAGTGGCCTGGTCTTGTCGACTGATAATGTAGTCGATCTGAGAGGCCAACTCCCCGAAGGTGAAGGTGGCTAGCTGCCTATGTGCCGGACGACCCCAAGAATTAAGGACGGTAAGTGAGTGCACCGCCAAGATGGCCATGAAGTCACTTGAGTCCTTGTTGTGGGCCTCCGTCGACGGCATAACCCATTTGCCACAGACCTTTGGCATAGGGGTACAGGTGGTGTTAGCATCTCCTCCCAAAATCAATGTGTTTCGGGTTGGCAGTCCTTGCAGGGTGTGTCGTAGTCGAAGAAGAAATTTGTGTCGCCTTTCAGATGTGATTTTGTGATCGTTTGCAGAGTATTGGTACATATTGAGTATGTCAATGGGCTGCCTGCGATTGACCCGAACATGTAGAAGACGGCCCGGATGGACAGCATGGTACTGGATGTCATGACACTTCGGAACTACTCGAACTGAGACCATCACAAGGACGCCTCCAACTCGATCTTCTTTTGCTTCACCAGCAGAGTGC
The DNA here is from genome assembly GCA_905221615.1 of Symbiodinium sp. CCMP2592. NCBI lineage: Eukaryota > Dinophyceae > Suessiales > Symbiodiniaceae > Symbiodinium > Symbiodinium sp. CCMP2592. Next base: position 196,646 of record CAJNDT010000395.1, read on the forward strand.
ACGAAGTGGAATTGGCCTGTGCTCCAGTTACCATCGAAGGTCCATTTGGTCTCTTGTACAAGGCAGATGTCTATCGCATTATCGGCCGCAAATGTTTCCAGTTCCCGGAAAACCTGTGCATGCAACCCCCCTGCATTCCATGTCAAAGTTCTCAGACTCTGTTGTCGAGCCATTGGCCTGCTGATGCCAGGAAGTGCACGTGTATGGACAGGGACGGGCTGGAACCATCGATGTTCTCTCCATGTGCCTCTGTAGTACGACCCTCCATCTCGGCAAGCTCGTGCAAATGCTCGCCTGTATGTTCGCTTAGCACAACTGGAAATGTCCCGACTATGAATGGGCGGTTGAGCCTCCCGATGACCCACATGCTTCGCCAAATTGGCTCCAGACGTCCTAGTGGGATCGACGTCAACCCTCACATCTGCACCCGCGGAGTAACTTGGTGTGATCTGCAACCACAACAGCACACAAAAGAATGCAAAGATCATTGGTGTCCTGTGTGTGCCTCCACGAGTACGGCCGGACTTGGGACCGGCCCGGCTATCGTTGTCGGTCTCGTCGAGTGGACCTGCCGACACATATGCTGTTGGTAACCTCTGGTGCTGTGGTAGCGGAGCCTGCCGAGGTTGCTGGCGAAATCCAGTGTTCCTGACAATGGTGTGAAAGAAGAATTTGAAGCTTGTGCTGAATCTCACCCAAGAGAATCTGTATGAGGTCCCCGCGGTCATTGGCAAGAACGAGGAGATACAGTACCTGGCCATGCTGCATCTGTAAGTGCATTGTAGTAGAAGAAGCAGTAGAACTCGCGCACAAACTGCATGTATCAGCGTGAGAGAGACTTGCTGCTTTTTGTGTCCCCACCGATCAGCAAGGCTCAGCTGTCTGTGCAATCCAGAGACTGTCTTCACAGAGTGCATGCTCAGCTGGGGATTTGCTGAAGCAGTGAGGAGATTCATATCCCTCTTTAGCTCTATGCAGTAGCAGTAGCTTGCACCCCGGTACCGCCGCTCACTCGCTTCACTCAGCATACGAATGCCTGCGGAGCAAGCAAAAGAGAACAACAGTATGCTACACTGAAGAAGAAAAGCAGCCGTGTGTTCATGATGGCGGATTTGAGGCCCTTGCTTGCGCTTCCGGACAGCCTCGGGCTTCGGAGTGGGCGCCAATCTGGGTGTCGCAGCCACAGACGATCCTGTCGTAGACGAGGATGCTTCGGCACCGGCGTCATCCTCTGCAGCCTCACTGGCCCCATGCACTGGAGTCTCATCTTCATCCACATCAGCCGCTTCGCCATCCTCCGGTGCTTCGCCCTCTGGCGGGTCATCGTAGATCTCCAAGACATTTGGGTGCTCCATCTCCGTGACCGTCATAGGCCGGATGGTAACGCTCAGTGACTGAAGAGCCGGCCATCCTCTGGGCATGTAGACCAAAATTGGCCCTTGAAAGGGGCTAAGCGCCCCACCAATAGCCGCGGCGATCCTGTGAACTATTGGCTGGTCCAATTGTACAGGCTGAGGCACTGGTGGGCCAAAGGGTCCAGGACCCTGAGGTGGCTCCGGTGGCCTGCCTGCCAACGTCTCCAGTCTGTCGATCTCTTCGGAATCGGAGTCACGTACATGTGCCATCCTGAAAGCGACCAGTGCAATGAAGACAGTTGGAGCCTGATTTAGGTCGGAGCAGGCAAGTGCAAGGTTGCTGGCTATTCGGGAGAGACTGCCACGCAAACGAGTCAGCTGTGATAAGCAGGCTTCTTGACAAACATTTGCGGGGCACTGCAAGGTGGCCATCCGAGGAAGAAGACACCAAAGACTCCTGAGGATCAGATGCCAGGTGTTCGGGGGTCGCCGTTTAGGTCGTCTGCGTGGTGTCCTGCGTTTGCTGGACCTCTTGAAGTTCCATCGCTTGTACTTCTTGCCTGGACAAACTCTGAGCACCTGAGGTGAAGTCCTATGGCAGAAGCACCCGCCTCGACTAGTCCATCTCATGCAAGTCGATGCGTAAGCATGGCTTCTCCGGCTCTGTGGGCCAGAGAAAGGCAAGCCAGACAGGACAGTACAACTTGCACCACTGCTGCAGATGTGCTTCATCCGGAGGGTAGGGCGATCGTCTCGCCGCTTGCAAGACCGCTTTTGGGTGTGCGTGGATCCATTCGATGTCAAAAGCGTTGAAGTATGCAGGATCAGCCGGGTACCCGCCCGCCTTTCGAAGCATTGCGATGCCCAGCATGGTGTAGAATTGCTGTCTCTGTGGAGCTCTACCACAAAGTTCTCTTGCATATTCCTCGTCTTCTGTAAGAGGTATCTTGTTGTGGCTTCGTCGCAGATGCTTCTCGCGTATGCCACTAACATCAACCATGACAGCATATGTGCCCTTGGGGCCTCGCAGAGCCGGGAATTCTTGGTTTTTCCGGGAGCGCGGCTGCGATGGCTCACCCAAGGCGGCAGCTAGCCCTTCGGGGCTTCCGACTGAACAGCCGAGATGCTTGTAGAAGTAGAAGTAGAAGTAGAAGTAGAAGTAGAAGCAGAAGTAGAAGCAGAAGCAAAAGTAGATGTAGAAGTAGAAGTAGAAGTAGAAGCAGAAGTAGAAATAGAAGCAGAAGCAGAAGCAGAAGTAGAAGTAGAAGTAGAAGTAGAAGTAGAAGTAGAAATAGAAGTAGAAGTAGAAGTAGAAGTAGAAGTAGAAGTAGAAGTAGTAGTAATAGTAGTAGTAGTAGTAGTAGTAGTAGTAGTATTATAAGAATCTCTGCAGGCTACAGCAGGACTTGCAGTTGGAATTTCCAACCAGGGTCAGGGCATGTTGACTTGCATTTATTTTGCATTTGCGGTTTGCGTTTTTTTTGTATTTCAAACGCCTTGCGTTTTTTTTGCATTTGCGGTTTGCGTTTTTTTTGCATTTCAAAATCGCCTTGCGTTTTTTTTGCATTTGCTGTTTGCTTTTGTTTGCAGCTTGCGTTTTTTTTGCATTTCTAATTTGCTTTTAATGCAGGCTTGATTTGTTTTGCACTGCTGGTGGTGGTGGTGGTGGTGGTGGTGGTGGTGGTGGCGGTGGTGGTGGTGGCCGCGGTGCTTGCTACCAATGCACAACAAGCAACTCAAGGACCAAGTTCTGTCCAGCGCTGGGGAAGTTGTTATACTGCTTACACATCACTTGCACCGCATCCGAATGTGCCCTCAAACCCTAAACAACACTGACGGCGTGCCTCCAAGTTTGCGATCCTTTCTTTCGTGCACTGGTTGTGACTCGCAGTGCGGTGAATGGTGAACTATGAAGTAAAGTTCGCAAGAAGCCTGCATTTGCCCGGCCGCAGCAAGTTCTCTCGCAGAAATTGAGGACGACCAAAATGCAGCAAAAAATGCAATCCTGGAAGCCGCGGCCGGCCAAAATGCAAAAAAAACGCAAACCTGGAAACAGAGCCCGGCCAAAACGCAAAAAAATAATGCAAAAAAAATGCAAAAGCTTGCGGCCATTGCCGAAACCATTAAAAAGTGGAAAATTGGCCGTTTCCTGGAGCATTTGCATTTTTTTTGCATGTTGTTTGCGTTTTTTTTGCATTTTTTGCGTTTTTTTTGCATTTTTTTTGCGTTTTTTTTGCTTTTTTTTTGCATTTGCTGTTTGCATTTTTTGATGTGTTGCGTTTTTTTTGCATTTGCGATCCGCGTCCGCCACCGCTTCGTCACCCGAGTTTGAGTCACTGGATGATGCCCATCCCATGATCCGCAGTTGCCTACAGGCCTAGTGTCCTCGTAAGATAGTGTCTGAGTCCCAGAACCTAGTGACCATGGCACGTCGTCTAGTTGCAAAACCTCACAACTGTCAATTTCGAAACACTGTGGAATGACGTATTGGCTGAACACACAAAGCAAGTCAGCAACGACCAGGGACAAATCTGGATTGCTTGAGGAAAGCCGGAGAATGCAGCCAAGATTCAGGTTCATCTTCAAAGCCACAACGAAGATTTGAGGCAGCAGGCAAGCATTGTAGCGGGATTACCCACACATGCAAACCAGGAACACCAAGAACACATAGACGCCAAAAGAATGCAAACCGGGAACACAAAACAAATGCAGACTCCAAAAGCATGAAAACCCGGAACACAAAAAAATGCAAAGACAGAATAAATGCAAACACAAAACACAAAGAAAATGCAAACCCGGAACACAAAAAAAATGCAAAGACAGAAAAAATGCAAACACAAAACACAAAGCAAATGCATAGGCAAGAAAAACGCAAACCCGCAACACAAAATAAATGCAAACATAATGCAAAACATAATTCTGGTCTGTAGCCCAAAGATTCTTATAATAGTAGTAGTAGTAGTAGTGGTGGTATCGTTTGGCGATTCCGGCTCATCCTATATCTTAAATACGCCCCTCACAGGCGATTCCGCTTCATCGTATGCTTCAAAACAATCCTGCACGGCTTAAAACAGCGCGGGGGTTGGGGGGGGGGCGCAGCCCCCCCATTTGCAAACACAACGCTCGCATGATGGGCACTTCAGCATAATACAACATAGTAAACTAGTAAACCACATCAGAACGACATAAGATGGCTCGACATCCCAAAACTAGCGTGACATTTTCTGACATAACATAACATTGCTTCTTATAGCGTATAATAGCATAATAAAAAAACAACAATACAAAATTACACCAGCGAAGACTCCAAACAGAATGCATCGAATCAGGTTCAAGTTGGAATGTGTTGGATCTCAATCTGGCTTCGTTGCGAAGAAGAATTTGGCATTGGGCGAACAGTTGAGGGAATTTGTGTCCAATGTCTGCCGCTTTTTGGCTCAAACATGGATTTGGTGACTAAACTCACATCGGGGCTCCTATTAAGGTTTGTCTTAATAACAGGATTTAGACTGTCTGAGTTGGACACAGGTTAATGAAGATCCTTGCACCGCAAGGTTCCATCGGAGTCTTTAATTGGCATGAGTTAACAACACAAAGCGCATGCTCCACAACTTAATTTGATCCATCTGTTTCAATTGTGCCTTATTACTCTTGGCTGCTACCCAAGCCCGGACAACCAACAGCAGCCTGTCGAGGGAATCGACTGCGCTGAACAACCAAAAGACGTTATCTGGGAAGCAATCACCCAGGCGAATGTGGACTTTTCCATGCGCTGTCTGGTTTTAGCAGCTCTCGATGCATGTTGCAACGGGCTGCTTTGTTTGATTGTTGGAAAGAAACTGCTTGCACACGTCGAGAAAACGGTGGAACTCTGAAGCTCGATCCATAAATGTCTGTATAGTTTTCGATTTGCCTGAGATTTGGTAGTGGCTGCTTCTGATGAACTTGCTGGACTCAAAAAATCCATGGCCCACTGTTGTGTGAGCGGCATCTGGAAAGATGCGAAGACCATCGCAGGAAAGTGTGTCAGCTCAAGAACTGCCATTACGTTTCAAGGCGAGCCAAGCACAAATTTTCAGTTGGTCTTTTTCAGACATTCCGCTCATTTTGACTTCTCACGCAGGCAAGAACAGGGGAGAAAACAAGATAAGACAATCGGTCAGTGGCAAGAGTCTGGAAAAAATTATCGTGCTCCAGCTCGTCAAGTATCTGAGCCCGAATGTGCCCCTCTATGAGAATGTGGTCTCAGTGGACATTCGGACAGACGACCTCTATGACCACATGGATATCACCACCATGTTTTACTCTGAAATTGCATCCGAATGACCCGATATACTGGGGAGGCCCATTGTGGCGAAGCCAGAATTGCTTTCGTTTCGTGGGCCCAGAAACGGGGTCGTCCGCAGCATCATTTCTTGGGCTCATCCTGCTTCTATATCCACTGGAGATCAGTGTCAGTTTGCAATGTCATCGAGGTATCTCGAGGATCTTTTTAAGCCAATCGAGATCTTTGACGTTTATTAGGATGCATCGCTGCGACACGATCATCGAAGCTCCTGTCTAGGATTGCCAAGATCTATGGCTCTATGGAGTCAGCAATAGCCAATAGCTTGCAAGATCATCGAAGCTTGTTGAAGCCTTTTTCTAGCTCCAGCAAGTGGACTTGGAGCCAGCTCCGGCTTAGAATTCTCTGTAGTAAAGAAAGAAGAAAGGCAGCCCACGTGTTCGTTCAGGTCCGAGGCTTCTGGTGACCCCTTTAATACATCCGGGCCACAAACGTGTGGCTTTGAAGCCACATAAGCCACAAACGTGTGGTTTTGAAGCCACATCAAGGCCACTTAACGTGTGGTTCTCAAGCCACATCAACGTGTGGTTTTGAGGCCACATCATCTGAGCGGTCACAAGGTCCCGCTTTTTGCGAGGAGTCCCAACCGGGTCCCACCGGGCCCATCCAAGTCCCACCTTCTGCGTCACCGAATCCCGTTTTTTTGCTCGCCGGGTCTTATCCGGGTGTCACCGGGTCCCATGTTTCCCACACAAGAAGTTTCATCTGGTTGTCACGTGTCCCATACTTTGCTAGCCAGATCGAATCCGGGTCCCACCGGGTCCCACCGGGTCCCATCCGGGTCCCACCTGGGTCCACCCGGGTCCCATTTTTCTAGGGCCGGGTCCCACACCCCGTTTAGGTTTTAAAAGTTTAAATGAACGGCGAGGCGGGACCCATGCACGGTTTTTGTGCATGGAGCTGCCTTTAGCATTGTAGTCCAGGTCATGTCCCAAACGGTGTCAACACTTCTTCAGTGAAAGCATGCATGAATCAAAGCATGCTCTCGCGAAGCTCGCACTGCTTCAGCAGTTGAGGCACTCTCGTTTGCCGTGTGCTTTCCGAAGGTGGAGAAACGAGATAGAGAAGATTAGCATGGCCCCTGCGCAAGGATGACACGCGCAAGCCGAGAAATCTACCAACGTGAAGCACAAGATAACAGGGACAGCTGCAAGCTGCAGGAACTACAGACCAGAAGAGTGCAGAGACTACGGTAAGATTGTAAGCTCCGAACCCACAAGGAAGGCTTTGGAAGGCTTCAGTTTCTGTCTCGAAACCCCACAAATGACGGTTCAAGAGGCTTTGCACTGTTGGTGAAATCGCAAGCTTCGCGACTCCAAATGTAGGGCTGGAAAAGTCCAGCAATTCTGGCTTCGCTTGAGCGGGCCTCCCCTGTGCCCGTTTCTTTCATGTTGATTTAATGTACTTCTATAAGAAAGCAAGGCTCGGCTTGGAAGCCTTAATCCTGAAAGCTTGTTTTTTTCCAAGCTGGACGCGCGCCTGTGTGCCACAGTCGCCTGTTGTGTAGCAGTCAGGCGGACGTGCCTCAAAGTAGAAGAATTCGCGACCCCCCAAAATGGGGCCGTTTGGCGGCCCCATTTTTGGGGTCGGGGTTCCAAGCCTCCAACTCATGCTCAAACTATATATTTAATGAGGCCGGGCGCATGTCGCAGCCCTGTTTTCGGGGCCGCGAAACGGCCCCATTTTTGGGGTCGCAAATCGCAAATGTTCGGGGCCAACCAGCTGGATCTCGGGCGTGCGCCTGCCTGCCTTTGTTCCCGCAGTTTTGGGCATCATGCAGACGCAAGATTGAAAAGCCAGAAGTCTTGTCCAAAGCAGCTGCACGCTCACCTTAAATGCCACAACCAGCGGATTTGCAACTGGGGAGGCCCATTGTGGCGAAGCCAGAATTGCTTTCGTTTCGTGGGCCCAGAAACGGGGTCGTCCGCAGATCATTTCTTGGGCTCATCCTGCTTCTATATCCACTGGAGATCAGTGTCAGTTTGCAATGTCATCGAGGTATCTCGAGTTTAAGCCAATCGAGATCTTTGACGTTTATTAGGATGCATCGCTGCGACACGATCATCGAAGCTCCTGTCTAGGATTGCCAAGATCTATGGCTCTATGGAGTCAGCAATAGCCAATAGCTTGCAAGATCATCGAAGCTTGTTGAAGCCTTTTTCTAGCTCCAGCAAGTGGACTTGGAGCCAGCTCCGGCTTAGAATTCTCTGTAGTAAAGAAAGAAGAAAGGCAGCCCACGTGTTCGTTCAGGTCCGAGGCTTCTGGTGACCCCTTTAATACATCCGGGCCACAAACGTGTGGCTTTGAAGCCACATAAGCCACAAACGTGTGGTTTTGAAGCCACATCAAGGCCACTTAACGTGTGGTTCTCAAGCCACATCAACGTGTGGTTTTGAGGCCACATCATCTGAGCGGTCACAAGGTCCCGCTTTTTGCGAGGAGTCCCAACCGGGTCCCACCGGGCCCATCCAAGTCCCACCTTCTGCGTCACCGAATCCCGTTTTTTTGCTCGCCGGGTCTTATCCGGGTGTCACCGGGTCCCATGTTTCCCACACAAGAAGTTTCATCTGGTTGTCACATGTCCCATACTTTGCTAGCCAGATCGAATCCGGGTCCCACCGGGTCCCACCGGGTCCCATCCGGGTCCCACCTGGGTCCACCCGGGTCCCATTTTTCTAGGGCCGGGTCCCACACCCCGTTTAGGTTTTAAAAGTTTAAATGAACGGCGAGGCGGGACCCATGCACGGTTTTTGTGCATGGAGCTGCCTTTAGAATTGTAGTCCAGGTCATGTCCCAAACGGTGTCAACACTTCTTCAGTGAAAGCATGCATGAATCAAAGCATGCTCTCGCGAAGCTCGCACTGCTTCAGCAGTTGAGGCACTCTAGTTTGCCGTGTGCTTTCCGAAGGTGGAGAAACGAGATAGAGAAGATTAGCATGGCCCCTGCGCAAGGATGACACGCGCAAGCCGAGAAATCTACCAACGTGAAGCACAAGATAACAGGGACAGCTGCAAGCTGCAGGAACTACAGACCAGAAGAGCGCAGAGACTACGGTAAGATTGTAAGCTCCGAACCCACAAGGAAGGCTTTGGAAGGCTTCAGTTTCTGTTTCGAAACCCCACAAATGACGGTTCAAGAGGCTTTGCACTGTTGGTGAAATCGCAAGCTTCGCGACTCCAAATGTAGGGCTGGAAAAGTCCAGCAATTCTGGCTTCGCTTGAGCGGGCCTCCCCTGTACAGCAGCAGCCGACGTTCAAAGCATTGCCACCACCAGCTTCCATCTAGCAGAGTTTCGTCCAGAAACAGCAGCAACCTTGCTGCAGAACACGAGTCATCAGTTATGCAATGTTGTTGGGCCGAGTGGAATTTGGTGTGCACAATTCTGACAAAACAAAACACAGAGGTTATCCGTGTCTGGCGAGACCAGAACGGCAACTGAGCTTGGATTTGGCTACAGCTCTGAACGACGGCTCTTTATTGCTCCTAACCGGTCGCTGAGACTTCGTAGTTTGTGATAAACGGCCAACACCGCAAACCCTGTGCGCCGCAACCCCTTGTAGAGCTTCCGGTTTGTTGTCTCACCGCTTTGTCAGTTGGTAGTTCAAGTTTGCTTTGCTTAGAGGGACCGAGTGCTGCAGTCGTAGTCAACGAGGCCCAGTCAAGCCAAAGCAAAGAGACGTGGCAAAGCTTTTCAGGCGGTGTTGATTGTCTGGACCCAAAATCAAAAGCAGACCTGGTTCTGGGAGACTTCAACGACAGACAAGGCTTTTTCGGCGGAGTTGAATGTCTGGTTCTGGAGACTTGACCTCGAACTTCCAAATACATTGGCCGAAGCAATTCGCGTCTACCAGAGCGTCTCTGTTTTCGTTGGCATTCTGTTTCTTGCCGCTCTGCAAATCAACACCAAATACTTTTGGTTCACTGTTTCTGCATGCTTTTTTTGAATCAAAGTCGGTTTTGCAGCCTCATTGGCTTTAATTAATTCTCTTTAGTCTTGATGGATGGAAAGCAGTCTGGAAAACAACGTGACGTTAGATTGGAGCTTTTTCTTATTTTCAAAGTGCAAAATGTAGGTGTGCATTTGCCAGAATACCAAGTTTTGCAATCAATTTCTTGTTAGAGTGGTGAAATCTAGCGTTCTTCAGTCTTCCAAAAGTAATTGTGATGGTTCCTTCTGCCATCCTTCCTTGCTGCCTTTCTTCCTACCTTCCCTTCTTCCCTTCTTCCTTCCTTCCTTCCTTCCTGTCGTGCTTCCTTTGATCAGGGAAAGGCAGAAAGGAAGGAAGGAAGGAAGGCGGGGAGAAAGGGCGAGGAAGGAAGGAAGGAAGCAAGAAAGGAGGAAGGAAGCAAGGAAGGAAGGAAGGCAGGAAGCAAGGAAAGGAAGCAAGGCAGCAAAGGAAGGAAGGCAGGCAGGCAGACAAGAAGGAAGGCAGGCAGGCAGGCAGACAAGAAGGAAGGCAGGAGGAAGAAAGGAAGAAAGGAAGGAATGAAGGCAGGAAGCAAGGAAGGAAGCAAGGCAGCAAGGAAGGAAGGCAGGCAGGCAGGCAGACAGGAAGGAAGGCAGGAAGGAAGGTACAACAACAACAACTACTAGTACTACTACTACTACGGCTGATAGACAAAATCCTGCATTACCCTAAGGACCCTACACTATGGGAATTATGGTATATTCCTCATTATGGGTAATGCAGGATTTTGTCGATCCACCGTAGCAGTAGTAGTAGTACCACTACTACTACTCCGACTACTCCTACTACTCCTACTACTCCTACTATTACTGTGCCGGGAAGCTAAAGCAACACCAATCTTTCCCTGCACCAAAGTCTGTACCAAAATTGTCGGCCTTTGGGCAAAAGTTGCCGCAGCTCCTCTGGACTCAACGGGTTGCCGGAAAGAGGCGGTTTTCCGTCAGGGAAATATTCCTGCAGAGCCCGTGTGAGGTGCGAATGTGGACAATCCAGAATACCCACCTGCTCAAAGGCAGTGGCCCACCGAACACTGCACAGAAACTTACTGGAGATATCGGACATCAGCTTCAAGAACGCATGAGGATTGAAATCTCCAGCAGACCGGCATTGAGTATACCGTTCACGTATGCGGCGCTTCATTGCGGCAAAGCAATGCGTGTCCAGGGGCTGCACGAGACTTGTTAGGCCGGCGGGCACGGGCACAACCCGAAAGTTCAATCTGCGAGCCTCCAAGAGGACATTCTTGGTGATGTGCGGGCTGGCTGTATCCCAAACCAGAAGGACTTTCTTGTCAACTCCAGACAAAGCGGCTTTCAAAGTGGCGAGAATCCACATCATGCTTTCCTCTGTACTCCACGCCGTCTTTGCCATCCGCAGATGCAGGTTGGGTACTGTGGCTGCTCCGGCTGTTCCTCTCTTTGAGAGCCACCTCCCATTGCTGAGTAAGAATTGTGGCAACCGTGGCTGTAAGGAACTGTCCGTCGTTATCAATGCCACATATGTACAGAAAGCCTTGTGAAGACGCTTGTCCTTCATGGGAATCCTGCCACGTAATCCCTTGTCGATCAGACCCTTCGGTTTGGAACCCCCCAAACATATGGAAGTCTCGTCCAAATTGACGACGATAGCCGCACCACCCGCCCAGACTTGCTCAAGGTGCTTGATATGCTGCCAGAATAGGCAAACCTGCCGCCAGAAGAAAAGCTCCTACCCGAAGCCCAAAAGGGGAACACCGGGAGCCCTCTAGAGGCCATAGCGCGGGCTTTACGTGCTCAAAACTGGCTTGGTTTCTGAGGACAGAACAGACCTCAACAACGGGACCCACAAGTCACCAGTTTGGGTGCCCTGGCCTTGCAACGCACATCTTCTGGAGACAAGTCCATACCAGGCTTGGGCACTTGCAGGACGAAGTTGGCACGAAGGCGAAACTGCTGTCCCCATTTGCGCACGGCCCTCCCGCGATCGTGGCAAGCGCGCCCATCCTCGATGGAAGCGGCCAGCTTGTCAGCCACCTCACACGCGCCCACGCGCCTGCAGAAGACCACAAATGCCAAAGCCGCTTGTTTCAACGTTGGGGCGACGCCACGCTCACGATTTTGACAGCGAACCCAACGGGTAACTTCAACTTGTACCCAAAAACGCACTGCTGCATTAAAGGCAGCATGTTCGTGCTTTGTCTCCGGCTGCTGCAGCTTTAACAACGCACTAACATCCATTGACAGCACAGAACGCTCCACAAGTTCCTCGGCGAACGGCGTCGCAACTGGCGGCAAGCTCTGCCGGCGCAGCTGCTCATGCACGTAGGCTGCAGCTACGAGTACGTCCCACCCAGATATGAGGAAGACGGTAATAGCCACGGTCATTTGGTAGAGAGTGAGGCCACCACGCTGTTTTTTTGCTTTCGCACGTTGAAGCGCTTTCTTCGCAGCCGCTACAGCCCGTGTGACTTTCTGGAGTGGATCCTTACCACCAAAATGCTTAACAAACATGTTCATCTTAACATTGCGCGTCTACGCGGCCCGCCATTGACTACAAAAGCGTCCGACTTGCAAACTCTCCACTCTCCAGTAAAACCAACCTGTCCTGAGTGGTTACCGGGGGCGCGGGCGCCGCAGCAGAAGACTCCTGGACCACGGAAGCAAGAAGCTCTGCTGCAGCACTGTAGAAACTGTACACACGGTACTGAGCCACACCTGCAGCTGCTGACCGACTGTAGCATACGGATGGCATTAATACTGTCTGGGACCCGTCGCCCGTCCCCTAGAAAAGCTTTGGTTTCAGAGGACACGGAAGGCCTCGGCAAGGGCCTCCATCTTCACAGAGACAAGCACCACAGAGTTGAGCAAAAAGCTTTGGCGGTAACAGCAGTCATGTAAGAATCATGTCCTGCTTCAGCGAATTCGTTGCTCCACTGCGCACCACGGCAGAATAGGAACATTTGTTCTCTTTCCCCAGGCTTACACTTGAGGCACCTGCTCGCCCATTGGGCTGCATCCAGCCGCACTGTACGCACATGTCGCGCACAATTCAGCTTACCAGAAAAACTTACACGTTTAGGAGTTACCCTTCATGCGGAGGATCTCTTGGAGATCTTCCGTGCTCAGCTCTTTCACGCGCTTCAAAAGCCTTGCACTTTCAAGACGATCCCAACCACCCATGCTGCAAGCTGTCCAGCCTCTGCTTCTTCTGCTTTGCGACTTTCAAGGCTTTCTGGGTTGCTTTGCTCTCTTCCTTAAGTGCTTTCTTGCGAGCCCGCAAACGCGCCAGACGTTGCTCCAGCGTCTCCTGGAGTGTAGCAGGGCCATGGAGGATGTTCTGTCTGTCGTGTGGCACTTGTCGGTTGTCCATTCTGTTGGAAAAACTTGCCCAAAAACTGCGCAGGAACGGGGCAGGACCAACTACAGCCTCTCTTCTATTGGGAAAACCATTAGCGCAGGACCGTGCAGGACCACACTAGATGCAAAGCTGCAAGGTGGGGAGGGCGGTCCTGCAAAAACGCTGTGGGAGGATAGAATTATCTTCCAATAAAACGAGTTTGCAGGACCACGTGTTTTGCGGGCCTTCACACGGCTGATTACCGACAGCAGGCCTGAAGCACTGGCTTTGGGCTCCAGGCTGTTACTTGCAAGCGATATCGAGGCAACGTCCTGCTCACTGTGCTGGGGCCAAACATCACTACTAGTGGTCTCCAGTCTGTCCCTCGTCAAACTCTCTATCCAAAAAAACCGTTTACATCCGGACATGCTGGCCGCGCTAGCGCCCATGTGCTGGTTTTCCCATGGAAATCACGCTTTACGTCCCTCTACCTTTGGCCTTACGTCCCCCTATGGCGCGCCCACATGCTGGTTTTGGCCATGGAAATCACACTTTACGTCCCTCCACCTTTGGGCTTCCTTTGGGCTTACGTCCCCCTCTGGGGCGCCCACATGCTGGTTTTCCCATAGACATCACGCTTTACGTCCCTGCACCCCGCTTGGCTGTTTATAATATTAATAGCCAAACGGAGCGCGGGGAAGTAACAACTGAAGACCTTGAGGGCTCTAGCGTTGTACGGGGCACCCGTCTGTCAAGCGGGCCACACGTTACTCGTGTGCCATCACTGGAACGCTGGTGTTTTGTCACAGTTTGATGCCTTGTGGGTTTAGAGCTGTGAAAACACGCATAGTCTTTGCGCAAGGATGACATTCACAACATGTGCGAACAAAACGGACTGCACTCCGAACGCAGTCTCTCAGAGCGCGAAAACACGCATAGTCTTTGCGCAAGGATGACATTCACAACACGCGCGGACAAAACTGACTGTACTCCGAACGCAGTCTCTGAGAGCTCACAGGCACACTTGAGACCTGGGCCGGGCGAAGCACTTTCAAGAGCTTCTCCAAAGGAACTTGCCAAGGCTGTCACGCAATCGAGATTTGAAGCTTGACGGACCTCAGAAACGAACTGCTTCAAGCTTCTCCGACCCACAAAGACGTCTTTCAAGAGCTTCTCCAAAGAACTTGCCAAGGCTGTCACTGAAGTTGAAGACTCTCACGGTTTAGGCTCTTTCTCCAAAGAACTTACCACGGCTGTCAACAGAGTTGAAGACTGCCACGGTCTAAGCTTTAAAGGTTTAGGGTTTTGGCGAGTTTGCTTTTTCAAAGAAGACTGTCACGCTTGCGGCGTTAGGGTTTAGGGATTGGGGGAGCTTCTTCAAAGACTTGCCAAGGCTGTGACGAAATCAAGACGGTGGGCATCAGAGCCTCAAAAACAAAGTGCTTGCCGAGGTTTAGGGTTTGCGGGGGTGCTTCAAAGACTTGCCAAGGCTGCGACTCGAGATGAAGACTGTGGGCATCAGAGCCTCAAAAAACAAGCTTCTTTAAAGAACTTGCCGAGGTTTAGGGTTAGGGGAGCTTCTTCAAAGACTTGCCAAGGCTGTGACGAGATGAAGAAAGACTGTGGGCATCAGAGCCTCAAAACAGAAAGTGGTGCTTCAAGCTTCTTGCAAGACTGTCTCGGTGGAGGCTGAGGATTCGGCCGGCATGCGGAAGCTCAACGAAGCGGGCGTCACAGACACACACACACACACACAAGGACCAGGCACATTCAACATGTTTGCGCAAGGGCCGTGCTCATTTTTTGCGAGTGCAAAGCTTCAAAACCAATCAAACTCTGACATGAGCATGAGCTTGTACCTTGTGAGTGCGTGCCGAGCTAGTACCTTGTACCTTGTGCGTGTGTGCGAGCTAGTTCAAGCCCGCTGTTGGTTCTGTGGGACACTAGCACAGGGATTCCGCGCAAACGCACGGCCGCTTTGAAACAGCCGCTGCACTGCACAAGTGACAAGGGTGGCACGCACGAAGCTCGAGATAAGCATGGCCACTGCGCAAGGGTGACACGCACAAACCACGAGATAAGCATGGCCACTGCGCAAGGGTGACACGCACAAACCACGTTCATGCCTCTGTCTCAACAGCAGTTGGAAGCTTGACAGTCTGATAATGTCACTTTAGACCAGGGCCGCACAATCACGTCTGCTGCTTCCACTTTTGGCAAAGGCAAAATGCGGCCCTTAGGAAGCGGAACGGCTTTTTGGAGGCAAAACCTCAGGCATTAGCTGCCAAAACAAGGAGCTTCCGCAGTTTAAGCCTCCGAAGGCAGGGTGCAAAATCACGTCTGCTGCTTCCACGTGTCACAAGGGCAAAACGCGGCCCTTAGGAAGCGGAACGGCTTTTTGGAGGCAAAACCTGGCATTAGCTGCCAAAAGAAGGGGCCTCCGCAGTTTAAGCCTCCAACGGCAGGGTGCAAAATCACGTCTGCTGCTTTCACTTCACATCTAGGGCGGCATCATCACGTCTGCTGCTTCACTTTAGAGCCAGGGCGGCATGATCACGTCTGCTGCTTTCACTGTCGGGCAATGGCAGCCACATCACGTGTGCTACTTTCCGGTGCGTGGGCTTCTGAGCAAGTTCTACTGGCTTTCAACCCTGCCATTTCGCGCCGCGATTACATTTCATAGCAGCGGTCGCCTACCCAGATGATCTTCACATTGGCATTGAGCCACTTGCGAGGCACCCATTCAGCAACGCACAAAACTGCGCAAGAGTGACACGCACAAACCAAGAGATAAGCATGGCCACTGCGAAAGGGTGACACGCACAAACCACGTCTCAAGCCTGAGCACCTGCCCTCTCAGAGACTGCCAAGACATAGGCACGCTGAAACCCGCACTTGCTTCACAAACAGGAGCGGTCCTGGGGGACGTGGCCTGGTACCCGTGCAGTGCCGGGAAGCTAAAGCAACACCAATCTTTCCCTGCACCAAAGTCTGTACCAAAATTGTCGGCCTTTGGGCAAAAGTTGCCGCAGCTCCTCTGGACTCAACGGGTTGCCGGAAAGAGGCGGTTTTCCGTCAGGGAAATATTCCTGCAGAGCCCGTGTGAGGTGCGAATGTGGACAATCCAGAATACCCACCTGCTCAAAAGGCAGTGGCCCACCGAACACTGCACAGAAACTTACTGGAGATATCGGACATCAGCTTCAAGAACGCATGAGGATTGAAATCTCCAGCAGACCGGCATTGAGTATACCGTTCACGTATGCGGCGCTTCATTGCGGCAAAGCAATGCGTGTCCAGGGGCTGCACGAGACTTGTTAGGCCGGCGGGCACGGGCACAACCCGAAAGTTCAATCTGCGAGCCTCCAAGAGGACATTCTTGGTGATGTGCGGGCTGGCTGTATCCCAAACCAGAAGGACTTTCTTGTCAACTCCAGACAAAGCGGCTTTCAAAGTGGCGAGAATCCACATCATGCTTTCCTCTGTACTCCACGCCGTCTTTGCCATCCGCAGATGCAGGTTGGGTACTGTGGCTGCTCCGGCTGTTCCTCTCTTTGAGAGCCACCTCCCATTGCTGAGTAAGAATTGTGGCAACCGTGGCTGTAAGGAACTGTCCGTCGTTATCAATGCCACATATGTACAGAAAGCCTTGTGAAGACGCTTGTCCTTCATGGGAATCCTGCCACGTAATCCCTTGTCGATCAGACCCTTCGGTTTGGAACCCCCCAAACATATGGAAGTCTCGTCCAAATTGACGACGATAGCCGCACCACCCGCCCAGACTTGCTCAAGGTGCTTGATATGCTGCCAGAATAGGCAAACCTGCCGCCAGAAGAAAAGCTCCTACCCGAAGCCCAAAAGGGGAACACCGGGAGCCCTCTAGAGGCCATAGCGCGGGCTTTACGTGCTCAAAACTGGCTTGGTTTCTGAGGACAGAACAGACCTCAACAACGGGACCCACAAGTCACCAGTTTGGGTGCCCTGGCCTTGCAACGCACATCTTCTGGAGACAAGTCCATACCAGGCTTGGGCACTTGCAGGACGAAGTTGGCACGAAGGCGAAACTGCTGTCCCCATTTGCGCACGGCCCTCCCGCGATCGTGGCAAGCGCGCCCATCCTCGATGGAAGCGGCCAGCTTGTCAGCCACCTCACACGCGCCCACGCGCCTGCAGAAGACCACAAATGCCAAAGCCGCTTGTTTCAACGTTGGGGCGACGCCACGCTCACGATTTTGACAGCGAACCCAACGGGTAACTTCAACTTGTACCCAAAAACGCACTGCTGCATTAAAGGCAGCATGTTCGTGCTTTGTCTCCGGCTGCTGCAGCTTTAACAACGCACTAACATCCATTGACAGCACAGAACGCTCCACAAGTTCCTCGGCGAACGGCGTCGCAACTGGCGGCAAGCTCTGCCGGCGCAGCTGCTCATGCACGTAGGCTGCAGCTACGAGTACGTCCCACCCAGATATGAGGAAGACGGTAATAGCCACGGTCATTTGGTAGAGAGTGAGGCCACCACGCTGTTTTTTTGCTTTCGCACGTTGAAGCGCTTTCTTCGCAGCCGCTACAGCCCGTGTGACTTTCTGGAGTGGATCCTTACCACCAAAATGCTTAACAAACATGTTCATCTTAACATTGCGCGTCTACGCGGCCCGCCATTGACTACAAAAGCGTCCGACTTGCAAACTCTCCACTCTCCAGTAAAACCAACCTGTCCTGAGTGGTTACCGGGGGCGCGGGCGCCGCAGCAGAAGACTCCTGGACCACGGAAGCAAGAAGCTCTGCTGCAGCACTGTAGAAACTGTACACACGGTACTGAGCCACACCTGCAGCTGCTGACCGACTGTAGCATACGGATGGCATTAATACTGTCTGGGACCCGTCGCCCGTCCCCTAGAAAAGCTTTGGTTTCAGAGGACACGGAAGGCCTCGGCAAGGGCCTCCATCTTCACAGAGACAAGCACAACAGAGTTGAGCAAAAAGCTTTGGCGGTAACAGCAGTCATGTAAGAATCATGTCCTGCTTCAGCGAATTCGTTGCTCCACTGCGCACCACGGCAGAATAGGAACATTTGTTCTCTTTCCCCAGGCTTACACTTGAGGCACCTGCTCGCCCATTGGGCTGCATCCAGCCGCACTGTACGCACATGTCGCGCACAATTCAGCTTACCAGAAAAACTTACACGTTTAGGAGTTACCCTTCATGCGGAGGATCTCTTGGAGATCTTCCGTGCTCAGCTCTTTCACGCGCTTCAAAAGCCTTGCACTTTCAAGACGATCCCAACCACCCATGCTGCAAGCTGTCCAGCCTCTGCTTCTTCTGCTTTGCGACTTTCAAGGCTTTCTGGGTTGCTTTGCTCTCTTCCTTAAGTGCTTTCTTGCGAGCCCGCAAACGCGCCAGACGTTGCTCCAGCGTCTCCTGGAGTGTAGCAGGGCCATGGAGGATGTTCTGTCTGTCGTGTGGCACTTGTCGGTTGTCCATTCTGTTGGAAAAACTTGCCCAAAAACTGCGCAGGAACGGGGCAGGACCAACTACAGCCTCTCTTCTATTGGGAAAACCATTAGCGCAGGACCGTGCAGGACCACACTAGATGCAAAGCTGCAAGGTGGGGAGGGCGGTCCTGCAAAAACGCTGTGGGAGGATAGAATTATCTTCCAATAAAACGAGTTTGCAGGACCACGTGTTTTGCGGGCCTTCACACGGCTGATTACCGACAGCAGGCCTGAAGCACTGGCTTTGGGCTCCAGGCTGTTACTTGCAAGCGATATCGAGGCAACGTCCTGCTCACTGTGCTGGGGCCAAACATCACTACTAGTGGTCTCCAGTCTGTCCCTCGTCAAACTCTCTATCCAAAAAAACCGTTTACATCCGGACATGCTGGCCGCGCTAGCGCCCATGTGCTGGTTTTCCCATGGAAATCACGCTTTACGTCCCTCTACCTTTGGCCTTACGTCCCCCTATGGCGCGCCCACATGCTGGTTTTTGCCATGGAAATCACACTTTACGTCCCTCCACCTTTGGGCTTCCTTTGGGCTTACGTCCCCCTCTGGGGCGCCCACATGCTGGTTTTCCCATAGACATCACGCTTTACGTCCCTGCACCCCGCTTGGCTGTTTATAATATTAATAGCCAAACGGAGCGCGGGGAAGTAACAACTGAAGACCTTGAGGGCTCTAGCGTTGTACGGGGCACCCGTCTGTCAAGCGGGCCACACGTTACTCGTGTGCCATCACTGGAACGCTGGTGTTTTGTCACAGTTTGATGCCTTGTGGGTTTAGAGCTGTGAAAACACGCATAGTCTTTGCGCAAGGATGACATTCACAACATGTGCGAACAAAACGGACTGCACTCCGAACGCAGTCTCTCAGAGCGCGAAAACACGCATAGTCTTTGCGCAAGGATGACATTCACAACACGCGCGGACAAAACTGACTGTACTCCGAACGCAGTCTCTGAGAGCTCACAGGCACACTTGAGACCTGGGCCGGGCGAAGCACTTTCAAGAGCTTCTCCAAAGGAACTTGCCAAGGCTGTCACGCAATCGAGATTTGAAGCTTGACGGACCTCAGAAACAAACTGCTTCAAGCTTCTCCGACCCACAAAGACGTCTTTCAAGAGCTTCTCCAAAGAACTTGCCAAGGCTGTCACTGAAGTTGAAGACTGTCACGGTTTAGGCTCTTTCTCCAAAGAACTTACCACGGCTGTCAACAGAGTTGAAGACTGTCACGGTCTAAGCTTTAAAGGTTTAGGGTTTTGGCGAGTTTGCTTCTTCAAAGAAGACTGTCACGCTTGCGGCGTTAGGGTTTAGGGATTGGGGGAGCTTCTTCAAAGACTTGCCAAGGCTGTGACGAAATCAAGACGGTGGGCATCAGAGCCTCAAAAACAAAGTGCTTGCCGAGGTTTAGGGTTTGCGGGGGTGCTTCAAAGACTTGCCAAGGCTGCGACTCGAGATGAAGACTGTGGGCATCAGAGCCTCAAAAAACAAGCTTCTTTAAAGAACTTGCCGAGGTTTAGGGTTAGGGGAGCTTCTTCAAAGACTTGCCAAGGCTGTGACGAGATGAAGAAAGACTGTGGGCATCAGAGCCTCAAAACAGAAAGTGGTGCTTCAAGCTTCTTGCAAGACTGTCTCGGTGGAGGCTGAGGATTCGGCCGGCATGCGGAAGCTCAACGAAGCGGGCGTCACAGACACACACACACACACACACAGGACCAGGCACATTCAACATGTTTGCGCAAGGGCCGTGCTCATTTTTTGCGAGTGCGAAGCTTCAAAACCAATCAAATTCTGACATCAGCATGAGCTTGTACCTTGTGAGTGCGTGCCGAGCTAGTACCTTGTACCTGGTGAGTGTGTGCGAGTTAGTTCAAGCCCGGTGTTGGTTCTGTGGGACACTAGCACAGGGATTCCGCGCAAACGCACGGCCGCTTTGAAACAGCCGCTGCACTGCACAAGTGGCAAGGGTGGCACGCACGAAGCTCGAGATAAGCATGGCCACTGCGCAAGGGTGACACGCACAAACCACGAGATAAGCATGGCCACTGCGCATGGGTGACACGCACACACTACGAGATAAGCATGGCCACTGCGCAAGAGTGACACGCACAAACCACGTTCATGCCTCAGTCTCAGCAGCAGTTGGAAGCTTGACAGTCTGATGATGTCACTTTAGACCAGGGCCGCACAATGACGTCTGCTGCTTCCACTTTTGGCAAGGGCAAAATGCGGCCCTTAGGAAGCGGAACGGCTTTTTGGAGGCAAAACCTCAGGCATTAGCTGCCAAAACAAGGAGCTTCCGCAGTTTAAGCTTCCAAAGGCAGGGTGCAAAATCACGTCTGCTGCTTCCACTTGTCACAAGGGCAAAACGCGGCCCTTAGGAAGCGGAACGGCTTTTTGGAGGCAAAACCTCAGGCATTAGCTGCCAAAAGAAGGGGCCTCCGCAGTTTAAGCCTCCAACGGCAGGGTGCAAAATCACGTCTGCTGCTTTCACTTCACATCTAGGGCGGCATCATCACGTCTGCTGCTTCACTTTAGAGCCAGGGCGGCATGATCACGTCTGCTGCTTTCACTGTCGGGCAATGGCAGCCACATCACGTGTGCTACTTTCCGGTGCGTGGGCTTCTGAGCAAGTTCTACTGGCTTTCAACCCTGCCATTTCGCGCCGCGATTACATTTCATAGCAGCGGTCGCCTACCCAGATGATCTTCACATTGGCATTGAGCCACTTGCGAGGCACCCATTCAGCAACGCACAAAACTGCGCAAGAGTGACACGCACAAACCAAGAGATAAGCATGGCCACTGCGCAAGGGTGACACGCACAAACCACGTCTCAAGCCTGAGCACCTGCCCTCTCAGAGACTGCCAAGACATAGGCACGCTGAAACCCGCACTTGCTTCACAAACAGGAGCGGTCCTGGGGGACGTGGCCTGGTACCCGTGCAGTGCCGGGAAGCTAAAGCAACACCAATCTTTCCCTGCACCAAAGTCTGTACCAAAATTGTCGGCCTTTGGGCAAAAGTTGCCGCAGCTCCTCTGGACTCAACGGGTTGCCGGAAAGAGGCGGTTTTCCGTCAGGGAAATATTCCTGCAGAGCCCGTGTTAGGTGCGAATGTGGACAATCCAGAATACCCACCTGCTCAAAGGCAGTGGCCCACCGAACACTGCACAGAAACTTACTGGAGATATCGGACATCAGCTTCAAGAACGCATGAGGATTGAAATCTCCAGCAGACCGGCATTGAGTATACCGTTCACGTATGCGGCGCTTCATTGCGGCAAAGCAATGCGTGTCCAGGGGCTGCACGAGACTTGTTAGGCCGGCGGGCACGGGCACAACCCGAAAGTTCAATCTGCGAGCCTCCAAGAGGACATTCTTGGTGATGTGCGGGCTGGCTGTATCCCAAACCAGAAGGACTTTCTTGTCAACTCCAGACAAAGCGGCTTTCAAAGTGGCGAGAATCCACATCATGCTTTCCTCTGTACTCCACGCCGTCTTTGCCATCCGCAGATGCAGGTTGGGTACTGTGGCTGCTCCGGCTGTTCCTCTCTTTGAGAGCCACCTCCCATTGCTGAGTAAGAATTGTGGCAACCGTGGCTGTAAGGAACTGTCCGTCGTTATCAATGCCACATATGTACAGAAAGCCTTGTGAAGACGCTTGTCCTTCATGGGAATCCTGCCACGTAATCCCTTGTCGATCAGACCCTTCGGTTTGGAACCCCCCAAACATATGGAAGTCTCGTCCAAATTGACGACGATAGCCGCACCACCCGCCCAGACTTGCTCAAGGTGCTTGATATGCTGCCAGAATAGGCAAACCTGCCGCCAGAAGAAAAGCTCCTACCCGAAGCCCAAAAGGGGAACACCGGGAGCCCTCTAGAGGCCATAGCGCGGGCTTTACGTGCTCAAAACTGGCTTGGTTTCTGAGGACAGAACAGACCTCAACAACGGGACCCACAAGTCACCAGTTTGGGTGCCCTGGCCTTGGAACGCACATCTTCTGGAGACAAGTCCATACCAGGCTTGGGCACTTGCAGGACGAAGTTGGCACGAAGGCGAAACTGCTGTCCCCATTTGCGCACGGCCCTCCCGCGATCGTGGCAAGCGCGCCCATCCTCGATGGAAGCGGCCAGCTTGTCAGCCACCTCACACGCGCCCACGCGCCTGCAGAAGACCACAAATGCCAAAGCCGCTTGTTTCAACGTTGGGGCGACGCCACGCTCACGATTTTGACAGCGAACCCAACGGGTAACTTCAACTTGTGCCCAAAAACGCACTGCTGCATTAAAGGCAGCATGTTCGTGCTTTGTCTCCGGCTGCTGCAGCTTTAACAACGCACTAACATCCATTGACAGCACAAAACGCTCCACAAGTTCCTCGGCGAACGGCGTCGCAACTGGCGGCAAGCTCTGCCGGCGCAGCTGCTCATGCACGTAGGCTGCAGCTACGAGTACGTCCCACCCAGATATGAGGAAGACGGTAATAGCCACGGTCATTTGGTAGAGAGTGAGGCCACCACGCTGTTTTTTTGCTTTCGCACGTTGAAGCGCTTTCTTCGCAGCCGCTACAGCCCGTGTGACTTTCTGGAGTGGATCCTTACCACCAAAATGCTTAACAAACATGTTCATCTTAACATTGCGCGTCTACGCGGCCCGCCATTGACTACAAAAGCGGCCGACTTGCAAACTCTCCACTCTCCAGTAAAACCAACCTGTCCTGAGTGGTTACCGGGGGCGCGGGCGCCGCAGCAGAAGACTCCTGCAACTGGACCACGGAAGCAAGAAGCTCTGCTGCAGCACTGTACAAACTGTACACACGGTACTGAGCCACACCTGCAGCTGCTGACCGACTGTAGCATACGGATGGCATTAATACTGTCTGGGACCCGTCGCCCGTCCCCTAGGAAAGCTTTGGTTTCAGAGGACACGGAAGGCCTCGGCAAGGGCCTCCATCTTCACAGAGACAAAGACCACAGAGTTGAGCAAAAAGCTTTGGCGGTAACAGCAGTCATGTAAAGAATCATGTCCTGCTTCAGCGAATGCGTTGCTCCACTGCGCACCACGGCAGAGTAGGAACATTTGTTCTCTTTCCCCAGGCATACACTTGAGGCACCTGCTCGCCCATTGGGCTGCATCCAGCCGCACTGCACGCACATGTCGCGCACAATTCAGCTTACCAAAAAACTTACACATTTAGGAGTTACCCTTCATGCGGAGGATCTCTTGGAGATCTTCCGTGCTCAGCTCTTTCACGCGCTTCAAAAGCCTTGCACTTTCAAGACGATCCCAACCACCCATGCTGCAAGCTGTCCAGCCTCTGCTTCTTCTGCTTTGCGACTTTCAAGGCTTTCTGGGTTGCTTTGCTCTCTTCCTTAAGTGCTTTCTTGCGAGCCCGCAAACGCGCCAGACGTTGCTCCAGCGTCTCCTGGAGTGTAGCAGGGCCGAGGAGGATGTTCTGTCTGTCGTGTGGCACTTGTCGGTTGTCCATTCTGTTGGAAAAACTTGCCCAACAACTGCGCAGGAACGGGGCAGGACCAACTACAGCCTCTCTTCTATTGGGAAAACCATTAGCGCAGGACCGTGCAGGACCACACTAGATGCAAAGCTGCAAGGTGGGGAGGGCGGTCCTGCAAAAACGCTGTGGGAGGATAGAATTATCTTCCAATAAAACAAGTTTGCAGGACCACGTGTTTTGCGGGCCTTCACACGGCTGATTACCGACAGCAGGCCTGAAGCACTGGCTTTGGGCTCCAGGCTGTTACTTGCAAACGATATCCAGGCAACGTCCTGCTCACTGTGCTGGGGCCAAACATCACTACTAGTGGTCTCCAGTCTGTCCCTCGTCAAACTCTCTATCCAAAAAAGCCGTTTACATCCGGACATGCTGGCCGCGCTAGCGCCCATGTGCTGGTTTTCCCCTGGAAATCACGCTTTACGTCCCTCTACCTTTGGCCTTACGTCCCCCTATGGCGCGCCCACATGCTGGTTTTTGCCATGGAAATCACACTTTACGTCCCTCCACCTTTGGGCTTCCTTTGGGCTTACGTCCCCCTCTGGGGCGCCCACATGCTGGTTTTCCCATAGACATCACGCTTTACGTCCCTGCACCCCCCTTGGCTGTTTATAATATTAATAGCCAAACGGAGCGCGGGGAAAAAGTGGAAGTAACAAATGAAGACATTGAGGGCTCTCGGTTGTACGGGGCACCGTCGTCAAGCGGGCACACGTTACTCGTGTGCCATCACTGGAACGCCGGGGTTTGTCACAGTGATGCCTTGTGGGTTTGAGCTGTTGAAATCACGCATGTCTTTGGCAAGGATGACCTTCACACCATGTGCGAACAAAAACGGACTGCACTCCGAACGCAGTCTCTAGAGCGCGGGGAAACACGCATAGTCTTTGCGCAAGGATGACATTCACAACACGCGCGGACAAAACTGACTGTACTCCGAACGCAGTCTCTGAGAGCTCACAGGCACACTTGAGACCTGGGCTGTCATTGAAGCTTGACTGACCTCAGAAACGAACTGCTTCAAGCTTCTCCGACCCACAAAGACGTCTTTCAAGAGCTTCTCCAAAGAACTTGCCAAGGCTGTCACTTAAGTTGAAGACTGTCACGGTTTAGGCTCTTTCTCCAAAGAACTTACCACGGCTGTCAACAGAGTTGAAGACTGTCACGGTCTAAGCTTTAAAGGTTTAGGGTTTGGGGGAGTTTGCTTCTTCAAAGAAGACTGTCACGCTTGCGGCGTTAGGGTTTAGGGATTGGGGGAGCTTCTTCAAAGACTTGCCAAGGCTGTGACGAGATCAAGACGGTGGGCATCAGAGCCTCAAAAACAAAGTGCTTGCCGAGGTTTAGGGTTTGCGGGGGTGCTTCGAAGAGTTGCCAAGGCTGTGACTCGAGATGAAGACTGTGGGCATCAGAGCCTCAAAAAACAAACTTCTTTAAAGAACTTGCCGAAGTTTAGGGTTACGGGAGCTTCTTCAAAGACTTGCCAAGGCTGTGACGAGATGAAGAAAGATTGTGGGCATCAGAGCCTCAAAACAGAA
>CAJNDT010000396.1:0-2500 GCA_905221615.1 Symbiodinium sp. CCMP2592
GTGTAGCGTCATCTATGGTAGCTCGTTTTTGTCCACGAGTGGTTGTGGTGGGGGAAATCTCAATTGTGGAAATTGAGTGAGGTGGTGGAGAGGGCGTGTTGATGGGAGTGCTAGGTGCGGTGGCTCGTTTTGGTTTCTTTGGTGCTGGTGTGCTGGGTGCCTCATTGTTTGCATCCGGAGCACGGAGAGTTTCGATTGTCTCCAGTGCTGTTGAAAGTCGTGCTTCCAGGTCGCTGATGCGGTGTGCAGCCAGAGTGTCTGCTTCTGTCGGCTGCGAAGATTGAAGTGGAAGATGAGGTTGTGATTTGCTGGATTGTGG
This sequence comes from Symbiodinium sp. CCMP2592, assembly GCA_905221615.1. Classification (NCBI taxonomy): domain Eukaryota; class Dinophyceae; order Suessiales; family Symbiodiniaceae; genus Symbiodinium; species Symbiodinium sp. CCMP2592. Next base: position 320 of record CAJNDT010000396.1, read on the forward strand.
TGGTGTTGGAGATTCGGGGGGTTGCGATTGTGTGTTGTCTGTGTCTGATTTGGCATCTTGCTTGTCCTTTTTGTTGCCGTCATTGTACTGGTCCTGCAGCTCTTGCAGGTATAACACCAATTCCTTGATGATGTGTGACATTGCTGGCCGTTTTGCGAGTGTGAGCTTCTCTTGCCAGCAGAATGCGGTGGCTGCTTGGTCCAGATCAATTCTCCGTGCTCGGAGTTGACCCATAAGTTCAGTGGTAAAGACGGCTTCGCTGATGTGTTTGCTGCATGTGAGATGGATGTCGAAGCCGTGTGCGGCGTAACGTAGCCAGTATGATGACCAATTGTGTCGCAGAAATGCGACCAGTGGTGCTGTTGCAATCGGCATGCCTGCCGTGCGGTTGTGCACTGAATGTGGTGTAGATTGAATGTGTTTGGGTAGGTTGAGGCCATAAAGCTGTCTGTTGTCCCAATGCTCTGGTGTTTGAACGAAGTCGTTTGGTATCTGGGGATTTGCAGGCGTGAGATTGGTGTGTTGTTGTTGTTGGGGTGTGACGGTGGCCTGAGGCAATGTATGTGAAGAAATGCTGGGGTTTTGAGTCGTCATCGGAGATGGACTCACAAATGTGTGTTGGGGAGTGGCAGGTGTGGGGGTTGGCAGTGTGGTGGGTGAAGTTGGGACGGAAAACTGCTGGGGTGGGGGAGGGGGTGGAGGGAAAGGGGGGAAAGTGGTGTTGTGGCTGTAAGTGTGAGCTGAACCCCAAGTAGTTGGGGTCAGGGGAGAGGTGTGGGGTGGGATGTTGTGAATCCCTGGTGGTGGGGAGATCGGGTGCATTGGGGTGCTGCTGGTTGAGGCTGTTTGTCGCTGCACCGTACTGATTGCTGTACCGATGATGCCTGTTGGCATTGTTGTATGCCACTGAGGCTGTGTCGGCTTGTACATGGTTGCACAATGGGGCACTACAATTGCCTGTGACTGCAAAAGCTGCAAATAGCACGTGCATGGACAACATAGTTGGCTTGAGTGTCAACATCTACTTGTGCAATGCATCCAGCATGCAGCTGCATCGTCTCTTCTTTGGCTCAAAAGCGGGGTCGGAGCAAATGCTTGATTGCATACAGCTATGTGCAACGGGATTCAGGCATGGAAGAGAAAGGATACTCGAGAGTGAAAGGTAGAAACGGAAGAAGAAAGAAAGTAATACAGAACATCACTGAATAAGGCCGAATCCAACGATGCTGAAATGCCCCGAGTGGAATCCCCACTTCTCTGGGGTCCGCACAACACCCTTTCGCCCCACGATGAAGGCCTCTCTATACATGTCCCGATACTTCATCTTGTAATGCTGATACTTAGTCCGTATTGTCCCGATGACGATCACTCCCTGTTGGCCCTTCGGCCGCCGTGTACATTGATCGGTTACTATATGTACCGTGCTTTCCGATACAGCTCCTGGGGTCGCATTCCCGTATATGACGCAAGAGGGAATGGGTGGGTAGGACTTGTCGTCGAAGCAGTGTCTGACTGAACTTGGGCGGACCAAGTCCTCGCGCATAATGCGCGCGGCACTTGCAATGCTCGTGCCGTGTCCGGCGGTGTAGATGTATGTCTCTCCTGGTGGGTCAGTGGCACGGGCGCCGAACGCTCTGCGCTGCTCTCCAGCCCAAGGAATGAATAACATAGTATGCACGCCGTCCGATATTGGCGTCAGCACTGCCCCAAGTTCGTTGCACGCTGATCGCGTGCCTGATTGTAGCACTGCATGTGCAAATTCGGCTAAAGTCTCCTGCCTGAAATCGCTGTCAGCAGCTATCTCGCCCAAAGTTTTGGCGAGTTTGTGTGCTTCTTCCATGTCGACGGCGTGAGGGGTCGGCTTCTCATGTTCGTAAAGCTCAGAAAATGGCGCCACATCAATCTGTGGTGGTCTGCTCTGTTTGCCCAGTTGTTCGAGGGTTGGCTGACCCGATGGGGCAGCGGCTGTTGAGGCATCGTAGGTCGGGGCAGGTGTCCGAACGGAGCTGGAGGGATTGTGCTGAGCCTGTTGGCGGGAGGAGGTGCCCTGTCCGGCTGGGGGCTGCTGTTGTGCTACTTGGCTGCCCTTGATGCGGAGGGCGATTCGCTGAACCTGCGAGGCCAATGTCCTTTGTGGGACCTTGGGTGGGGTGGGTGGCCTCTGACGTAGCTGTGTGGCTC
>CAJNDT010000396.1:7500-80000 GCA_905221615.1 Symbiodinium sp. CCMP2592
GATACAATTTCGCACAACCACAACCTCAATCATTAACTCAACCCAGCCAACTCAAAACAGCCACCCGATCAAAAACGGAACAAGCTTCTTGATAAACCAACTTCGCACAACCACGACTTCAACTTCTAACTCAGCCCAGCCAGCCAAGCCAAACCGGTCCAGCCCAGCCCAGCCGGCCCAACACACCGATTAAAAATTGAGTAAGTTTCTTGATAAACCAATTTCTCCACAAACTTGTGGCCGCCCGCCGCTTAAAATTGAACGGGCTTCTTGATAAACCAATTTCTCCATAACCTCCAACCCAGGCCCACCTTCCCAGACCCCAAAGCCAGGCCCCAATCCAAATCCCAGGCCCCAAATCCAGGCGCCAGACCAAATCCAGGCCCCATATCCAGGCTCCAGACCCAAATCCAGGCCCAGTCCCAGGCTCCAGCCAAACCCAGGCGGCAGGCACCAAACTCCCCCCCCCAAAAAAATCCAGGCCGGTCCCAAATCGAGGCCCCAGGCCCCAAATCCAGGTTTTAGACCCCAAATCCAGGCCCAATCCCAAATCCAGGCCAGGCCCCACATCCAGGCTCCAGACCCCAATCCAGGCCCCAGGCCCCAAATCCAGGCCCAGACCCAAATCCAGGCCAAATCCTTCCACCACACCCCAAATCCAAGTCCACCAGGCTCCAGACCCCAAATCCAGGCCCAGTCCCAAATCCAGGCCCCAGCCCCAAATCCAGGCCCAGACCCCAAATCCAGGCCCAGTTCCAAATCCAGGCACCAGGCCCCAAATCCAGGCTCCAGACCCCAAATCCAGGCCCAGTCCCAAATCCAGGCAGGCCTGAAACTTTCGCTCAAAACGTTTCAGTCAAAACGTTTCGTACAAAACGTTTCGTTCAAAACTTTTTGGGACCCAAACCCTTAACAATTTCTATGTTTCGCAGCCCCCCAAGAGATTCGAAAGTATGGTTCGCAAAAAAACTCGTTCAAAACTTTCGGTCAAAAAGTTTCGTTCAAAACGTTTTTGGGACCCAAACCCTTAACAATTTCTATAAATCCTCAAGAAAGTGATAAATAGAAATTGCTTGTCCTTGTTTGTAACCACCGCTAAGGCCCAGCATTTCGGTTAAAACTGGCGTTAGCTTCTTGATGATACAATTTCGCACAACCACAGCCTCAATCATTAACTCAGCCCAGCCAACTCAAAACAGCCACCCGATCAAAAACGGAACAAGCTTCTTGATAAACCAACTTCGCACAACCACGACTTCAACTTCTAACTCAGCCCAGCCAGCCAAGCCAAACCGGTCCAGCCCAGCCCAGCCGGCCCAACACACCGATTAAAAATTGAGTAAGTTTCTTGATAAACTAATTAATTTCTCCACAAACTTGTAACCACCATTACGGCCCAACACGTCGCTTAAAATTGAACAAGCTTCTTGATAAACCAATTTCTCCATAACCTCCAACCCAGGCCCACTTTGCCAGACCCCAAATCCAGGCCCCAAGGCCCAGACGCCAAATCCAAGCCCCAAAAAAGACCCAAAACCAGCCCCAAATCCAGGCCCCAAACCCCAAATCCAAATCCCGGGCCCCAAATCCAGGCCCAGATCCAGGCTCCAGACCCAGTCCCAGGCTCCAGCCCCCAAATCCAGGCTCCAGACCCCAAATCCAAGCCCAGTACCAAACCCAGGCGGCAGGCACCAAATCCAGGCTCCAGACCAAAAAATCCAGGCCAGGCCCAGTCCCAAATCCAGGCCTGGAAATCCAGGCTGCAGACCCCAAATCCAGGCCTAGTCCCAAATCGAGGCCCCAGGCCCCAAATCCAGGCCAGGCCGCACCAGGCCCCAAATCCAGGCTCCAGACCCCAAATCCAGGCCCAGTCCCAAATCCAGGCAGGCCCAAAACTCTCGCTCAAAACGTTTCAGTCAAAACGTTTCGTTCAAAACTTTTTGGGACCCAAACTCTTAACAATTTCTATGTTTCGCAGCCCCGCAAGAGATTCGAAAGTATGGTTCGCAAAAAAACTCGTTCAAAACTTTCGGTCAAAAGTTTCGTTCAAAACGTTTTTGGGACCCAAACCCTTAACAATTTCTATAAACCCTAAACCCTAAACCTTAAACCCTAAACCGAAGAGCTGTCCTTTTGCGCTCAGCAACTGCGCCAAGTTCCACCACACGCCCAGCCGGGCATCCGCCTCTGCAATCTCGCACGCTATTGGCGAAGAGGATGCTCTCTGTCAGAACGTGTGCGAGCATCCGCGCAGACGAATTCCACTCAAAGAGCCTCCTCCGGTTTCGGCCAGCATGCCCAAAATGCAGAAGCCAGGGCCCCAAAGACTAGAAGATGAGCAGCATCGCCCAGGCCTCTTCGCTTCAGATCCAGGGGCGGAGCGCTGTAACCGCCACCGCCAGGACCAGGCAAACGCTTCCCTCGCATGATCCGCTGGCTGCCCGCCGGACAGGGCCAAGTGCAAGAGCGAACAGCCCACGATCCTCGAAAAGCCGACAGCGTGCCGACGCGTCAAACCCTAATGACACTTCTTTGATCGTGATCCGTCCCAGGAACGAGCTGTATGGCTGCTTGTATGGTCGTAATACTGTCGTAATGCGCAAGCCTGCTCTTAAATTCAAAATAGATGCTTGCAAGGGACAGGGCAGCTGCAACAGTTTACGTTTGTTTACGTTTTGCTCAGAGGGTCCCTGCTTCGCCCACTTCGCCATGGCAGATAGGCAGCACAAGGTTGACGCCGTAGTCGTCGTCATGGTCATCGTAATAGCAAGAAATATTAAGATTACTAAAAACATTAAAAAAATTGTCATTATAATCATAGGGTGTGTAGTGTATTAGACTAGTATTAATATTAGCACAAAGAACAGTAGCACATTATACGTATATATATATATATATATATATATATATATATTATAGATAGACAGATAGATAGATAGATCGATGCACATAGCGCCTTTGTGGTGAGTCGCATCTGTGTGTTGTGTCTTCGCGCCGTGTCTTCGCGTCATTTCCTGGTGTCTTCATTTCGTGTCCTGGCCTAGCTTCACGACGTGTCTTCATGCCGTGCTTTCGTACAACCTTCTTGTGTCTGTACTTTCTGTGCTCCCAATTGTCTCTCAGTGCCGTGTGGTCTTGTCTTGGTAGCGGCATGTCGCCAATCCCCTCGCATCTAGAGAAGTTGCAGGAGAAAGTCGTCAAGATATCAAACCTGCAGCAAAAAACGTGCAGCTTCATCCCGAGGACGCGGCAGCTAAGTACTGCAACTTCTCTGCAAAGCTGTGTGTAGTCGCACGGGCAGCGTGAGACCTTGACAGCAACCTGGTCACAGAACGCAGCGGCAGCCTCTCTCCGCAAATCAAAGGCTTGACAGTGCCTGGCGGTTGTTCAAGGACCCCAGGAAAACCTCTCCAAAAGCGCCCTCACCCAACTGCCGCTTGAAGACTATCCTGGCAGGCCAAGTGCGCTCTTGCGGCAGTCGTCCTCCTTTGGATTACTAGGGCGCTGGCTCCGTTCCATGTATGATCTTGTTGCGCGCTACGGTTAAGCCCAAGCCCGCAAGTTCCTCATGGTCGGCAAAGTGTTCCCGAGCGCAAGTGGAAGCGTGCGAAAGCACCGGCTCAGCTGCCTCAGCTGTGTCAGGCACATGATCTGCTTCCTGAACGCACAAGTGCAAACAAAGCCACAATGCGTGTCACAAACGCCTCGCATCGCAACAAACGAACTGCGACACTCCTCTGCGATATGCAGGGCGTCGCTGGGCACCTGCGCACATGTACGGGAGTCGGCCGTTTGACATCGTTTGACATCCACACACAGAAGGAAGTACGTCAAGGTTATCAATTTTCTTGTCAGCTCTTCCCATGAGATCCCATATGGATGTGCGGACTTTGGGTCCTCTCAAGCTTGTCGCCAGGGCGAGCCCCTGACGAGGGAACGAACGCATTTAACGGACTCGATGGACGGGGAGAGATTTGAGCAAATTTCCCGTTTGGCAGGCATTGGAATGGGCGCTGGTCCATGGGAAGAACTGACGCCTTACGATTCTAGGGCCGAGAATAAGATGTGGAAGCTGCTTGTGGGTGGCGTATGTGGCTGGGGAAGTGGATGCTAGGTTGGGGAGTGCATGGGTGTAAACGGTGTAGGGTCACGGGGACGCCAAAAAGAAGAAAACACACATCACTTTTGATATCTCTGTCAAGAATGAGCTCTCGATTTTTTCGGTCCCCGGCGCAATTGCTACAAACAGCATTGCACCAGGCACAGTGCTGGGCATTGCCTTGCGGAACCCAAAGTGCAGCCAAACACAACATCCCACCCGACAGATTTGATTAAAGTGATTTGAATGCTATTATGTTACAGGCCCAAGAAAGGCTGCTGATCACGTGCAACAAACTCAGAAGGTGGCAACCGCCTTCAGAGCTGGACCCGAAATCTCGGTCTCTGTAAACGAGAAACTGCGCGTAAGCTCCAGATCAAGAGTTCCGCTCCCAAAGCCTCCCGGAATGGTATGCTGCACACGAAGGCAGCTTGGAGGTGGCCACGCGGCTCAAAAACCAGGGCTTGGGGGGTGGGGTGGTGCCTTGGACGCTTGGCGTCCATTTGACGCAATAGCGTTTTCTTATATAAATCCCAAAGTTGCCACCTTCCAAACCTTTGAGCGTGGCCTTCTGAATCCAGCTAATATAATAAAAAACACGTGGGGAGGCAAAGCGCCGTGCTTCTGAATCCCACCAGTACTTGGGCGAAAATATGTTTGGACGCGCCAGTACGTGGGAGAAAGCATTCTGGTCGCGGTCCCAAATCCGTGGAAAGCCATGCAGGCCGTGGTCCAAAACCCTTCAGGATTTTGGCAGGAACCGAAGCTGAACGACTCCTGCCGGCAAAGCCTGCAGGTCGCAGCTTGCCCCATATTTTTTGGGTAGTTTTCTTCGTTTGCTAGGCTTCCTGTAGGGACCGAGTGCTGCTGCCGCAGTCGTTGAGACCCGCCCACGCCAAAAAACAACTACGTGCGAGCAGACGCTGGGGGACATGGCTCAAGGTAGGTTGCATCTGTGAAGAGATCAGCATCACTAAATTCAAGAGTTCTGAGATGCGACGCGCAAAAAATGTTGGCAGGGCCAGCAAACTTCGCGGAACCAAAATTGCAGAATCGGTTTTGACTTATCAGGACTTCACAAGCTCATTCTGGGACGCCACTTCGACAGCTACGTTTTCAAGCCCCAAGTATTGTTTCAAGAAGTGGGCGCTGAGCCCTTACATGCAGCAGCGACGCTACTTTACATGTGGCTTCACTGTACTAGTAGTTGAGTTGCGCGATGGAACTCAGAATGCACGTCGTTCTTACTATGGTGACCTCGAATTATAAAGCATACACATGTGCATACATGTGGGCAAAATAGATGCAGTGAATACTTACCGGTCTAATATATAGGATCGCTTTGCTTATAAGTGGTTGGTGGGCTTACTAAGTGGATGATGGACTTATGTTGGACTTATAAAGGTGAAGACCAACTGACTTACCAGAGCACGGGCTGCGTGAGTTAAGGTCAACTTATTGTGGGGTTATTAAGTGGGATATATCGGGTGGATGTAAATATGTGGTATGAGTCACTTAGGGTTGCACTTATACATAAGTAGGGTAAGTAGGACTTACAGGACTGACATAAGAAGGAGAAGGGCACACACGTAAGTAGGTTAAGTGCACTTACATAAGTAAGTGAAGATAAATCCATATCCGTAAGTAGGCTAAGTAGCTTGAGTGGGCTCCAGAACAGCGCGCTGATCCTACTTATCGGACATATAGCCATGACGCAGCGGAACCCACTTAGCGGACAGCCGGTAACCCACTTAGCCTACTTACTCGGAGGCCACGTCGCTGGACCTATCTCCCACTTAGCACCCTACTTATAACTGAATTGCAACTCAGCACGACGTCGATCACAACTAAGGTTGATTGATAAGCACCTCAAGTACAACATAAATCCATGATCTGGTTATCGCAATTATAATTTAAGTACACTAATGTTGAAGCAGTTATATATCAACAACAAAACATCGTCGGACTATGGTCCATTGAAAGCATTTGGAGGTGTGGTTACCTAACTCATAGTTCATGTTACTGGACTTCATTAGATACTTAGTAACCACAGCACAGATCAAGCAATAGCTTTAATCTATACGCATTATAAATCATGCACGCCATTATATGATTGGGCCATGGATGCTGTGAACTCACAACACATCAAACATGCACGTCAATGTGAGGCTGGGTCATGCATGCTGTGAACGTATAATTATAAACCATGCACATCAGAGCGTGTGCGTCATGCATTCTAAATGGATGGGCCATGGATACTGCATGCGCCCTCGCAGATCTCAGGGCCCTCCGCGCCCTCAGCGCCCTCGCGCCTCAGCGCCCTCAGCGCCCTCCGCGCCCTCAGCGCCCTCAGCGCCCTCAGCGCCCTCAGCGCCCTCACAGCGCCCTCAGCGCCCTCCGCGCCATCCGCGCCCCTCAGCACCCTCAGGCCCTCCGCCGGGCATTAAGCGCCCGCAGCGCCCCTAGAGCCCTCAGCGCACTCAGCGCGTCTCAGCGAACCTCAGCGCCCTCCCAGCGCCTCCGCGCCTCAGCGAGCTCAGCGCCTCCGCGCCCTCAGCGATCTGGAGCCCTGGAGCCCGCTCAGTTCAGCCTCAGCACAAGCGCCCTCGCCGTCCTCACCTACACCGCAGCCTCAGCGGCTCAGCGCCCTCAGCGCCTCTCAGCGCGCTCCGCGACCTCAGCGCCCTCGCGCCCCCACCACCCCCACCAGCTCCCAGCAGCCTCCCCCTCACCGCGCCAGCCAGGTCCCCCCCCACCCCCCCCCCCCCAGCACGCCCAGCACCCCCCTTGCCCCACCCCCCCTTCCTCCCTGCCACCCCCCTCTCAGCCAGCACCGCCCCCAGCCTCCCAGCCCCAGCGCCCATCAACGCCCTCAGCGGCCCTCCGCGCCCTCAGCGCCCTCCGCGGCCTCAGCCTTCCGCGCCCTCCGCGCCCTCCGCGCCGCGCCCTCCGCGCCCTCAGCGCCCTCAGCGCCCTCCGCGCCTTCAGCGCCCTCAGCGCCCTCCGCGCCCTCAGCGCCCGCAGCGCCCCAGCGCCCTATAAGCGCCCTCAGCATCCCTCAGCGCCCTCCGCGCCCTCAGCGCGCTCAGCGCCCTCCGCGCCCTCAGCGCTCTGAGCGCCCTGAGCGCCCTCAGCGCCCTCCGCACCGCCTCCGCGCCCTCATCAGCGCCCTCAGCGCCCTCAGCGCGCTCCGCGCCTCAGCGCCCTCAGCGCCCTCCGCGCCTTTAGCGCCCTCAGCGCCCTCCGCGCCCTCAGCGCCCTCAGCGCCCTATAAGCGCCCTATAAGCGCCCTCAGCGCCCTCCATGCGCGCGATCAGCGGCCTCTGCGCCCCCAGGCCATCCCTAGCGCCTCCAGCCGCGCCCTCACTCCTCCCTACCAGAAGCGCGATCCGCGCACTCGGCCATCCGCGCCCTCAGGGCCTCAGCGCCCTCCGCGCCATACGCCCTCGCGCCCTCCGAGCCCTCAAGCACCCTCCTCAGAGCCCTCAGAGCCTGCAGCGCCCCAGCGGCCTAATAAGCGCCCTCCGCGCACGCTCAGCGCCCTCCACGCCCTCAGCGCCCTCACCGCCCTCCGCCCTCGCACCGCCCTCCGCCCTCCGCGCCCTCAGCATCCCTCGCCCTCCGCCCTCCGCGCCCTCCGCGCCCTCAGCATCCCTCCGCGCCCTCACCGCCCGCAGCGCCCTCCGCGCCTTCAGCGCCCTCAGCGCCCCAGCGCCCTATAAGCGCACCCAGAGAACCCAATAGACCTTAATTAAGAGTTCAGCCTTTAATTAACTTAATGAGCGCTTAAAAGCACCCTTAATTAGAGACTATACTGCTTAATTAAAGACTATAATCCTTAATTAAAGAAGAAAACCATTCTTAATTAAGGTAGTAATCCTTAATTAACGACAATACGCCTTAATTAAAGAAGACAACTTTCCTCCTTAATTAAGGAAGATTCGACGTGAGGTGCGGCATGGCAAGTTGCATGTTAAGTTCATGAACTGCGGGCATCTTGTTTAAGGAAACAGGTGTAGGGAGGACTTGAATATTTTATGCCCTTCGTTAAGTATGAAAAATTCACATGCGGCATTCTGTTTAGGGAGCATGTGTTCGGTGTCGTGGGAATATATCAATGTACATGTAGTATGCCATACAGATATCGATCCATGCACATGCATGCAGTCATGCATCCTACTATATGATATATGTATATATATATATATATATGCAAATGCATGACTCATCGATATCGGCTTCAGATTGCATAGAAACTCCACATGCGGCATTCTGTTTAAGGAGCATGCATGTCATGGTATTATAAAATCAAAACCATGCATGCCATGTATATATGTATCATCATGATTATAAATGCATGCATGTACATATATATTGAAGCCTTGCATTTGCAGCACCGTAGATTTCAAGGAGGGCACTCAGCCCATCCTTTGAAAAGACACCTGCAGGTGTCTCGCCCAGGAGGAATAGTCCCTCCTCATGCATGATCATGCCAGCATTATCATGTAGGAATCGTGCATGCATGCATGGAAAAAGAACAATGCATATGTGTTGTGCATATATGATATCGAAATCATGCATGCCTAGAAAAAGCTAGCTTAAAAAAACAGCAGCTGCAAAACCAACTTTGTTCTTCGACTTCGCATCATGCGTCGCAGTGCATTGCATGCCATGCATGCATCGTGCCTGAACTGTCGATAAGGCACGATGCATGCTCACCTCTGGCATGCAAGCTCGCTTTTGAAATCTGGACATCATGTGCTGGAGCCGCCATGCACGGCGGCCTTCCATGAATATATAACTATATTCGAGCCAACATGCATGCAGAGTTTCGACATTCAAGCTGCAGGCTTGCAAAGGCCATGCCTGCATGCATGCGCATGCATGCATGAAGCTTTCGATCTCTCATTTTTTCTGCACGGGCGATAGGCATATCAAAGCACAGGCACTTTATGCCCCGAGGTGAAACGAGAAAAGAAAGCATTGGCCAAGGCATTCGGGGTGTTGGCTCCTCCTTTGCTGGCTGCAAGAATAGCCATCTTCCCGCCCCAATCCTCATCTCGGTATGACCAGTGCACACTGGGGCAATCCCGGCCTCGATAGCTGATTTCGCAAAAGAGATGCAGTTTAGGAGTCACCTTGAAGAGGCAGACTCCTTGCACCGTGAAGTGCTCATGCAGAGCGACATAGAGATTTGCGAATGCAACTCCATGCTCGGCCAAAACAGCAGCATCGAACGTTCTGCTACTCAGTTGCTCATAGCATTTGTTGAAATGCCAGGCACACTTGTACATGGTCTGTTCCACCTCATTGTCAGCATCCCTAAGAGCATCAGCCATCTGTGCAGCCCAAGGCACCAGGCATCGCGATTCCCCAGCTTTTGCTCTAAGCTTGGGGAACTTCTTCTTAGGATCCTTGATCATTGAAGGCTTTAGATGATCCAACCTATATTCCACGGCCTGGACATCATAGAACTCCAAAATGCAGCGGAACATTTCTCGAACCTGCTCGTCAAACGTCCCTTCAAACTTCGAGCAGAAGTACTTCATTATGGATCCCAGGAACTGCAAAGCAATTCCTATGTCCACCACATGCAACCAATCCATTTGGATGCACTCAGTTCCAACATACGGTGCTGCGAAAATGGGACTGATGCTAGGAGCAGCCATGAGTGCCTGCCACGGAGTCTTCCTGTGCTCTGGCTGCATCCAAGCAGCTTCACCTGAAACCTCTCGGATATCTTCAGGCTTAATGTCGCACATCCAACAACAACCAGAGGCTTCGTTCCTGCCGGGCTACAAAAGGGAATAATTACTAAATAAGTACATGTATGCAGGTACAAAGTCAAAGCATACTAAATGCAGCCAAGACACCATGCCGGCATATACAGCACCTGCTTGAAAAAAGCCCAGTCGCCTCGTATTTCCAGCAAAACACTTCGAGGCGTATGGATCAATGCCCTTTGTTTTCTCCATGGTTCCTTAAGCGGCTGCAGACCTGTGTGATCGTACTTTGGCATTTGACCAGAAGTTGCACATGTCAAAGACCACCGAAGCACATCCATGACAGCATCCCATGTAGATCCCCCACGGGCTAGCCAATGTTTCTGAATGACGAAAACTGGAATTCGCATTGTGCTGCGAAGCTGACATGTGAGGATGTTGAAGCTGAGCATCTCCAAGCTCTGGTTTCTGTTTCGGGTCATGGGAACACCATCGCCCCAAATCCCGAGCCCGGTGAGGCTTTCACGATCGATCCCCATGTCAGCTGCAGCCCGAGCATGCCTTTGAAGCTCAGACTCCTGGAGATGGGCTAGATCTGTTAAGCCACCACCCTCAGGGGATTTTTCGTTCATGACATACAAAACCTCGTGGGGCAGCATGCATGTCAAAGTAGCTGTTTGTTGTCGTTGATTCTCTTTGTCCCAAACCGGAGCTTGAAACTTGTATGTAGGAGGCCAGTGACTGTTTTTGGATAGGTGCCTCCTAATATCCCTGGGTCGAGCGAGGCCATCTTGCCTCCTTTCACCGATCTCGGCCAATCTCCTTAAGGAGGAGACACCAGAGTCGCGAGCATCCCGAGCCAAATCGGAAGTTTCCTCTGCACTCAAAGTGTTTGAAAGAAACAAGTTCTCCACTCGAGACCTGAGGCGACGATCGGCGCTTTCGCCTTTCTCTGGTCTCTTCTTGCCTGGTAACATGTATACATGGCACGAGAACAACAACCGACACCTACAGTTGTAAATCGCTGAAGCATTTGCCAAGAGCCGACGATGCTGCATGCATGCATGCATGCATGGACACAAGCACATCCACATACATGCAAAGGGTCGGAGTCATGCATAGCAGGCATGTTCGAACATGCAAACACATGACTCATGTGCCAGCTGATTGCATTTTGCGGCTGCAGGGCGATCCGGGCATCATTCAAAAACCTGGAGCTGTGGAACTCTAGGCGGAGACCTCCTCAAAACTTGTTCGGGGTTGCAAATCCAAACGGCTGACCTATAAGGTTTAGGGTATATATAGATACCTTAATAATACGTATGCGTGTGTATATATGTATTATATGTAACCTATAGACCTATAGCTAATCTAGCCCTGATCTAGCTTGTATGTAGTTTTAATCTAATAGTAAAGCTACAATGTTAACTATATATATATATATGTATATTTATACATAATGTATAATTATAATGCATATATACACTAAAGTGCATACAAGTTAAGATATGTCGGTATACCAGTTTTATGTATACATATATACACAACATATTATACATAGATCTGTTATATGCATGATACTTAGTTATAACTCATAATTTCTGCGATATGCTTTTATTATACGGTATAATACAGAATAGAAATATGTATGTATATATATATATATACATATATGTATGCATATTTATAACTATATATATTAATATATTAAGCTTTTGTATGTGTAATATATATATATATATATATATATATATAATACATATATATATATATATATAGATATAAATGATTCATGTAACCTACACCCAAAACCCTAAACCTTCCAACTCTAATCAAAACCTTTCTATAAATCTTCCCGAAACGTGTACATAGGAGGTCCCCTCTGGCAGACGGCACATGGCTAGCGAAGGTTCTTCGCCTTAGTCATGGCCCTCTTAAAGGCATCCAGATGTGTGTCGGCGATATCGATTTCTGCCTTTAGCTCAGCCACCACTTCCTTGGTAACATCAGGAGGTTGGACCTCCTCGGCAGTTGCGATCCGCTGCCTCAGGGTAGCGAGGTAGTTGTCGAAGGTGTCAATCGCATTGGCCAGATCGGTCGTGTCGTAGCCGCCGCCGGTGGCAAGCTTCTGGCACAAGTCCTTGCCTGTGTTGAGCTCCTTCTGGATCTTCTGCTTGCCGCTCTTCAGCACTTTCACGCTCGAGACCAACTCCACATGCAAGGGGAACTCGATCTTCACCTTGGCGGCGGGGTCGGCGGTGCTTGTGTCCTTGTCGTTCAAGAAGGAGTCCGCCTTCTTCTTGCCGAGATCTCCTGCTGCGGTGATACCGGACTTGGAGCTGAAGGAGGTCTTCTCGGTTGTCATGGCATTCTTCTCATAGAAGAATCGCTTTTCACCGGCCTCCTTGAAAACCTTTTCTCTGGGCACCGCTTCGTTCCAATCGTAGTCGAACTTGAGACCGTCCAACAACTTCTGCAAGAGCGGGCTGTCGACCGGAAGGTTCTCTTTGGCGGCAATCTCCCATTGTGTCACAAATCCCGAAGCCTTTTCATCCTCCGTTTTCGTTTCGGTGGAGATCTCCCGAATCTTCTGCATGTAGTTGTTGCATGTCTTGTCTGCCAAGAAGGCAGCCAACATTTGCGCCTTTTCTGGATCATTGCGATCCAAGCTCACATAGCGATCGAAAAATTCGGCCTTGTTCTTGAGGTTTTCCAGCTCGCCGTCGCTGACCTGAATCGTGCCGTTCTGCACTCCCTGGAGCTTGGTCTTGGCATTCTTGAGGGTAGTGACCAAGTTGCTTTGATCTTTTTTCTTAGCAGCCTTCTCCATCTCCTGCTTCTTGAGCTCCTTGGCAGTGGCTTTGGGTGCTGCCTTGGGACCGTTCTTCGCCTTGGCCATGGCCTTCTTGGCAGCTGGCTTTCCCATGAGTGACGGCCTGGTGTCACGACGGCTGGGGACAGCTGGCTTGATGAACAAAGCTGAGGCAAAGGAGCAGAACATATGCATGCTTGTAGGCAACAACAGCACCCAAGCTGCGGCCATTCATTTTCCTGGATCATAGCCAAGTCAGAGACACGTTGTCACCTCAGGGGCACGGAGAAGTTAAACAGGAGTTAAAATTTAACTCCCATTTAAGTTGCATTTAACTCCCGGTTAGTTGCCTGGTACTTATATATGGAGTTAAATCCAAGTTAAATCAGAGTTAAATTTTAACTAGTGTTTAACTGCTTGGTCTGTGGAAGCCCTCCTTGATCAGGAGGGTTTCCTGGAACAGATCATACCAGGAGGCATTCCTTAGCCAGGGGTTGCCTCCTCCAGGAAAAAAAGCACAGCCCAGCAAACGACACCACAGCAACAGCCACCTCGACGACATAGTCCGTGAAGTCGGGCCTCGGTGCCACAGGCATGCAACACACGAGGCCGGCAACAGTGCACCACACCTGCAGGAGCAGGAGCTTACTTGGCAACAACAGCCTCCATGTTGTAGTCCCTGGAGAATGCACACCTGCAGCGGCTCCGAGGTGTCGTGCTGTGCGGCACGGTGGTTTGGGGCTTAAGGGTTGGAATGGTTTTGGGTTTTAGGGGTTTGGTGCTTTAGGGGTTTAGGGGTTGAGGGGTTTTAGGGTTGAGGGGTTCTAGGGTTTTAGGGTTTTAAGGCTTAAGGTTCTAGAGGTTCAGGGCTTTGGGCGTCTAGGGTTTTAGATCTTTGGGTGGTTTAGATTAAATCTATTCACACCATGCACACCAGGAGGGATCGCCTCCTGAAACCCCAAGGAGGCACTCCTGCTGAAGAGGAGTGTCTCCTGAACAGACACAAACACAGCCAAGGCAGCGGCACCACGACCAAGGCCAGCCTGGATGGTATAGTCCCCAGAGCCAGCCTCAGCGACACAGACCACAAACTTCAGTGCGGGGCCGGCCCCACATCGTCCCCGCAGTTCGGCATGTAGATATACCTGCACGAGGAGCATACACTAGCACCCAGCCCATGCATGATAAGCCCGGGTGCCTCGGCTTCGTCGGCACTGTCTGGGTCCTGCGAGGAAGTGACTTCTTGAGAATGCATGAACTGCTATATATATATATGCATGCATGCAGACATGCAAGCACAAACAACCGAGGCTTCAAAGCACACCTCAACTCTTTTCCAAGCGAAGATGCATCTTCAGGCGACCAGGATCGGTCCTTAAACCACGTGGATCGGCGGCGGCAATCCTGCCGATCCTGCTGAATCCACTGTGCGGCCCGGATCATCGTGGTGGTCATCGTCGGGGCCGTCCTTCTTGCCCAGGGGCTGGTGGTCTGGATCCACAAAAGGAGGGGCCTTGCCTTCCTCCGCATCTTCCTTATTCTCCTCATCGTCGCCCTGATAGTCGCCGCCGAACTTGCCGGCCTTTCTTTCCAGGTGCTTTTGCCACCAGATTTTCCGCTTTTGCCCGCGGTTTTTCTTTGCTTTGTGCACTCCGTGGTTGAGCACCGAAGCCTCCACTTTCTTTCCACCCCAGTTCTTCGCCACGTTCAAGTCCACGTCTGGCCGCGACCAAGCCAACTTAGCTAGCATCTTGTCCATGGAACAAAAGCAACGAACTTAAGGAGGCAGCCCCCGAAAGGCCGGCCTCCTATCTTCAAATTAGATCTCATGGTTTAGGGGCTTAGGGGTTTGTGATTGGTGGTTTAAAGGTTGATTTATAAGGGCTGCAGGGTTTAGTAGTCGAAGGTTTAGAAAAACAATAATGCAGCCAAGGCACGGAGCACCATTCGTTCAGGCAGATGCCCTCCCTGAAGTAGCTCTGCTGCTTGCAGCGGTTGCACCACCTGAGATACTGCTCAGTTTCCGCTGGAGGCGGGGGAGGCGGAAACGGTACCGGAGGAGCACCATGGGGGGCAGCTCCTGGAGTCGTGCTAGCTCCGCCTGCTGCAGCATCCGACCCACTGGGGGGCACATGCACGTGAACCCCTGGGGCAACAGCTCCGGTGAGTGCGGAGAGTTGCTCTGCTCCCAGCTGTAGCTGGATCACGATGGGGGCTGGGGTGTTATTGGTGTTGCCAGAGCTCGCCGGGTTGTTGTTACCCGTTGTCGACTGGGCGGCACCCATGCTTGTTCGCACAAGAAGATATTGGATCGAACTTCTTTTGTCGCTCGAGCCGCGATCTCAGGAGGCTCGCATGCTGTGCTCATGCCTTCCTATTCAAAGGAGACACGAACATTCAAGCACTGCCACTCCTGCATGCCTAGCTCTTCGAAAACATGCAGATGCAAACATTAAGCACTGGCAGTCCTCGTGCATGCCATGCAGATAAACCTCGAAGATCATCTCGATGGGCCCCATCACCTGCAAGGAGTTTCATGCGACAAAAATTTTTAAAGGTCGATGCATGCATAGCTAAGAAGAAAACAGCAAGCCGGGCCTGAGGGCAAGGTTGGACACATGAAAAGGGCTGCAGGACAAATTTCTATGTATATATATATATATATATATATATATATAGCTACATATTATGTATATATGCTTAACTCGTGCCAGAAATCATGCAAGGAGCCTCGCAAAGCATTCCTCTGCATGCCAAAATTGCCAACATGCACATGCACATGTACACAAAAAACACACACAGACATGCAAACACGTGCACACACACACACACACACTTGTTTCAAACCGATGGCAAGATCAACCTCAAAACCTGCCCAAAGCTGCATCGATCTCCGCAAAACCGGGCTGGGCCCTGGCATCCCTCGATCAAGCTATCACTCAGCCTGCCGCTGGAGGACCTCCTCACGGCGGTTCCGCATCAGCTCACGAAGCTCACCCCAGGGGGTAGTCGAATGAAGCCGCTCAGCCTCGAGGAAAAGCTCCTTGACCAGATCCCGATGCTTGTCGGACTTCCTTGAGTGGATCTCGATGAGCAAGGCCTTGGTTGGACCGAACTTGCCGGTGATGTAAGTGCGATCGGAAGCCATGATGTAGTGGACGGAGGCACACATGAGACTGTCCCTGTTCGGACTGCCAGCCTGGGTAGCTGCGGCCTTCGGGGATGGATTCGCTGCGGACTTCGGGGATGGCTTCGGCGAGGACTTGGACTTCGGAGTCGCTGGCTTCTTGGGCGGGGGTGTGGACAGCTCAGGCTCCTCGGGCTCTTCGGGCTCCTCGGCCTCGCCATCTGCAGATGCAGACCCGGCAGAAGCAGGAGCCTTCTTAGCAGGAGCCTTCTTAGCCGTTTTCTTAGCGGCTGGCCGCTTCATGATCTTGGAGATGCCACCACGGCCTGCTGCATTCTCGAAGGTCTGCAGGAACAAGTTGGGCACATCCAGGTCCTTGAGCTTGCCGAAGACCTTGGTCTTGAGAAATCCTTCAGGTCCTTTGAACACAGCACGCCGCTTTTCTGTGCCGTCCGCCATCCGAGTGATGTACTTGCAGGAGGCCTTGCAAAAGTACTGCAATGTGATCCCCGAGGATCCGGAAGCCTCCTCTGCGGGTGCGGTCTCGAGATCCTCCGCAGGCTGGCCATCGGAGCTGTGAATTGTATTGCAGCTAGCGATCGAGATTGCGGGCGATGCAGGAGCCGTCTTCGACAAGGCTTCCTCAGCACCACGGGAGATACCGTACATGGCATAGATGTCTGCAGACGTGGATGCCGAAGTCGAAGTCGTGCCTGTCTTGCTTGGCCTAGGATCTCGAGACGACTGAGACTTGTGCCTCTTGCCAGGACTGGCCTTCGCCTTTATATTCGCACACCCTTTCCACATGTGCATGCCGCCCGCAGACCAAGCTCATCTGCATCTAGCTTCTGCAAGCACTCGCAGACCCGCTTGATAGCCGGGTGAGTCTTCTTGCCAGACGTCACGGCTTTCATTTTGATGCGAACATAGCTCAGCGAATACGCAACTTGGCGGGCGAACATATCAACGTCCGCCGAGGATTCTTTTTCAAAGACCTTTGCCGCACAACGGCTGAGCTGCTTCGCTACCAGCCTTGGTGAGACCTTGAGAAAATCGACTATGAAGGATTCATAGCCTGCCACGATCAGCTCCATGTCCGTCTCTTTGTAAGCCGTGCCCAGGTTGCTGAGGTTGCTCCTGAGAATCTTCTTTACCTGCTCATCGGTGGCGGTGTTCCGAGCCCGGGGCTTGGTAGGGCTGGCGGTTGGCTTCGACATCATGACTAGTCCTCCTGAAGGAAAAGGAGGATCGATTGATCGATCGAGTTATACAAGCAGCTTGCTTGAGCCGAAAAAGCTAGGTTAAAGCATGCTCAAACAAACGAAACAAAAAAATTGCAGGCGTGCAACAAAACATATATATACCCAGTTCAAGCATGCACTCGCGATCTTGCACCTTCGTTTTCCTTCCATGGTTGCAAGTTCGATCCCTTCAGGATCGACCTGCTGCACATATTCAAGAGTCCGTGGGTGTAGCTCGCTGGCCCCCGCATGGAAAACCGAATTATCTAGGTTGCACCGGTGTTGCAGGCTCAATCACGGGGATGCCTCCACCATATCCAGTACCAAATCCTTGCATTAAATCGATCGCAAACAATAAAACATGTTTCAACACGTGCATGTCGATTAAAACCGTCTGCATGAAAGTCGCTGCGTCTCTCCGAGCCAAAAGTTTTTCCAACACCATCGCCATTCCAAGCGAACAGGCCGTGGCGATCTCGATCTTGAGCGATCCTGTATACATGCAAGTCGCAGAATAATAGCAAACTTCCAGCAGAGCAATGCAGCACTATCTCCTCTGCAACCATGATTGCAAGGGCAAAAACTCTGTCCGGTGGTCTTCTTGTGACCTTTCCGTAGACGTGCCCGGAGCTTGAGCCGAAAAAAAAGACAACACATAAATCTAATGTGTCGAACGTGCATTCAAGTCCGTCTCATGCAGTGCATGCATCCCAAAACATGGCAACAAAAATTTTGCAATGCATGCATGATGCATGTGTGGACATGCGTATATATAGGAGAGCATACAATAACTCTCCTGTGTGCATGCATGCATGCATGTGCAAAAAGAAAAAAATATGTATATGTGTATATAAAATATATATATATATATATATATATATATATATATAGAAATAATGAACCTTAATTAAGGAAGGTAACAGACCTTAATTAAGGCCTATGAATTTAAGGACTATAGACTCTAATTAAAGATGAATGTTTAAAGGCGCTTTCCTGAATGGACTATTGGGTTCTCTGGGCACTCAGCGCGCGCTCAGCGCCCTCCACGCCCTCAGCGCCCTCCGCGCCCTCACCGCCCTCCGCGCCCTCCGCGTCCTCACCTCCGCGCCCTCAGCGCCCTCGCGCCCTCAGCGCCCTCCGCGCCCTCAGCGCCCTCCGCGGCCTCAGCCTTCCGCGCCCTCCGCGCCGCGCCCTCCGCACCCTCAGCGCCCCCCGCGCCCTCCGCGCCTTCAGCGCCCTCCGCGCCCTCAGCGCCCGCAGCGCCCCAGCGCCCTATAAGCGCCCTCAGCGCCTCCGCGCCCTCAGCGCGCTCAGCGCCCTCCGCGCCCTCAGCGCTCTGAGCGCCCTGAGCGCCCTCAGCGCCCTCCGCACCGCCTCCGCGCCCTCCGCACCCTCATCAGCACCCTCACCGCCCTCAGCGCCCTAGCTCAGCGCCCTCAGCGCGCTCCGCGCCCCCTCAGCGCCTCAGCGCCCTCCGCGCCCTTAGCGCCCTCAGCGCCCTCCGCGCCCTCCGCGCCCTCAGCGCCCTCAGCGCCCTATAAGCGCCCTCAGCGCCCTCCGCGCCCTCAGCGCGCGCTCACCCTCCGCGCCCTCAGCATCCCTCCCTCAGCGCGCTCAGCATCCCTCAGCGCCCTCCGCGCCCTCAGCGCCCTCAGCGCCCTCCGCGCCCTCCGCGCCCTCAGCGCCCTCAGCGCTCTGAGCGCCCTGAGCGCCCTCAGCGCCCTCCGCACCGCCTCCGCGCCCTCCGCGCCCTCATCAGCGCCCTCCGCACCCTCAGCGCCCTCAGCGCCCTCAGCGCGCTCCGCGCCCTCAGCGCCCTCCGCGCCCTCAGCGCCTCAGCGCCCTCCGCGCCCTCAGCGCCCCGGCGCCCTCAGCGCCCTCCGCACCCTCCGCGCCCTCCGCGCCTTCAGCATCCCTCCGCGCCCTCACCGCCCGCAGCGCCCTCAGCGCCCTCAGCGCGCTCCGCGCCCTCAGCGCCCTCAGCGCCCTCCGCGCGCTCAGCGCTGTCAGTGCCCTGTCCCGGGGACATGTGCTCCGACTTTGGCACAGGATGCGCTCGGCCGGTGAAAATTTCAGCGTCTATTTGACGTGTCTTTCGTGCAAATGTCTTATACTGTTGCAAGCAAGGGCATGTCAAATAGCCTGCAAGTGTCCATCACACGGGGTGGGGTGGGGGTGGTTGGGCGACACCCAAACTGATTCGCAAAATTGTGGGGCTTATGCTTCCGCGAACGCGTTGTCACAGCACTCTTTGCGCGGTTTCACTGGAATGTAATTACATGGGTTTACGCTCTTTTTGCACTGTCTCCCTGCTTTCCGCATGCTTTCCGCACCGCCCGGGCCACCATCATGAACATGAGTTGGTCGGTGTCCCCAGGCACCCGTGAACCATCAGCATGAGCAATATGCCGGCCTCGGCCGGGGGAATATGATGCTCATGATGTTTGCCCTGCAACGGTGGGCCAGTGGCAGCCAATGCTCATGACATCTCATGACCATGGGGCGGCCGGGGGCTAGGGCTGGGGGGTGTTGTGGAGACCGCAAGGCGCATTTGCAGACATTCACACTTCGAACACCATTTCGGTGCAGCGTTTACACTCATGCTGCCCCGTACCCCAGGCATCGTCAGCATCATTGCGTCGGCATTTCTTATTTTCGTTTGGGGTCTAGCTGTCTCCATGTCTTGTCTGTGCTGGGCCTTAATTATCATCATAAGGCATCTCATCATCATGTGCGCCACGCAGTTGTTGATTCGGTTGTTGAGCCTCAGCCTCGCTTGCAAGGCTCCACGCGAATTTTGATCGGAATATACAGATCTTTGGTTTCCAAACATCCCCAGCACCCGCCAATGGACAGCATCGTGGAAATCAGCTCAGGTTGGTTTGTGGCCAGGCACAAACAAAGACCACCCATGCAGAAGAACATCCCGAGTGTCCGCAACTTAAAGTACTTATTGTAACAGGCACAATAGCACCCGCTCGACCCGGTGCCAGCGGATCAGCTGGACGCTTTCGCTCGTCACTATGCCGGCCGCAGCCGGGGGGCCCAGAGCTCGGCCGTTTTACCAGCACTCTGCAAGCATTTCATAGTATTGACACGACTTTTGTACGGTTTCCTTCTGCTTTCCGCATCGCCCGGATCAGCATCATGCGCCGCAGATGGCGGTGCTGTGGCTGCCTCCTGCTCGTCTTGCTTTGCAGGGGAGGCCTGTGCAGCACAGACGCTCGACGTGTTGTATGCACTGAGACCACGAACCAAACGCCCAACGTGCCTGGGCGAGCTTGACTGAAGAAGGCGCCAGCCAGGTGCCCACTGAGGGCAATTTGGCGAACCTGAAAGACCCACCCACATGTTGCTAAAGGCACGTGGCAGTGTTGCAGCGCCCCAGCTCAGCACCCAACGGCTTGATCGCAGGGGCTGCTGCCTACCAACATGCTGACTGCTGGAGCAAGGTTGGAATGGGCTACATCACTGTGACTTATGCTAAGGCAGCCGCAGGAGGTTTGGCCACTTGCTCTGGCTTTGCGGGAGCTTGTGGTGCCGACACCTTCGCTGACTGCTGACCTGCTTCAGCCATTGCAGCCTCAGAGTTGCCAAGTCATGTGCAACGCGCAAGCTTGTAGTCAGGCGGCTGCACAGCTGGGTGGCATGCTGGCTTTGGGAGAGCGACACCATTGGACTTCAAGGTGGCCTGCAGTAATCTTCTGTGCTTGCAGCAGTGCCTATTCGGCATCCACGGGGATTGACAACCGCAGCAGTGCTCTGATGGCCCAATTTCGCGGTCTTTTTCAGCTACCAGGCACTCCTGCTCGCAATCACGTTGTAAGGGGCCTTGACTTTCCCGTGGTTCATGTCGCAAGATGGAGCTCCGATGCCAAATCCATAAAACTGTGTTCAGCAGCTGATGGGGCGTCGAAACCCCTCCAGCCCCAAACCGCCTCACGTAAGCAGTTGAAGCTTCTTTGAAAGCTTCATTGTGACTATGTTTCGCACCAAAGAAAACATAATGTAGTGCACGCTGCTCCTTTGTGTTTAAAAGTACCGTCTCGGGCAACTGAGCAGGCGGCTGACAGAACAGCCGTCAAGCTCCCGTCTTTCGCCGACTTGAGCAACACATCACGTGCCTGGCTGCACAATGCACAAAGAAAGGGAATGCTACGTCTTAAGTCGCACATGATGAGAGCCTTGGACATGGGGCATGTAAAGCAGCGCATTGCTGCCATGGAAACACTCAGGGACGCTGCCTCCACTCGCAGGTCGTTCAACTCAACTGCCTGGGGTCTTTCAATCTCCTATGCGGCTCACTCAAAAAAGTGCTGTCCGGGAACCTTCAGGGCTCCGCTTAGTGTAGGTTCCTGAAAAAGAATGCTTTAAGGTTGTGTAGGCTCAGCATGGTTCAGCTCCACACATTTTAGACTCCAGGCTGCGGGATCATTCAACACGTTTTTGCTGCGGGGATCTGCAGGGAGCTGACATCGAAATACATAGAGGGATCTGACAAGAGGAAGAGGCTCCTTGGGCTGCCTGCCACGAGTGGACAGCAAGTGCTAGGACTGTGGCCGGCTGTCTTGTCAACTCCGGAGGGAAGTCCTGCAATCGATAGTGCTGCTTGGTTGGGTCTCATCTGGTGGCTGTGGGTCGTGATGCATCTTGAGCACATAGTCCTCCCCTCTCTCACGGAAGAAGCAACGCTGACACTGGCCCATGGCTGCATGTGGCCTAGAAGGGCACGAAATGACTGGGTGCGGCGCTGAGCCTGAGCCGCACACTATGGGGTACGTCTTCTCGAGCATGCTTTATGATGTTACCCAGATTTTGGGAATATGCGACAAGTGTCTTGAAAGGACCAAGTTCGTCTTCGGAAACCTACCCTGGCATCAGCGCAGAAACTAAATTAAGGGCTCCCTACTTGCCAGATCTTACACAGGTCTGGCTACATGAACCTGAAGGCGTATTCCTTCCTCAAGCGGGTTTGGAAGTCCTGAGCCGAAATTTCTCCAGCTCGTTTTGGCGTGATGCTATGAGCTCCAACGGGGAGTAAACTCCCAAACCCTATAAGCAGATAAGCTTGAGCAAGACGTATAATCCCTTCGCCAGATGGTTGAGGGTGCACAAGATTGGGACTTGAGGAACTAATATTTGAAGAAGAATGGCCCGCTCTATGTCCTAGCGGAGCCAAGCTTGCGAGCGCACGATGAAATCGCATGGCGTTCCCCTTGTCCAGAGACCCTCTACATTTCAAGGTTTTAGGGTTTAGGGATTACAACGCGTTTTAAGGTTTATGGCATCATTTATACAGTGTCTGTGTGGGGTAACTCAGCATGCTCGCACGCAGGAACGAAATCCTTCGTACGAATACTCCTTCCATACCTCTGAAAGGATGGGCTATTAGGCCACCCCAAGTAGGGCCAAGAGTTTGTATGATTATTCAGAGAAGTTGCGCTCGATCAGAGTGCTTCTAGAGCTAAGTTCAAAAACAAAGCAGACTCCCCAAAAGAACAGTCGCATGTTCGAACCAAACAACAACCCCCGTGTGGCAGAAGCCAACATTGCCTCTCTGCGCCCTAACTTAAACCCTATATAGATTCCGTCCTAGACCCCAAACTGCAAAGCGGCCATCGCAGCACTTTCTTGCATGTCTGATAACCTGCTCAGGACTTCGGCCGCTTGGGGTGCGCATGCTCGTCTGCAGCATGCCTGGAAGTCAAGCATGTCAGGGATG
Organism: Symbiodinium sp. CCMP2592; assembly: GCA_905221615.1. Taxonomy (NCBI): domain Eukaryota; class Dinophyceae; order Suessiales; family Symbiodiniaceae; genus Symbiodinium; species Symbiodinium sp. CCMP2592. The sequence continues at coordinate 30,225 of CAJNDT010000396.1, forward strand.
GAATTGGAAACTTCATGAACCACAGCACTGCCGTGTACTGGCCTATAGGTTGTGCACGTCCATGGAATCGGCGACACGGGCCAAAAAAACTTCACTTTGCTCAGTCATGCGCAGTAGCAGTCACTAGCAAAATCTCGCGGCCCACACCACATCACATGCTGCTTGAGAGCTGGGCGAAATTCCACGGATTGAATCCGTCATTGAAACCACCACCTGAAAGACGGGGTCTTCTGAAAAATCCACTGTTCACTTCGCCACAAGCCGGATCCACTGCTCACTTCGCCACAAGCCGGCCTTGGTGGCTTGAAGAGGCGCCCGAAGAGGCTGCCACCATGTCCCAAGGATTACGGCCTGCAACTATATCTACAAATCGATAAAACGTTGCGTTGCATCTGCATGTAAGCCGCTTTGCTTTTGGGCACCTAGCCTTCGTCAGTAACTTGCCAAGAAACTTGCCACAGGTCCTGACAGATACTTCGTCGACACAAACTCCCAGCTGCCCCCAACAGAAACGAGCGCTCCTTCGGCATCAGTGGCACAAACTCAGTGTGCAAACTCCACCAACGAAGCCACAAAGCACATTTGCCAGATGGATTCACAGCACGAAATGACCGACCAAGTCGAAACTTGAGCAGTCACAGCCGTCGGGCTGTTTCCCGAGGTTTCCAACGTGGGGTGGAAAATTCAACTAGGCAGGATGCGGGTAAACATGAGGTCTGCTTAGGTGTCTAGAACGAAGCTTCGACAGATCTGTAACTGTAAGCGACACAATGAGCGCACAAGCTGGAGGCAGCAAGCTTCCCTCTACGAAAACAGAACGAGCCGCCAGAGTTTTCAAATTAGGGGATGGTAAAAAATGAGTTCGAACGTGAGTTTTCTTGCTTGAGGGGTGGTTTATCGATCTGATGTCAACATGAATGAACGATATTGAGGGCGGGGCAGTGCCGTCAAAGGGTACAAGCAACTCCTGGCATGACCAAAACCACGTTACAAGCTCAACGCCGCGTTGAAGAGATGACACCGCCTCGGATTGCTCCCACCTGCGCGAAGCGGCACCTGGACAGTTGGACAGAGCACCGGTAAACGCCGGTGACATGAAACTCACTCGTTTCCGGCAAGTGGACCAAGCGCACACTGCGTGAAACAATCCGCGACACCAGGACATGCACACTGTCATGTACACCTCCAGAGTGGGTAGGGCGCATCTTCCACGAAACCCAATTTGGCAAGGCTGCCTGATTCAAATGAGTCTTCTGAAGCATCTTCCACCACCCATTGGACATCCCACGGGCAACCTGAGCTGTGTGCATGGTGGCGAACAAGTCAAGTTGCATATATTTTTCACAGACCCGTGACTTCTGCTTGTTCGCTGCGCAGCGAATTTGGTCACGACGCTCCAGTTCTTGCGCGGACTTCGCTCCACTTGATCTTGCAGTGGTCCTGTTGCTACCGTGTCAAACTTTGGAATGCTGACTGCAAGAGTGCATTCCTTCAAGGAGAACCTGACACAAAGCGTCCCGAACAAATATTTATGAAGCCGCCCCAAGACCCGTGTTGCATTGGAGGCCATACCTGAATGGCGTTGCCGCACTCTGCTCTACCGGTTATCCGCACCGGTGTACGGACAGTCGAACGCACCACGGAGATGGTTCGATCATTTCGCCAAGGTGCTCAAGAAGCTCCGGTGGAGCCAGCACAGTCTGGACCCTGGTCTTTTCCTTTGGCGGACTGACTCCACCATCGGGGCCGTGCTTCACCAGGAAATGCGAGCGATCGGTGGGGGCGGTGGTGGTGGTGGTCAGGGTGGTGAAGGCGCCAGGTGTGGGCGGTGGGGGTGGTGAGGGCACGGGGGACTCTGAAAGCCCTGAACTTAAAACGGGAACTGTTCTGCTGCACTCCGTGATTAAGCTCCGAGCTAGAAGTCGACGAGGGATCCATAAGTGCACCTCAATTTGGTCACATCTCAAACTCTGAAAGTCCTGAACTTAAAACGGGAACTGTTCTGCTGCGCTCCGTGATTAAGCTCCGAGCTAGAAGTCGACGAGGGATCCATAAGTGCACCTCAATTTGGTCACATCTCAAACTCTGAAAGTCCTGAACTTAAAACGGGAACTGTTCTGCTACACTCCGTGATTAAGCTCCGAGCAAGAAGTCGACGAGGGCTCCATAAGTGCACCTCAATTTGGTCACATCCCAAACTCTGAAAGTCCTGAACTTAAAACGGGAACCGTTCTGCTACACTCCGTGATTAAGCTCCGAGCAAGAAGCCGACGAGGGATCCATAAGTCCACCTCAACTTGGTCACATCTCAAACTCTGAAAGCCCTGAACTTAAAACGGGAACCGTTCTGCTGCACTCCGTGATTAAGCTCCGAGCTAGAAGTCGACGAGGGATCCATAAGTGCACCTCAACTTGGTCACATCTCAAACTCTGAAAGTCCTGAACTTAAAACGGGAACCGTTCTGCTACACTCCGTGATTAAGCTCCGAGCAAGAAGTCGACAAGGGATCCATAAGTCCACCTCAACTTGGTCACATCTCAAACTCTGAAAGCCCTGAACTTAAAACGGGAACCGTTCTGCCACACTCCGTGATTAAGCTCCGAGCTAGAAGTCGACGAGGGATCCATAAGTGCACCTCAATTTGGTCACATCTCAAACTCTGAAAGTCCTGAACTTTAAACGGGAACTGTTCTGCTGCACTCCGTGATTAAGCTCCGAGCCAGAGGTCGACGAGGGACAGGGATCGACAGGTGCACCTCAGCTTCAGATGCGCCCTCTGCTGGAGTCATGCTGCGGATCGTTACGAAAAGCTCAGGGCTCCCGCAGGAGCTCGACGCTGATGAGAAGGCTGCAGAATACAGCAACAAAGCAAGTATGACCGGTAGTATGCCAAAATGACATCTGCAGGTCTGCATCACAACCGTCTGAGTGCCAAGCTCGGGGGTACAGGCATCGAAGAAACAAGGGTCAAGAATGCCACCAGTCCTGAACACCAAACACGTGATAAAACCTGCGAGTCCATGGCTTCTCCTCGACGCATCGTGGGAGCGGAGTCGGGTACGGGCACCAGTTGTTGAGCCAAAAAAGGTGCACCGCTGCAGCAACACAAGAAGCATGACAACGTCAGCACCCAAGACCCGTTCTTGAATCAGCGGCGTGCTCTCACACCATGTTATTATGCAGGGTCTGCTTGGTTGGGATGCTCCGCACGTGCACTTCCAGCGCTGATGATCAGCAGATTCAGCAGGGTAGTGGCCCCCTGAAAGTAGGAATTTTGTGCCCTGAAATGCTTAGACATGATGAGCAGGGGGTGCAGGAAGTTGGAGGCCTCTTGCAAGCTCTTGGCCTTCGCGGTGTAAGGATTTTACCACCCGCCCACTGTGCTTCGCATAGTCGGGGATAAGGGTGTATGAGGCACTGCCGCAGGAGTCGTACCCAAGTTCAGCTCAGATGGCAAACCTTCCAGCTATCGACCAGCCGAACACCAACCACCACGATTTTGTGATTTTTTCCGCCTGTTGTTGTTGTTGTTGTGTGTGTGTGTGTGTGTGTGTGTGTGTGTGTGTGTGTGTGTGTGTGTGTGTGTGTGTGTGTGGGTGTGTGTGTGTGTGTGTGTGTGTGTGGTTGTGTGTGTGTGTGTGTGTGTGTGTGTGTGTGTGTGTGTGTGTGTGTGTGTGTGTGTGTGTGTGTGTTTGGGTGTGTGTGTGTGTGGGTGTGTGTGTGTGTGTGTGTGTGTGTGTGTGTGTGTGTGTGTGTGTGTGTGTGTGTGTGTGTGTGTGTGTGTGTGTGTGTGTGTGTGTGTGTGTGTGTGTGTGTGTGTGTGTGTGTGTGTGTGTGTGTGTGTGTGTGTGTGTGTGTGTGTGTGTGTGTGTGTGTGTGTGTGTGTGTGTGTGTGTGTGTGTGTGTGTGTGTGTGTGTGTGTGTGTGTGTGTGTTGTGTGTGTGTGTGTGTGTGTGTGTGTGTGTGTGTGTGTGTGTGTGTGTGTGTGTGTGTGTGTGTGTGTGTGTGTGTGTGTGTGTGTGTGTGTGTGTGTGTGTGTGTGTGTGTGTGTGTGTGTGTGTGTGTGTGTGTGTGTGTGTGTGTGTGTGTGTGTGTGTGTGTGTGTGTGTGTGTGTGTGTGTGTGTGTGTGTGTGTGTGTGTGTTTGTGTGTGTGTTTTTGTGTGTGTGTGTGTGTTTGTGTGTGTTTTTGTGTGTGTTTTTGTGTGTGTTTTTGTGTGTGTTTGTTTGTGTGTGTGTGTGTGTGCAAAGCAAAAAACAAAAGCCTGTCAAAACTTTCGTTCAAAAGCCCGGGCCCAAACCCTATTTAATTTCTATCCCAACCCACAAAAAAAACGAAAGCAACACCAAAACCGAAAAGTCACTGTCTATCAAACAAACCTATGTATACCTCAGCCCCAGCCCAGGCAGCCCAGGCAGCCCAAGCAGCCCAGGCAGCCCAGCCAGCCAGCCCAGCAGCCCAGCCAAGCCAGCCCAGCAGCCAAAGCCACCAACCAGCTTGAGCAGGCCCCATGCACTAGCCAGCACAGCCCACTCCCAAAATCAAAACTTCAAAGCAAAAAGCGAAACTTTCGGTCAAAACGTTTCGCTCAAAACCCCGGACCCAAACCCTGTACAATTTCTATAAACCCTATGCCCTAAACCCTAAACCTCCCAGGCTGCCTCAGGACCGACTCTTTCGCGGCATACAGAGAGTTGAAGAGCGGATATCTGATCGAAAGTCAAAACTCCGAAAATAAAAGCTGGAAATTCTTGGCCCCTGCTTGCAGGTACTGGCTGTTGGTCTTGGCTCCCAAGCTCCGTCGGGCAAGGCTCCTTGGCGGCAGATAGAACGGAGCTCTAAATTTTGCCCACCAGCCCTGCCCACCAGCCCAGCCTAGCGAAAACTCCGAAATTACAAGCCAAAAAACAAAGCCCTGTCAAAACGTTTCGATCAAAACTTTCGCTCAAATACCCGGACCCAAACCCTATACAATTTCTATCCCAGGTCCGTTCCAACCCAGCCATTTGGCCCAGCGCCGCCTAGCCCAGCCCATCCCTAATTAGCCAGCCTGCCAGCCCTAGACAATTTCTATCCCAGGTCCGTTCCAACCCAGCCATTTGGCCCAACGCGGCCCAGCCCAGCCCATCCCCATCCCAGGCCCCATTAGCCAGCTTACCAGCCCAGCCCACCAGACCAGCCCAGCGAAAACTCCGAAAATTAGAAGTCAAAAATCAAAACGTTTCGCTCAAAAAAAAACGGTCAAAACGTTTCGGTCGAAACCCCGGACCCAAACCCTATACAATTTCTATAAACCCTAAACCCTAAACCGGGCACCCCTTACTAAGCTCTGATAATAGCAGATCCGAAATCAAAAATTTATAGGAAACCCACCATATTTATAGGCATGGGCACCCCTTACTAAGCTCTGATAATAGTAGATCCGAAATCAAAAATTTATAGGAAACCCACGATATTTTTATAGGGATGGGCACCCCTTACTAAGCTCTGATAATAGCAGATCCGAAATCCAAAATTTATAGGAAATCCGCCATATTGATAGGGATGGGCACCCCTTGCTAAGCTCTGACTATAGACGATCCAAAATCCAAAATTTATAGGGATGGGCACCCCTTACTAAGCTCTGAGAATAGCAGATCCGAAATCCAAAATTTGTAGGAAACCCACCATATTTATAGGGATGGGAACCTCCTACTAAGCTCTGACTATAGAAGATCCAAGATCCAAAACTTATAGGAAACCCACCATGTTTATAGGAATGGGCACCTCTTACTAAGCTCTGATAATAGCAGATCCGAAATCCAAAATTTATAGGAACCCACCATATTTATAGGGATGGGCACCCCTTACTAAGCTCTGATAATAGCAGATCCGAAATCCAAAATTTGTAGGAAACCCACCATATTTATAGGGATGGGCACCCCTTACTAAGCTCTGACTATAGAAGATGCAAATCCAAAATTTATAGGAAACCCACCATATTTATAGGGATGGGCACCCCTTACTAAGCTCTGATAATAGCAGATCCGAAATCCAAAATTTATAGGAAACCCACCATATTTATAGGGATGCGCACCCCTTGCTAAGCTCCGACCATGGCATATGGTTCGGAATGCCAGGATTCGAAGATTTACAGGGATCTTCTTGTATTTTCAGTGATGGGAACCCCTTACTAAGCTCTGGGCTCCTGAAAATTACAGGCCAGGTATTTGCAGCGATGGCAGTTGGAGGCCGGAGGCCCAGAGGTCCAGAGGTCCAGATCTTCAATGCACTTTTACCTCCCTTCTGGGATCCAAGGACCCTTCAATTTACTTAAACATCCCCTCTGGGGCCCAAGACCTTTCAATTTATTTAAACCTCTCCTTTGGGACCGAAGACCCTTCAATTTACTTAAACATCACCTCTAAGCCCAAGACCTTACAATTTACTTAAACCTCCCCTCTAGGGCCCAAGACCTTTCAATTTACTTAAACCTCTCCTCTGGGGCCCAAGACCCTCTCGGGGCCGACTCACAATTTCAATTTACTTGACGGGGCCTGCTGACCACTTCAATTTATTTAAATGCAGTCTGGCCATTAAGCCCTCAGCACGTCTCAAGGCAATCGCACACAGACACTCACCACACACACACACACACACAAGGCTTGCTCATGCAATAGCACACAGGACTATTTCGAGGCACTCAAACTGCACCAAGGCTTACATCGCACAAGCATAGGCAGGCAAGCAGGCACAGGCAGGCAGACAGGCAGGGCAGGGCAAGCAATATGGATTCATTCGTGTATATATATATATATATACACTGCAAAGGCTTGCCCTAGACACTCGCACCACAAACATTTGAATGGCTCGTTGGCATACATATACACTACAAAGGCTTGCTCAAGACACTCGCACCACAAGCATTTGCATGGCTCGATCTCGCACATATATGCACACTACAAGGCTTGCTCAAGATACTCGCACCGAAAATAGTTGCACGTTTGCTCACCGCCATCTCAGCTAGGCATAACTAGTACATCCTACACATACCTTCCTCACTCGCACAGCACTGACTACACAAATTCCACCACACTCACACTACATAACAAACGATTTACTAGATAATCATTTATTTAATCCTCTTCCTATTATAAATCAAATAAAATCTAGGTCTGGATATATCATTTATGAATCTTTTTCTCTCGCCATTACATTGAACCTCAGCACCACATATTCCAATCAGTCTTGACTTGCACAATCCTCCGAGAAGAAGGATCTCTAAAGCTCCTAAACCTCTGCAGGCGCAGGCAGAGACCGTCAAAGTAGATACCATACATATAACCAACCAATGGATCCAAATCTTGCAAAACACTAGATTTCTGCTCATTTTCGCTCCTTTTAAGGAGGGACAAAGCCCCTAAACCCTCTGTAGGCAGGGACCGAGACCAAGAGCCTCCAAAGCTCAAAATCCCTGGATTTCTATTATTTTGCTCTCCTTACAAGAGAAAATCTACAATTTATAAGAAATCCATCATATTTATGAGAATAAATACCCCTTACTAAACTCTAATATTTATAAGGATAGGCACCCCTTATTCAATTCTGATAATAGAAGATCCGAAATCTAAAATTTATAAGAAACCCACATGTAGGGATAGGCACCCCTTACTAAACTCTGATTATGGAAGATCCAAAATCCAAAATTTATAAGAAATCCACCATATTTAAAGATATAGCAAAATCCAAAAATTTATAAGAAACCCATCATATTTATAGGGATAGGCACCCCCTACTAAGCTCTGACTATAGAAAATCCTATAGGGAACCCCTCATATTATAGAAATGGGCACCCCTTACTATGCTCTGATACTAACAGATCCGAAATCCAAAATTTATAAGAAACCCACCATAGGGATGAGTATCCCTTACTAAATACTAATAATAATAGATCCGAAATCCAAAATTTATAAGAATCCTATTATATTTATAGAGCTAGGCACCCCCTTACTAAGCTCTGACTATTGAAGATCCAAAATCCAAAATTTATAAGAAACCCACCATATTTATGGAGATGGGCACCCCTTACTAAGCTCTTACTATAGAAGATCCAAAACCCAAATTTATAGGAAACCCACCATATTTATAGGGATAAGCACCCCTTATTAAACCTTAAACCCTACAGCCTAAACCCGGAAGAAAGAAATAAATAGAAATTGCTCTAAACCCTCAAGAAAGAAATAAATAGAAATTACTTGTCGTTGCTTGTGTTGAACTCCCTAAACCGTCACTTTCAATTCGGCCCCCTTAATCCCCAGCCACCCTCAATCCCGCATCTCAGCTCCAGCCCGCCCCAGCCCCCATCCCCAATCCCCATTCCCTTCATTTCAGAATCACCCCCAACCCCCAGGTTCATTTCAGAATCAGCCCCAACGCCCCCAGCCCCCAACCCCTGCCCGAGCCCGCCCAATGCCCAGCCAGAATCAGCCCCTTCCAGCCCCCACCCCCTCATTTCAGAATCAACCCGGCCCCAACCCCCAAGCCACCCCCCAGCATCCCCCTTATTTCATAACTCCTGCCCCTTCAGATTTCAACCCCTAATCCGAGCCCGCCCCCACCCCCAAATTCAAATTGTAGATTCAATAAAAGAAACTACTCAAAACTTTCGATACCAAAACCTTCTATATCCCCAGGCCAACCTCCCCAGGCCCCCGGCCAGCCCTCGCAGCCCCTCCGCCCAGCCTCCCAACCCCACAAACCAACGCCGCGCAGTACCCCAGCCCCGCGCCCCCCCCGCCCCCAAATTCAAAATATGGAATCAAAAGAAGAAAGTGATCAAAACATTCGGTCCAAACGTTTCGGTCAAAGCTGAACAATTTCTATAGAATCAACTCCAACGCCCCCAGCCTCAAACCCCTTAATTTCAATTGCACAAGCCCCCCCCATCAACTTTCAATCCCTGCCCGAGCCCGCCCAGTGCCCAGTCAGAATCAACCCCACCCTCATTCCAGAATCAGCCCGGTCCCAATCCCCAGGCCGCCCCCCAGCCCCCAGATCCCCCACACCCTCCCCCTTATTTCACAACTCCTGCCCCGTCAAGTTTCAACCCCTACCCCGAGCCCGCCCCCGCCCCCCCCCCCCCGCAAAAAGAAACTATTCAAAATTTTCGGTCAAAACGTTTTTAGCGCCCAAACCCTTGCCAGCCTCCCCAGCCCCCCCAACCCCGCCCGCTAACAACCCCCCCAACCCCCCGCCAGGCCTCCCAACCCCTCCCCCCAACCCAGCCGCAACGCCCGGTTCAAAAGAAGAAACTGGTCAAAACTGTCGGTCAAAACGTTTCGGTCAAAACGTTTTTGGCACCCAAACCCTTAACAATTTCTATAAACCCTAAATCCTAAACCCTAAGGTAGAAACGAAAGTTTCGCTACCCTAGCTTTCGTGATCATATAAAAAATTGTAAAAGTCTGTAGCGAAATAAATCAACAAGAATATATCAAACAAGTATATCTATAATGTGTAAGACAAATATCCTCAATTAACCTCGTCACAGCATAGACATCCAAGAAGTAAACAGTACGCCTGCAAAACCTTGATGTGGGAGTCGTGCGTGCATCTACCGAAAGCGGAGCCTGTCTCTAAAATGTCTCGAGGCGCCATCTTCCTCTGGATGTTCTGAAGCTCTCGAGCACCAAAGCCCCAGTTCTCGCCTTCTTGGAGCCGGCTTGCGGAGGGGTTGTCACCTCCAGCACACTCGCAGGTTGCAGATTGTTGTTCAGTGGTTTGGGGTCGACAGTTAGTCGGGTCTTGCTGTAAGGGCTCTGGCTCTTACTTTAGGTTGTCTAAGGTGCTGAGCCTAGGTCTCGCTCATAGTTTGGAGTTTGCGGAGTTTCGTGGTTGAACGGGGCTTCGTTCACAAGTGAGATCCTGGATGATCCTGGTCTATGTGCAGCGTAGTCGACAAAGATGTGACCGCAGTGTAAACCTGTATCCTGCACGTTAGGCTAGACCTTCACGTAGTCGAGGAGTTTGCCTTCGAGCTTCTTGTCTGCCTCGGATGATAAAAAGCACATGGTCACAGAAATGCGGACCAAGCACTGAGGGCCGAACAGTCTTTGCCACGGCCTGGCGAAATGGAAAGAATTGCAAGCCCACCACTTCGCGCTCTCGGCCAGTCCTTGAAGGAAGATCAGCTGCTGTCATGACGTCTTACCCCACGATGTCGGAGATGGCTTGCTGAGGGCTGATGCCATCGCAGAGGCTGCAGCAGCTCTCAACGATGGCTTGCCGAGCCACGTGCACACCTCGCACCACCCAGCGCAGCTTGCGTCGCGGGCACTTGCTGAGTGAAAGTCAACATGCCGTTTAGCAGGGGCCTCGCGCGCAGATAGGCGCTCAGAGGGGCAAGTCTTGAACACCAGCTCCAAAAAAAGGCATGGAGGAGGAAGGCTGGCCATGCTTGGCGCCTGCCATTCGAAAGAACTACTAAAATGACTACAGACTGTGGACATCTGTGGACGAAGCGGATTTCTGCACAGTACAAAATATATGACGAATGCTGCGAGGCCTTAAAGAATTGCTCAGGGCCAGTAGCACCAGAGTGGGGCCGGCTAGCAGTCCAGATCTCTGTCAAAAGGCAGCCAAGTGCCCAAACATCCACCTGAACATCGCAATTTCGAGCTTGCTTGACTCTGACTGTTCACGCAATGGAGGCACCTTTTCCGTGATTGGAGGTTGCTTTCGTTGAAGCACATCCACGCACTCAGGCCTCAGCTACCGACGAGAATGAGGAATCAACAGTTCAACAAACTGGCCACCTTGGAAGCCGGCGCAAGGTACGGGAGAGAGCCTCCTACCAAGAGCAACGTGCAGTCCATGAACCTCAAGACTGGGGCATGGCTGTCGAGGCTGTCTGCATGTCATGCCACTTTTGGAGACCCAGCTGGGCTGTTCCGAAATCAATGATCTTCGCGTTGCAGGCGCCACTGCGGTCCATGCCCACAACAACATTCGGCCTCCACAGAAGCTGTTCTTGCGCGGCAACGCATTCAGCATAAGACAGGAGATCTTGCGCTTTCAAGTCGCCGTGCACAATGACCGGGGAGTGCTGGTGGAGGTAGGCAACCCCTTGTGCCACCTCGCAGATGGGCACATGTGATCTTTATTGTTACCGCTTTTTCTCCGAAAAGCGGGGAGCGGTCGCACAGCTACAGTACAACATGCTGGGCAATGCCCGGCTCTTCCAACAGACTTCCCTATAGGGTACGTCATACATTTTTTGACTGAGCGAAATACAACAGAAAGCTGTCCTGGAGAGCCACTTCAACTGGCAGCAGCGCCCGTGCCTGAAGAGCGTCTAGTGTATATATGCTTCTTCTGATACATCAATGTGAGCCCACAACACATTTTGAACAGCTCAAGCAGAAGCATACTGAGATAGTCAGGTCCGAAACATCTCATGCCAAGTGCATGCTTTGTGAGGCCTCGTGCAGCAAATGGCTCAGGGAGAGTCCCCCAAACCTGCACTAAAGGCAACGCGGCAGCCTATCGTGGAATGGAAGAATCCATGTGCCCAGGATCCCCAAGGCAGACGCTCGGTCAGAACAGCGATCTTGGGCTGAACGCATCTTGGCAAACAGCTGATCGCGCGGTTGAGCAATGGAGCGCGAAAGAACCCTGAGCTTCCAGCATCCCAACGAAGCCCACCAGCCGCGGCCTTTGCAAACCTGCGAATCACAAGCTCGGCAACCACTAGAAGATAGTGTGTGGGAAAAGCCTTCTGGTTAGAATGACAACTCTCACGCAAAGCCTTCGTCCCCGAATGAACAACAGAATGGTTCCCGTGTTGGCCAGAACCGTTACCAAAGTGTGCGAGTGGGCTAGGTTGGGGCTGGGGGTATGCGTTGGGTTGGGGGTTTGGGCTGGGCTGGGCTGGGAGCTGAGCTGGCTGTGGGCTGTGGAGGGCTTAAATTCTCATTGTGCTTTCGCTTTCCCTCTTGCTTCTCCTTCGGCCTTTCCTGCCTCCCATCCTTCGCCCTCGAGCATGCAGCAAAAAGACGGACGATTCACAAGGAAGAAGACAAGGCAGTGAAAGCGAAGGAGAGCGAACCCGAGAATGGCAGAGGGACAACAAGAGCCAGGGAAGTAAAACCAGAAACAAAGAAACAACGTAAGAGAGAGAGAGAGAGAGAGAGAGAGAGAGAGAGAGAGAGAGAGAGAGAGAGAGAGAGAGAGAGAGAGAGAGAGAGAGGGAGGAGGAAAAAGAGGAGGCGATGCAGAAGCAGCCGAAAATCCCTTGCCCTCCGCATCTGTTCATGTCTTGTTTTTTCTCCTGTCTCACTGTCACATTGGTGATAACAGGAAAAGCTACTGGAAAAGCTTGTGGAGGAACAAAACTCTTCACTCATCTTATGTCCTTCCTCTCTCATCGCTGTTCCGCTCTCCTTAAGGGGGAGGGGTGGACAGAAGAAATGTACGCCAAAGCTACGTAATGAAAGGGAGACAGCCCCGTTCTTGCTCTTTAGTTCTGTTCTCTTAGCGCAGGTCGTGCATGGAACGAGGCGAGGGAAGGGCTGAAAGCAGGATGAGAGATAGTAACAGCGAGAGCGGGCAAAATCTTCCTTTCCCTGCCTTCTTCGTCCCTCTCATCACTTCCTCTCATTCTCTTGCTACTTTGCCCTTTCACAAGGGCGTGGAAAGGCGGGAAGGGTAGGGCATGGACCGACGCGGGGGAAGCGAAGCAAGAACGAGAAACGAGGAAGACGAGGAAGAAGGACACGGAAGAGGACGCGATAGAATCCCATTGTTGTTGCTTTTCAAGGAACTCCGGGCGTCGCGAAGGCCTCCAAGAGCATGAGGGACTTCCGCAACTTTCCGGAAGCCAACCACATTCCCTCCTTTATTAATTAGACATCCCCTCGCCTCGCCTCTTCCCTTCCTCACTCCCCTTCCCATACCGTTAAAGGAAGAAACCAAGAGCGCACGAAAGAGAGAGAGAGAGAGAGAGAGAGAGAGAGAGAGAGAGAGAGAGAGAACGAGCAAGAGAGGCGGGGGAGGAAAAAACAGTGAGAAAAAGTAGATTCATCCAGTTCTGGTTTCTCTCCCTCATCCTCTCTTTCATTCCCCACCGTGTGACCTAGCTCCTCGCTTTGTCACCTCATCGCCTGGTGTCCCGCCCGGTCTCCCCAGAAGGCCGCAGAGAAACCTACCGATCTCGATGAGTATCCTTGGAAAGCCGCCAAGAAAACCCCGGATCCCTGGAGCGTTTTCAACCAGACCCGCAGTACCCACTTCCAGAGAAGCCCGCAAGAGTCCCGCCGAGTATCCCCCGAGTACCCAACCGCAGGGAAATTTGCGGAAAGCGAGCATCCCTATAATTACATGTCCGCAAACGGCAGGATGGCTCCCACATCAGGTACAGTAGCTGTAGGGTGGGGGTGATCGAGAAAGCACGTATTGGCTTAGTGGCTTACAGTAGTGTTGTTTTATGCGTAGACGACAATAGGACAGGAAAAACGCCAAATCAAAACAGATGTTTTCCCTGCCTTCCTCCCATTCGTTGTTGTCTTTTCTCCTTTTCTTTGCTTCTCTATCTGTTGCTCCGGCTCTCTCTCTCTCTCTCTCTCTCTCTCTCTCTCTCTCTCTCTCTCTCTCTGGCATAGGGGACTGTCACGTCTCCCGGGCACCATGCCCACCCAACGTCTTATTGGGTGCAGGGGAGTGCGTGCGTGAGGCTCGGGTATCGCTGATAGTCAGTGTTTGCTCCCTCACCAGAACTTGTAGAATCTTAGAATAGATGTGATTTGCCAATTGCGTGGGGATTTGATCTCGATTATGTTGCTGCTCTCCCCACCAGAGCTGTAATGAATATAGGTGTGGCTGGCTTGCACTCTCCACAGACTGGGACCCTGTCTCTCTCACACTTCCACACGTGCAATCCTATGCAGGCAGAACCGGCGGCCGTTCCTTTTGCACTCGCTGCCGGCGGCGGTTCGTCTGTGCGCGGGATAGCTCTGATTGCTCAGGATAGAAGACACATATAGCACTTAGCTATGGGGATTGACTTGAGCCAAACGTTGCGTGGGCGGTCACATAGAAAGATAAGGAGAAGCGATGCGGTGTGCGTAGCACGACCACAAGCTTACTCCTAGAGTCGAGGGACGCGTAGCGTGCCCCCTTCTCTTGCACTTTACACGGTCTTGCTCACAGCTCTTATAGTGACACCTTAGAACTTGACAAGGCATCGCAGTCCGTTCGCACCCCCCATGAGTTGCGTCTCCGACGCTGCTCACCCGGAAGATGGCACGATAGGACAACAGAAAATGTTCCGCCGCAACGTTGACATTGAAAATCAGAGCTTTGCATCCCAATTAGAAACGTTGTGACACTCATCTACGTCAGTAACGATCCCCTGAAATGGCAAACGAATCAGGCGTCACCGAAGAAAGAAGCATTCGCGATGGCATTCCATGGGCGAAGCTCAGAGGTCACGAACTGAAAGGCGAGGAGACCAAGCGTTGATTCACCTCCATCTTCGCGTGGTCGCAGGATCGCGGTCCCAGGGCCGGAGGTTTTCCTCTGGATACTGTTCCCTTTGCTTTCCTTTGTCCTTGCCTTTGTTTCGGCCTTTGCCGGCGGTGTAGTCGTAGTAGGAATTTGAGTTCCAACCTCCATGCTGCTCACCTCCGGTTCTCTCACGCCCTTTTGAAGGTCCCTTGGCCGAAGAAGCGCTTGCACGTTCCTCCGCAGTGACAGGCGTGTCCATGATGGAAGTACCACCTGGAGGGAGATAGTCAGCGGCCGAGATGTGATGTAGGGCTTCAGTACGTTTGGTTGTCGGATTTTGCTGTCTCTCAGCCTTGGATCTGACCAATCTGTCCATGAAATGCGCAGGCATTTGCACATTGTGGTCCACCAGCAAGCCAATGGTCTGGACTGAATGATCGGCATGAGTCAGCAGGATACCGACGGGGTCGATGTACAGGAAGTCCACCGGTCCGGTTGGCGTTGGTCGTAGCACTGAGAATTGTTGGTGTCCTGTCACCATCGGAATCACCTCGCACAGGACGTTCAGGCAACAGAAGTGCATAGCCTTCACATCTTCATCCCTGTTGCTCTTCAAGTACGTAGTAGGGTTGAAGTTGTCCCTGCCGATTCCCATCATGTTGGCTCCCCGTGTAAGCAACGAAAGCATCTGATTCGTCCGGAAGCGCTTCAAAGTGTAAGTCCCGTTGGGATCGTACTGCTTGAGGTTCTCAGGCTCCTTGGCAAAGCGAATGATCTCCTCGTCAGTCACATCCCTGCTCACACCCGTTTCTCTGTCCACTCCAGCCAAAGATCCCCACTTTCCGAGCACATCATAGCGTTGGCCAAGTGCGAAATTCTCCTTCATCTGGAACAACGGCATAGTCGCCCACTTCGCGAATCCTGACCAAGCCTTGTAGATGGTTCTGCACACCACGAATGCCATATACGAAAGAGCGGCCATGTTGGCGTCGATGCAATGGGCATTTCGCTTTCCTGGGTAGTAGGATGGCTGCATGGCGGTACGTGCGAGTTGTAGTTCAGGATCGATGTTCAAAGACTGGCCGGCGATGAGGACGGGACGTCGTTCCTGTGCAACTGCATCTGGTACTGCGTCATCAAAGTCCTCTCCTGGCTCTGTGTCCATTTCTTCATCAGGTTCCTGTTCTGGATCGTCCTCCGCGACGACAGATGGCTCTGGGATTTCCTCAGGTTCCGCAACGGTCTCTGTCTCCATGGCTTCCTGCTCCTCGACGGTCGCCTCAGGCACTGCTGCTGCCGCAGCTTCCATTGTCTGAGCAATGAAGTCACTGGGGATCTCCGTAGGAGTCTCCCGTTGTGGAGTACCTTGGTAGTATCCGCAAGAAACGAATTTGTGACCAGCAGGACGTGCATCGGGAGAAGCATGCTGGAACCATGTTGTAGCATGCCGGGCACACCCTCATTCTCCTTCCATCCTCGTCTCTGCGTAGGTCTTCGGGTCGCCAATTCTTGATGACAAACTTGAACCCTTTGTCCATGTAGTGATGCCGAACCGTGTTCTCCCTGTGGGACTCCAGGACAGTCGTAAGGTCTCGTATGATCTGCTCCTTGCTGGTGTCGTGGGGTCCAGGAGGCATCTCGCAAAGCAATTCCATGATCTTGCTTGGTGTCCGGTATCTCTCGAATTCAGGGAGCAAAGGTGATGCATTGTAGTCCAACACCATCTCTTTCTCCAATCGTTCATCGTAGATCTTTTCCACCAGAGCGAAAGAGTGTGTATCTTGAGGATTCGGGACGCAAAACCATACCTCCTTGACGAACTGGAACGGTATCGTTCGGCCAACGATGATGATGCCGCTGTCTGTGATACGTCCATCTTCTCGTGCAAGGTCCTGCGAAGGGACATGGAGGACCGCCAGCGGCATGTGCTTGGCTTGTGGTCCATGTACCCGCATCTTGGTCGTCGCATTCCGGTGATCGAACGGTGCGAATACCCCCCAATAGCTGTGGAGTCTGCCGCCTTGGTTGCCTCGAAATTGGCGCCTATGGTCGAAGTCCCCGTCGGGGTCCTCCGAACCAGGCATGATGCCTTGCGTGACAATGGAATCCAGGTTGCGGCATGCCGTAGCGTGGAACGCGCCTCCAAGACGTTGCAAGAGGGTCATAGATGGAGATATTGCGAACCTGTTCTTGTCCAACTGAAGCAAATTGTTCTGGGGATCTGAGTGCGCAGAGTGACCACTCGTAGCCCGAACTGCCCATGGCTTCACCCAGCCGTTGCAAACGTTCAGGTACCTCTGGCTGTGCCGGCAACGATCATTGTTCTGGATCTCTGTGATCTGGTCAGGAATCGATACCAACATGTTCGAGCCTGCGGATCCAAGAGTCTCCGTGCCGGGGTCCTTCACTCTCACTCCCAGGAACTGCAGCCGAATCTTGGCCTTGTGGCGTCTCGTGGCTGCGAGCATGTTCCCTTGGAACAATAGCTGGAGTCTTTCATTGTACACTCTCTTCCTCTGTTGATCATCGGTCCTTGAGACCGCTTCGGTGATGCGTCTGCTGTCATGGGTCCATAGTTGCTCATGCCTCACCAAATCATCGATCAGCACCCACCCTCCTTCATCACATCGAATGACGCTGCTGAATGCCACTTGGCACCTGTTGTCAAGCCATTCCGAGCCTGGGCGCCTGGCGATTCTGTGACGCAGGTCAGATTGAATGCATGATAGCGCCCAATCCGCGTTCCTTCTTCGATGATGGGTGATGTTGCGAAGGACAACTTCGTTCACGAGGTCCCATCGATTGTGGATGAAGCTTGCACCCTTGGTTGGGATCAGGTCGAGAATCCCGCATCGGATTGGCCTTCCGCCGCCGATGGATTCGTAGCCTGCATTGGTGTAGCCCTGAATAGTATCATCATATTCAAAGCTAGGACGGTCTCCTCGTTGAGGTAGGCGTCGGTCGCGATGGTCCGAAAGCTGCTCAATGAGGTCCACCACCCGCTGACTGTTCTCTGGTCCCATGTCCTGCAGCGGCACACCACAAGCATCATGTAAGCCCCGACGGTTCTCCACATCCGTGCAGAGATTGTGTTTGTTCTCGTAACGGATCAAGACCACATCACCCCGTACGGCTTCGCCTCCGCGTCGCGGTCGGGCTTTGGCCTTGGGTCGTCGGTCCGAGGATGCAACACTCACATGGTCTGTGGTGTCAACGTCCATTGGCTCATCTTGTTGTGGAGGTATTCGACGTGGATATCGAAGAAGGCTTTCCTTGATGATCTGGATGCTTCGAAGTATCAGATCCCGGGTCGCAGCATTTTCCGTGCAATTGGACAGATGGTGTTGATCACTGCCACAAGCGATACAGAACGTGAGGCTATTGCTTCCGACCGACATTTCGCCCTGAGCAAGTATTCCCACATAGTCCTGAAGCTGCGCGACAAATCCTTCACGAATCATCTGCCTGGGATCAGGGTCTTCTGCACCTTGTTCTTCTTCGGGTTGTGCATCCACATCTACATCCTGTGCAGGTATTGGTGGTGCAACAGAGACCCCTGGATCGTCCGTGACGTTGTCAGCGGCCTGTGTCTCGTCGGTCCTTGCAATCTCTACGGGGTAGATATCGCCATCGACGATCACTGTGAAGTCAATCACGAGGTCAGCGGACATGTTGTTGACGATCTCAGCGACTTGTTCATTCTTCTTGGGCGGTGTCCTCTTGCGCGGGGAGTCAACCGTGATCAGCTCGATAGCTTCGGCCGACGCGTAGCGGAAGAATGATCTTTCGATCCCCCTCACGCACGCATTTGCCCCCTCAAGGCCACCCCAATTCGGAAAATGACTTGGGTGTCTCATTGCAATTGTAAGAAGCCCGAGTGCCAGCTCCATCGTGTCACCCAGGAGTTCCTCCTTGGGCAAGGCTGACCCTCTGTAGCATTCTTGGCGCTCCTCCGGAGTCAAAAGCATTCTCATGAAACCAGCATAAGCGCAGTTCCCGGCATCGTAGTAGCAGATGTAGCATGTCTTGCCTTCGGAATCGTATCCTCTGTCCCATGCCAACTGTTTGGCCTTTCCCCATGCCGCGTACTCGATGGCCTGACTGGCTGTGATTCGGAGACCACCGTAGTGAGAAACCGTCTTGCCAATGTCTTCGTAGACCACTTCCGCACAAGCTTTGAGGAACTCCTTGATGTCCATGCGAGGGTCCACAAATTGAAGCCTCAGGTCATAAAGGTGCTTTGCGCAAGCCAAGGTGTATTTCTGGGACGCGACTAAGTCATTGAAGGAGCTGACCTGATGCTGCATCTTCAAGGCTGAAGTATGCGCGCACCCAATGCAGTGTCCAGGATACCCGTTTCCAGTCGGCTTGAAGAAGGCCTGTGCGTAGCACTCAGCCAACTTCATTGCGTCACATCCAGGGCAATAGAACGTTCTCCCTTTGACATAGCCGGTGTTCGGGGTCGCGTAGGTGTCGATCCGGAACCAGTAGTGCCTGTTGTCGTAATAGGCTTCGGGGACGGTCATGGCGATGTCAAAGTCCTGCCAGGTGACTGCGGACGATTCAGCGACCGTGTCACCCTGGGCACCCGACCTGATCTGTTGCTGTTGTTCTCCCGTGAACCATGTCTGCGAAATCTTGGTGGACGTCTTGACTTCACTCTTGTCCTCCCAAATCTCGACAAGCGACGGGTGAGCGACTGTGTCGGCGCGGACAGTTTCATCCCATGAGCGGATTCTCGATGCCTCAACGAAGCACGTGGATACCATCTTCTCGCAGAACAGCTGCTTCTCATAGATAGCGTAGCCCAATTTGAACCTGACCCGAGAGTCCGGTGCTGGCACCTTTTCGGCTGACAGTGTATGCACGCCTGATGACGCATGCTTCATCTGGCTGTACATTCTTGACCAAAACGAAGATCCATGAATCACCACGCATGCTCGGGCTCGCAACTCCAGTTCAATATACATTCCCAGCGCGTGGAAACCGTTGAACAGAGAAGCTTTGTGCTGAAGGTAATTGCTAGCTGCTCCAACGAACCGTAAGTCGTGGTTGATGTTGACAATTGGAGGGCGCGTGGTACGCTTCCCTGCTGCGATGATAGGGTCAACGTACGTCACCTTGAGCTGTCGCTGCAAGTCAGTACGGATCGCTGCTCCGTCTCCGACTTCACTCATCGGAAAAGACATGTTCTCGATGAGGATTGCCTGGAGAGACAGATGGTAATGCAGTGTGACGGTTGCAAGCTGCTCTTCAGTCAAGCCATCCAATGTCGCATTCACAGATTCCAACGATCCTTTTGTGACTTGGAAGTTGTAGTTGGCACCTGTGGTGATCGACGGGCTCACAATGTAGATCTCGCTCCACCCATGCATGCCGAGGTTCTCTCTCAACGTGTGCGTTGATCCCCTGGTCCTTGCAACCATGTCAAAGTCCTGGACGAGGATTGTGCATTGAGAGCGCATAGTCGCGGCATCAGGTTTGCCACCCATACCCAAACTATTGCGAAATCCGTTCAGCGTGTTCATGGTGTTGATCCTTGCTTCTTCCGGAATGTCATCGTTGTCGACAAGATCGCGATCTGCCTCGATCATCACTGCCGAGGTAAGCATTGGAGGAGAAGGAAGATGCACGCATGATACCAATGCCAATGCATGGTACAGCCGTGAATACATCCGAAGCCACACCTTTGTACTCAGCTTCACGTAGACCTTCAGGTTGAGACCCTTGTCATCATTTTGTGAGACGGAACGAATCCTTGCCAAATAGGTCACCAGTCTTCTGACGTAATGCTGAATCGGTGTGGTCCCCACGTCGTGGTTGGCCACAAACTTTGGCGTCTCATCAATGGTAGGTGGGTACTCGTCGTGATCACGGGTCGTCGTCAGCAAGATCGAACGACAGCCCTTCTCATTGATGTTGACATAATGGTACCAACTTTCCTGAGCGCCAGCAGGGATTGGAGCTTCCTCCCATGTCGGTTGCGATGGTTCCTCTTCCGGTTGCGAAGGCGGTTGTTGTGGAGGAGGTGCCGCAGAAGATGACGACGCCGATGCCGTTGCCTCGTCCGTCCTTGCCCTCTTTGGTCCGTGGCTAGGGGTGGCTCGAGGTCCGGCAGCGGATCCTTGCGATTGTTCCGGCGTTCTTCCATGCTCAGGGTGCACGATTCCTTCCGGTTCGAGGTTGCTTGCCGTAGGCATCGCAACTCTCCCCGTTGAGTATACCCAGCTAGGATGCCGTTGAAGGTTGGGCGGAAACAGGCCATCATCTTGCATAAGCGGACTTGGTGCCCTCATCTGTTGGAATTCCGCTTCCCATATGCCCAATGTGGCGCGTTTGGTAGAGCAGTCGACCACGTACCCAGATTCAACTCCGCATTGATTCCAGGTGTAGCCACGGAACGCATCCGGCAATTGGAAACCGTTCTTGTCCTGAGCTGCACATACGGCATCCACATGGTACTTGAGGAAAGCATACGTGGTGTAGTCGGAATCGGGGAGCACGTCATTAGACCATCCGATAATGCGGGAGTCCAGTTTGTGGATCGATCCATGATACATAGGAATGAAGCACGTAGAGACAAACACTGAACGCCTGGAGTGAATTCATCGCAAAGGCGAGCGGATGTCCCATGCCTTGAGGCAATGTGCGCATCATCAAAGCCAGCTGGTGAACATTGATTGGCGAAGCGCCATCGTTGCCCGCTGCACATTCCTGGTTGTAGGTCCGAAGCCCATACCCAGTGTGCTTTGCGAACATGTACATCAGCTTGCACACCCTACATAACGTAGGCTCTCCCAACAGGTCGGATTGGTCAGGTGCTCTGCCTGACATAGGCAACTTGTGGTAGTAGTCCTGATTCACCGTATACCATTGTTGAATTCTCGTGTCTGTCACGGCCTGGTAGGGCGTCTCCACGGAATTGATGAGAACGGCGAGATTGTAGTACACGTCCGCATTGACGATGTTCCTGGTTGCAGTGTTCAAGTCGAACCGAACTTGTTGTCTTTCTTGTTCCAGTTCAACCACAGCCAACTTTGCATCATCACGGACCACTTCCTCATCCACCATAAATCTTGTGATGGCATGAAACTTCCCTCCGTAATCAGCAACAATGTGCTTGAGACCTCCACCGAACTTGATGACCATGGCGAGAACCTCCCCATAAGGTTTATCCAGGTACTCCTCCGGGGCGGCGAACAAGCAAGCCTTGAGGATTTCTCGAACTCGAATGGAAAGATCCCCTCCTGGCGACAGATTTGCACACGTGAACAGCAAGACCAAAGGAGGTGCTTTGAAAGCTGCCCATGTGCGAATGAGATCATTGTCGACCACTTTGTCTTTCGTAATCTTTGGCGGGAGCGAAACGCTCTGCGACGAGTCCTCAGAATACATCTGCAGAAACTTGTGGAACTTCAGGAACGTCCGCATCATCCCACCAGAAGGGAAAACTTCTTCATGGTCCACTCCTTCGAAGGCCAGCTCGTAGGCATTGTAGCTTTCACCCATGGCTCGGGATTCGGTCCTTCCTCCGTGAGAGAGAAGTACCCACCCCTATGCGACTTCACGGTTCCGGGTGCTCTGTAAGAGGCACCCTTCCCCGATCCGTCGGGTCAGACCTTAGTTGTTCCTTAGTTGGGGCTGTGTTATAGCCCCTTCATCAGCGTCTATACACTGACGTTGCTGCCATGCAATGTCCTCAGATTCATGTGCAACATGACTGACACTGACATGAGCTCGAACAAGGCTGCGAACATTCCTCGCAATCGACCGCCATGACACATCAATGCGCTGCGACAAACTGCTCTTCGATTCATGGTCCAAGCAATCATCCATTCTCACCATCAAACGATCCGCTTCAGGCATGTTAGAGAACATGATCCTGCGTCCACCACCATCGCCACCAGCACCAACATGGTCACCAATCTTAACCTTCGTCACCTTGCCACTTGAAACAAGAGCATGCAACTCTGGCCAAGACCAACATGAACATGAAGAAGGCATGTCAAGCGAAAAATAGACGTCGGAAAATTCCGCACACTTCTTCAGCAGGCGTTTGAGAGATTTCAAGACACTTCTGAAAACCTTGTACTTCCCACCGGAACGTTTCTCACCCCCCACGCAAGCCCCTTCACTACTTCCAGGACCAACACCTGATCGCAAAAGCGATGCCACGAATAGCACAGGTGTGCGCAGGTCATTCCGGCACGCATCCTTCATTGCACCGATAAGGCTGTCCTCATCGGCCTTAGAGCCAATTAGCTCCTTGCAAGTTATGCGAGCGCATCCCTTAGTGGACTTAGGCACGGCGTAGCCATTGCCCAAGCCACAGAGGTCAACAATCATGCGGTCAGGCTTTCGTCCACCAGCCTTCGACGGCATTGCTACCAATCTCCCATCGCCCGTTGCCTGAAATTTCAAGGCTTTAAGCAATCTCCTGGAGATTTGGCTAGTCAACTCGCATTTATCAGATCGATCCTTAGCGTCCGAATCGGTCATGTGCAAATGTTTGGACGAGCACACGTCAGACGACTTAGGATGCAACGCGACGTTTGCGGCAATGTACTCCCATTCATCCTTGCAGTAGCCGAGCTCAACGGCGGTTCCGGGAGATACAGGATCCCGAAAGATATAACGTTGCCCGTGAGTGCATCCTTGGATCTTGATGCTCTTCCACATGGCATCTTCCTGAAGTCCCTTGTACTGCTTGGTTTCCTGGACTGGTACTCGAGGAGGTACTTCGATGATGATTTGGAACCCCCATGATGCCGCTCTGCGCGCAATTCTTTGGACGACCTCCCCCCATGGGTAGTCTGTCCGCAATTTGGCCCTTTCAGGGTTGTCAGCGATTTTCCGACTCAGCCACGAATTCTTGCCCAACACCCCTGCGCCAATGAAGATCACGGAGTTAGGGTTGTTTTTCCTCGCTTCCACCACATCGAAGAGGTAGGCACACATGGCGTCGTCAACTTCTCGCCCCATACTCAGAACATTTACTTGCAACCCAGGGTCGTAGTGAGAATCGGGAGCATGCTGCGCAATGCAGTCCTTGCCAGGAGCATACTCATTCCACCAGTTCTCCTCATCGACTCCTACCAATGTCCACACCGTCACTGCCTTTGGAGCATCTTTGATAGTGATACGGTATTTCCAACGGCTGTAAGGATTTTTGTAAGTATGGACCAACCCTCCATCGTGGTCGAGGAATTGGATCACCAGGCCCTCCTTGGGTTTGTTTTCGGCGAAGTTGACCACGTGAGGCACAATTGCTCCATCATACCCTTGATATTCCCTTTTCTGTTCAGCCGCATCATGCCATACATCCTCGTACACTGACGACCATTGGTCATAGCCGAATTGGAGGCTTGACTTTTGGACTGGCCGTTGAAACAAAGAGGTAATGTAAAGCCCTGGTACCCCCCATGGATGGCACGCGCCAGTGTGACAACCACCGCTCGCCATTTGGCGGGCAGGGCGCGCACATAAGACTGGCCCAAAGGCGGGTCAGGAGGAGGCAAAAACGGCGGCGCAAGGACGTCCGCAATAGCGGCTGGGCGCAAATGCCCCCGTACCGGATGGTACTGAAACACAGCACGCTCCACATAGCGGTCGAACTTGCCCGGTTGATCAAGGATAGCAGCACGGTCCTCCATCTGGTGCCACTGCCCTTCACGAAGAATCCAAGTCGACCGAAGGTAGCGACCAGGCGGCAACGCGGAAGGCGGCCCCCGCAGCATGCGCGGGAACTTGACAACCAGGATGGGGTCCACACTGTCATGTTCTTGCAAGCCTTCCTTACTCGACAATCCAGCGCGATACAACACCTGAGGGAGGATCGGCGTCTGCGTGTAAGGAAAACAGGGCACTTCGCTCTTGAACGAGTAGTGCTGTTGACCCTTCTCATCCGTGCTCTGGGTATGAGTAGGGCGCATCAGATCCATAATCTCTTGGGAGCCAATGATGGCCGGCGGAAAAATGTTGATGAGCTGACACGCATGTGTCCAGGACACAGAATCCTTGAACGACTTGGTGTGTATGTCCGCTGACATCTTGGCAGTGACCTCATAGGCAAGAGAAACGTAACCTTCCTGAAAGATAGAATGCATCCATCCAATGCAGATGCCGTGGGTACGTTCCAAGTGACGCATAGTCGGATTCTTGCCCGTGCGAATCACCCCGATCATGGTCTGGTTGTCGTCGTAGAAGACGAAGTTGGGGTCTTGCCCCCCAAGCTGCTGCCACAACGTGATAGCAGGCAATCCAAGACGTGACATGGCAAAGTCGGCCGCGACAATCTCGGCCTCAGGTGTGGAATGACTCAAGCACCCCTGCCTTTTGCTAAGTCCCGCCAAGGGAAATCTTGTGTGAGAACCTTGAATGTGCAAGTGAGCACCGGAGGTAGATTTCAAACTTTCTCCACAACCTGCATAGTCCGCATCTGCAAACAGCCCGATGGACGAGTCCTCCAAGGAGTTCCCGACCCATCCAATCATCATGTGATGTTTGGACTGGTGCACATAGGCCATGAGATGATGAAGAAGAGCATCCTCCTTCTTGGTCCATTTCGTGATCTTGCGTGCGAGATTGTTGATACTGCGCAGAAGATCAAAGCGGCAAATGCGCGCGGCATAAAGCAATTTCATGAGAATGCTTGCTGCCTGCGGAGCAAGTGCACCGCGATTAGCCTCGTTGATCTCCTCTTCCTCTGGCGCCTTGGGAATAGGTGGAGGCGGAACAAGCCGACCATCCTTATCAACAGGCATGGTGTGTCCACACCACGTGCATCGATGGCTTTTACCTGACTGTGCCGGAGCGCGAGCTGGGTGATTCTTAGTCTCCTCAGCCGGACTCGGCGATGGTACCGTCTTGAATTTTGTCGGATCGAACCCAGTCACGTCGCAGTACTTCTTGACTGTCATGTCCAGGTACGTCTCCATGTCGTAGGTAACGGTCTGCACCTTCGTTTTGTCATGCAACGTTGCCTCGCCCTTGGAGATGCGACAACCCAGATACAAACCTAGTGGCGTTTCTTCTTCCAATCGAAGTTCTTGGCGCAGCATGTCCCAACCCTTGGGCAGGTTCTCTTTGGGCCCTGCCATCTTGAGATCATCCACGTAGATGACAAGTAAGAGCTTCATCTGCGGGTGGAAATACAATGATGGCCATTCGTCGCCAATCGGCTTGAATCCTACTTTCTGTACCGCGGTATGGCAATGTTGTTCCCACATGGTTCCTGCATCAGGATGTCCATATAGGGCTTTGATCAGGCGACACACAGGTCTACGGAATTTATGCCTTTTCGCAGATGGATGCCAGGCTTCATCAGGCAGTTCAACCCAACATGGAGTGCCCGATAGTCTCGCCTGAATGTATGCTTGGATAGCATCCGCCATCTGAACATCGTTGCCAGGAAGACATCCATAGTAATCTGCCCACCGTGAGGCATCAAACGTGGCCGGGGAATTCCCCAAATCCTGAAACAATGCGGCTTCCATATTTTGATCTTTGACCTGATCACCGAGTAGTACACCTCGCCCTTTGAACTTCCTGGCAGGATCGTCCTCTTTGAGCTGATAGTTCTTCTCGTATATCAGTCCATGTACTCGCGCCATGTGCACTTTCTCACCTTTCTTCTTTGCCTCGGCAACGACTTCGTCATATTCACGCGTGGTTGAGAAATCGAACACTTCTTGGTCCCACAACCCTTTCCATTCTTTCATGAAAGCTTCCATGGCCTTGGGGTTGTTGACCATCTCCTTGCGTGTGACGGGTCGAGTGACCATGGCATTGAAGCATGATCCTCCTGCATGATTCTTTTCCCGATGTACGTTTCTGTGAGAAGTCGTACACGGCATAGACGGAATCCAGTTATCATCCATGACCATATGCGCCGGAACGGCCGGCACGACGTCTGACAAGAATTGCTCTTGTGTGTATTGATCCACATAGGACTGTGCCCAGGACCATCCATCGTCATCGTCAATGGACACGTTGAGTTGCAGATCAATTTCCTCACATGGAACAATCTTGGGAAAGATCATGTTGTCCAAAATCTTGGTGACTATCTTCTTTCCTATCACAGCCTTCTTCCGATCCTTCTTGGCAACTCGAGCTTTGTCTCGCTTTTCTTTCTTGTACGCTGCCTTCTTCTCCGCCTCACTCATTTTCTTCCATGCTTCCGGAGAATAGGAATGGATAGGTCGCCGTGTAGGGAGAGTTCGTCGACCGTCACTTCGGATCTTGTATGGGACTCCCCTTTTATCGATCTTGCATCCCACTCCTTTCACTCGCAAAGGCCATTGTGTTCTGGAAGTCGCAATGGACATTCCTTATCGCGCAAAGCCGAGACTTACACCTCGAAGATCATGCTCTTTTGACCACTTGAAGGCTCCAGACGCTTATTGTCATCTGCGCATGCCTCAATCATTCGAGGAAGCTTTACGACATCGTGATGTCGATTCTGCGGCTGCAATCTGGTCAAAACAAGCTGAGCAGGTCTTGCTTTTTCTTCATGAACAACAAGATGGTTCCGAATTAAGATTGGGTCAACCACGGGGCAAAGTACAACTCGACTGCACAAGACAAACCCCCAAAGCTCATCACGAACATGCTGACAATCTACAACTACGAAAACTTTCACAAGCATATCGCAGAGCGTTAGAAATTACCATGGCGACACCGGGCACAAGAACTTCACGCACTTGGAAAAATCTTCAATCAGTCATCGAGGTATGCCCTGAAGCTTGGAAGGGCGAACTTGAACCCCTTCTCCGAGGCGCTCCAAATGCGGAGATTGCTGAGGCCGTGGCCAAGCTCATTCAACGCGTTATTCAACATGTGGAATATCAACAAAAATGGCATCGCTTGAAGCTTTGGAAGCAGCAGATGCGGAACAATGTCAGTGCGTCCTCTTCTTGGCGAAAGAAACAGCAAGCACTCAAGGACAATCCGTATTTACGCGATCACAAACATTATTCTTCTGTTGTTATGAAGGTCGGCAATGCTTTCACCATCGACCCATCTCGACAACTTCGTTCACTAGTACAAGAATGGGACAAAGTGTTCGGTAAACACCGTAAAAACCCTCCTACGACTTGGGCTTTTGTTCAACATTATGGCCCTTTCCTCAAGCGGGAGCCTCATGACCTTGACGAGCTGCAGCAACAGGACATTCTGGAAACGGTGTTATCTTTGAAGCCCAGTGCGGCGGGTTTGGATGGTTGGCGGCCTCAGGATTTAAGACTGCTGGGAAACACATGCCCACAGCTCTTTCAGTACCTGGCACGGCTTATGAACATGTGTGAAAAACTGGCTACTTGGCCTCGCAGCTGGACTGTGGGATATGTGGCAATGTTGCCCAAAAACTTGAACTCGCAAGGACAAGTAGAAAGTGCATATGACATGAGACCAATTACTGTACTAAGCGCATTATACCGCTTATGGAGTCGCACTCGCTGTCGACACATCATGCCGTGGATTCTCCGTATACTACCTCCCGAAGTCTACGCACTACGTCCAGGGCAAGGTGCCGATGATTTAGCAGTTGATGTGAGTTATTTGTTGGAGGTTGCCGAAAAAGATGATCACTGGAGCGCTGGACTGTCATACGACTTTTCCAAATGCTACGATCACATCCTTCCCAACCTTGCCATCGACACTTTAACTTACAGAGGAGCTCCTCTATCGGTCATACAGGGCTTGCGGGGCTTTTACAAGTCCCACAAAAAGCACTTCAAACTTGGTCAGGCGTTCAGTGAAGCATATACTCCATCCAATGGCATCATACAAGGAGATCCTTTGAGCAACATCCTTTTAGCCAGTCTGATTGCATGCTGGTTGGAACGGTTACAACACGGTCACTTTGGTCAAGCTCGCGCGAAAATTGTGCCCAAGGCCTATGTGGACGATATTTCTGCAACTGTTATTGCCGAGGACCTACGACATTTACGTGCAGGATTGCGCTCCACGCACGAAACCGTGCAAATTTTTTCGACACTCTCTGGTAGTAAGCTCAATCCCGGCAAATGTTTCACGTATGGGGATCCTCATGTTGCCAATCTTCTGCCTGACATACCAAATCACAAAGAAGCATTTCGACTCGTCGGAGGAAGCATTGTTTGTGGCACCGCATCGTCATGGACATCACTTATGCAACAACGCGTGGACGGCTGGTTGGCATCAATTCGGGCTTGCAGTCTTCTTCCGCTTGGATGGCGAGCCAGGCTTCTCGCACAACAACAATTGATGAATCGGTTAACATGGGGTCAAGGTACTCATGATCTTTATATTCCGCAATCGCGCATTACGACCATGCGAGCCTCGATGACGCGAGCACTTCTTCGCATCAGCTACTACAGCCTCACGCCCATGGTTCTGTACACTGTAGTCGTTATGCCCACTTTGGAACCGCTTTTTGCCATGAACTTTGCCGCTCTACGATCACTTCAGCGATTCTGCTCCAAAGCTCCCCAACGCCAATATATCAACAACAATCTTCATTCTGTCCCCGGACAACAGAAAGGCCCTCTACGTCGTGCCCAGCAACTTTTTTCGGACCCCGTTTACAGACCTGCAGTCCAACAAATTTTACAATTATCCGACAAGGATCGTTCCTGGGAACATAATCTCCGTGAACGTTGGCGTGAACACCATCTGCAACAAATTCCTCACTCACGTCAAGATTTCCAGGGCATTGAGCGGGCGGACAGGACAAAAGCTACAGCTCTTCTTCATGATCTACATCTGCAATCCGATGGCTTGCAGCTCCTTCTTGATCGCGGCATTCCGGGCCCTCACTTTGAAAAAGATCCTAGACCGCGAAGCAAAATCCTCATTTACATCTTGACGGGTGGCCTCATGTGTCCTTCACGCGATGGTCGTCATAGACAGCAACAGTCTGTGCTCTGTCCAGTATGTAAAGTGCCCAACGAAGTTTTACATATTCACTGGAATTGCAAGCGTTACAGCGCTGAAAGGGCTCCAATCCAACATCTGAGGCAGCGCATTTTGCGCAGCCCTCAGTGCTTTCGTTATGCCGCCATTCCCACAACCCGTATGTCTTTCACGCTCAAAGAGATCAAACAGATCCAAGACGTGCTCATTGATATATGGCAAAAACACATCAGGGAGTGGCACGATACGGACATTAACGGTCCAGATCCTCCTGATGATCAAGCTCCTCCACCCCCACCAGACAATACTCAAGGTAATGGATTGCCTTCTGGGAGTCAAACAAGTCCGCCACCTTCGCAGCCATCATCCAGCAACGCGCCAGTGAACCCGCATTCATCCGACCGAGAACAGCGCGGTCATCGGATACGGTATCATGGAGGGGGCGCTTTTTGCGTCAAATGTGGCAAATGCACATCGCGCTTGGAACATCTCAATCTGCGTATTCTCAAAAACAAATGTCCATTTCCGAATCTTCCACCCAGCGCTTGGATGGACACTCCTGGTAAGATCAATGCCAAAGCTCGTTTGGACAAGTTGGAGCGAGATATGAACACCAAGTACAACATCCCAAAACACAGTTTGGTTTGGAACCGAAAGCTTGGAAAGGAGCCAAAAGACGAAGACTCATACGGTAAGCTTTGGTGCCGTTTGTGTGGTCGCACGTTTGCGTGGCGCTACAGACACAACAACCTTCCCAAGACTGTATGTCGACCTCTCGACAACAAGCCTAGCCCACCCGAATGGGTCACAGCTATGACTGCTGCCGAAGTAAGCCAAGACATGACTATGCATGGCCTTTCATTTTCTACCGAGTTTGCACGTGCACGCCAGGGTATTGGATAAGAGACGTCATCCATGAGCAGATGTACGGAAGTTCATCTGTTCAGGCACGTCCCTACTACTTTATCGATCTTGCAGGCTTCACCATCATCAGTGAGATATACAATGCCGTCCCCTTTCTTCCCCGTACTCCAATGTTCAATCTCCTCAGGAGCCAACTTCTTTTCTTTCAAGATCTTAATGATCTCTCCAGGTTCTTCAATGTCTCCTTCGGGGATGAGTCTACCGGTTGGACCGACTTCGCGGGGCGATCGCCGATCTTTCCCAGTGACCTTTGGTTCAGAAGGAGGCGGTGCTGCACGTAGACCTAGCTCTTCGTCTAGTTCTTCGAGTCTTTTGTCTCCTATAGCATCAATAGCTTCATGTTCTGCTGACTTGAAGACTTCGCCAGACGGCTCCGTCTCTATGTCAGATGGATCTATGTCCTGTAAGTCAGGATCTTCTCCGGGATCCGGTGGAGGAAGAAGACCATCTTGATCATCATCATCCCCGTTGCCACCATTTCCTCCAGGCGGACCGTCATCCCCGTCATCGACGTCTTTTATCTCCTTGCCAGCGAGGTCAACGTTGTCCCTGAGTCCCTCAATGGTTGAGTTCATCCTCTCGTACTCGGCTTTCAGGGGAAACGTTATCTCCTCTGGGAAGTAGATAACTTCTGTCTCGTACGGTCTCATCAACTTCCTGGGAACAGATGCGTCCATCGACAAGTTCGCATTGGCAAATTCCTTCATGTCCCACACGCGATACTTCTTGGACCACCCTTGACCAGCAGTGATGATGTATCCGGCAAAAATGCCTGGGATCCCCTTTGGATCGAACTTGTTGCCATATGTCTTCGGCCTTGTATCCGTCGGCTTGAAGAAGACTTTGGCCCCAAATGGTATGGCTTTTCCCTCGAAGTCCTTTCCAGTCATTCGTTTCCATGCTGAATCACCATCGCCCTCCACGTCTTCAATGTTGAGGTTCTGCATCACGCAATTCAGCGCAAAGGACCAGTATTGGGCGGGTAATCCGGCGTGTAGCATGGATGCTGCGACTGTGTTGATCACTTCTTGATTTGATCGTTCAGCGAGTGAATTGTTACTGGGTTTCCCTGGAAGGGAATGATCTATCACGATCTTCAACTGCGCCATAGCTGAATCGAACTCTGGTGCTTCATCACTATACGCCATATGAATCTTGCGTCTCCCCATTAGGCGTCTGATGGCCATGACGACCTCGTCAGTATTCCTTGAAGCCGTGGGAATCGCTGCGATCATTTTGGTGGCGATGTCTCTGATGACTAGAACTTCACGTGCTCCATCATCGAGTCCGATACCTGCTTCGGCGGCCTTGCGCATATCGAGGAAGTCGAACGTCACAAGATCCCCCCAGTGTTTGATCACACGTTGAAACGCACCTCGTTGTGTCCGCAAGTGCTTCATCTTCGCGCGTATGCACGATTCGCAATATGGATTGCGGTAGCGATGAGTACACAGATGTGCCAACGTCTTGGCTTCGGCTTTCAGTGTTCCGACTCTGGCCTTGCGGCTCGGCGCACCGTCGCCTTCCACATCAATGATCACCTCATCGTCACCGTCCAATGGAATTTCACCCACTCCTTTTCCTTCGTCGTCCGGAGGTCGTCCGGCCTCGGACTCTGGTACTTCTTCTATAGGAGGTTCTTGGGGTTCAGGGTCAGGAGGTCGTTCATGATCGTCACCTTCTTCTTCTGCTTCAATTTCGCTCGGTGCAGCTTCGGCGGCAGCTGCGACACTGACGTCAACATCACCCGCGGTTAGCACACCCTTGAAGATTTCGGTGATCGCTTTGGCCTCCGGATCATCATGAACCAGTGACTTGGAACTCCCGGCGCGAATGTACGGAATGTCACCGTTCACGAACAGAGATATTCTCTTGCCCTGCGGGTTGATCATGAATGGTTCCCTTCCGGGTGGCCACACAAACCCGTAGTTGAAGTTCATGCATCTTTTACCTATGGAAAGCACCGACGGTGTGTCATCCAACACATAAGCGTTGATCGGTTCCTCGAACGACTCAGTCTGGAAGTTCGACACAAGATCGGTATCGGTGATTCCATTTGCTGTCTGAAATGATATGGGCTCTGGAGTCACGAGTGTCTCGAGACTGTGCTTCTCGATCTTCTTCTGAGATATGAGGTCATGGCCACACCCAGTGTCCATGAGAAACTTGATCTTCTTCTTGAGGATGACTGGTTGAACCATGCATTTGAATACACCTTGATTGATGATCCGTTTGCTGTGCGCAGCATCGAGTTCACGCTCAACGATGGAATCCTCACCGTCGTAGAAGGAAACTTCTTCCACCCGAGACGTTCCTGGGATTCGTACGAATGAAACTCGATCTCCGCATTGATCATCATCGTCGTCAACCATGTCTCTCATGATCTGTGCCCTCAATCTCGCTTTGTGCTTAGCGAATTCCAAATTCACGGCGCGATCCTCGTTGTTGACAAGCGCTTCCATGTCGACGTACTTCACCTTCCGCTCCTTGTCCTTCTTCGATCTTCTAGGACACGAAGAAATGAACTTCACGTCGTCGGCGAATGTCACGTTACGCTTGATCTCTTTTCGGGTCGACGTAGTCGGTCCCGAGGATTCGTCGTCAGTTGAACAATCCGAATCAGCGTCGCTGTCAACGGATGGACAATCTGACTCTTCCTCATCTTGTCTTGAAGATCGCTTCCATATAGCCGGGGCTGATGGATTCCACCTTCGGCACAATCTGATGGCGGGTGCCGCAGGGAGTGCCTTGGCCTTGGCATTCGGCTTCGCTGGAGCTGCCTTTGCTTCGGATTTGGCTTTAGCTTTTGCCTTTGGTTCCGGAGCTGGGGTAGCTGCTGCCTCATGCTTGAAAGGACAATTCTCTCTTGAGCACGAGCCTGTGTTCTTGAACGAGTAGCATATCCTATTTCCTCCTCCTCCAGACGGACTTGGAGTTCTCGTCCTCGGCGTAAAGGGTCGCTCTGGAGTCTTCTTCGAGTGACTGAATGGGCACTTGTCACCATTTCGACACCCTGCATCTGTGAAATGGAACTTGCAGCGGATTTGCTTCTTGCTCTTGTCGCCTCTGTTGTCCGCTGACTCACTCCTCGTCTTCTTCTTGGGCTTTGGCTTGGTCTTCGCATGACTCTTCGCTTTGCTTTGAGGTAGTACAGGTGTTGCTTTATCCGGCTTGGTAGGCGAAGCTTTGACCTTTGCGGATGGAGCTGCGCTAGGCGTTGGTTTCTCAGGTACCTTGGCCGGTGCAGCGAGCAAATCCTTGCCCTCAAGCATCTGGCGCAAACCAATTTGGGTCTGAGTGAGATTTGATTGTTCTCGTCTCCGCATGATGGTACGGTCGATGATCTTCATCAGATTGTCGTACGATCGGTCTTCATGATTGTAGGGCAAGTGTTCGTAGTGCATGCCCAACTCCATCTTCATTGCGGGCGAGTCCTTGATCTTGCTGTACAAGCAATCACGGAGAGCTGTTTTGGATGGTATGTCTTCTGGCCTCATCCGTCCCAGAACCTCCAACCACGTCTGCTTGAACGTATGAAGTTTGTTGTCGCCTTGGTACTGGAGCTTCACCAGATACTCG
This sequence comes from Symbiodinium sp. CCMP2592, assembly GCA_905221615.1. Taxonomy (NCBI): domain Eukaryota; class Dinophyceae; order Suessiales; family Symbiodiniaceae; genus Symbiodinium; species Symbiodinium sp. CCMP2592. The sequence goes on from CAJNDT010000396.1 coordinate 64,101, forward strand.
AGAGTGATGATCATGTCGAGACGATCGTGCGTTCGAAAACTTTCATACATCATCGCAATGATTTGTCGTCCTTTGATGATCTTCCCTTCGGGCCTGCTGATGTAATCGTTGGCCTTCCGGTTCACCTCCAGGTACAGATCAGCAGATTTGTCACCACCAGCGCGTAGCATTGCGACCATGGCAATCCCCAATTTGACGTCTACGCTCTTGAACTTCTTGTGTCCCGAATCGTTCAGTGCTTCGACGTCAGGGAATGGATTGAACGCTGGCGCCAGCCATAACATCCAGTCCTCATGATTTGGGTCGGCTGATGCTCCTAAGACATTCGCCGTGCATACGGATCGCCAGTTGTTGAGGTGAGTGAGGGTAGGCCATGGAGGAACGGTCACTTTATCGGCCTCCCTCCTGGAAATTCTCACCTCTGTGACTTCAGGATCTGCATCTCCATCAGGATCACGCGCATGAGGGTCAGGATCCGGGTCAGGTTTGCCTCCACCGCTTCTCTTCTTATCATCATCGTCATCATCAGGCGGATCTGGAGGGTCATACCCCGTGCCGGCTCCTTCATCATGCTCTCCCTCTCCGTTCTCGTCGCCAGCTTCATCACCGTCATCGTCTCCATTGTCTTCCTGAATCGTTTCAGCAAATAATCTCCACTCATCACGATCAGCTCTGAGACGCTGTTCGGCTTTCTGGGCCTTGAGTACTTCGCTTCGCAGATCAGCAATCTTCTCTTCGTACCGTTCCGCGACCTCTTTCTCGATCTGACGCCTCCTTGCCTCATGGATGGAATCGTCATAGGCGACAGGGGCACCAATGAGGTCGTTGCCCTTCGTAGATGCGATAATGCCGTCGATACCAACAGGTCTTGAGGAGCTGGCAGATGCTGTGGACTTCGATCCCAACATCCCGCGATCCTCCAAGAGTTCACGTAGCTGTCGATCACGCACGGCTGCCGCATCACTTTGCCCATGAAATCCGCTTGGTATGCCAAACAGAGTGGCTGCACTAGGCGTGGAACGCGCATGTGCTGGGCTGCTAATACCTGGCACGTAGTGCTCGGGCATTGCATCCGCCACGATTGGCGTCGAATAGGATTTATTCACCTCACCTTTGATGCGGCCAGTGAAGAAGTTTCCAACGGTAAATGGAATTCCATCCATCGCAAGGTTCTTGTTCTTGTCCGATTCCGAGAATGCGAACTTCTCTTTGGCGACTGGACTAACTTGACTTGGGGACCGTATTTCAGGGGATCGTACCTCACCTCCTACGGAAAATGCAGGCACTACTTCCTTTCCTACGTGCTCCCAGCCAGACTCAGTAGTCCTCGAAGACATGGGCATGCTCGAAGGCCGTGTCACTCCGCCATGGTAGTTGGAGTTCCGTGCTGCCTCCAATTCGCTGCGTGTCCTCGCTTGAAGATCTTCTTGTGCTTTGAGTGTTTTCCTGAGTTCACTCAGCTCGTCGTGCAAGGTAGGCAATGCGCGCCTTGCATGATCTTCATTCTGATGAAGTCGGTCCTCTGCATCTTGCATCCTCCTCACAGCCATTTTGCGGTACTCTTCCTCTTCACCAAGACGTTCGCGAAGCCGAAGTCGTTCTTGATCAATGGCTGCGCTGTTCCCAGCTAGCCCTTGGATCTCGTTCACGGCCCGCAACTCCTGATTCTTGACCAAGTGGAATCGTTCCTGCATTGCTTGTAAGGCTTGTTCCGAACTTGCTGTGTTCGACCGGAGGAACAAGTTCTCTCTGGCTTGTTCATGAAGTTCATGAGTCAGATGCTCATACTCACGTGCCATAAGCTCACCATCGCCTTGCGCTCTTGCCTCCAACTGCACAAAGTTAGTGGCTGCTTCCGTGCGAAACACATGTAGCTGCTGAGCCAACTCCTCGGCAACGGCGTGTGCTTGACGTTGTTGAGCAGAGTTCTGTTCATCCATGCGAAACAAAGCTGCTTCATAGTCTCGCTTCATCTCCTGATTGACATTGTTGATGCGCCTCATGGCTAAGCATGCATGGTCACGTTGTCGTTCCAATTCTTCGATGCGAATCCCAGATCCTTCATCTTCTTGTTGCATCTCTTTGATCTTATCCATCAGGGTCTGGACAACTCCTTCGTACTCTTGCATCTGACTGCGATAGTACATCTGCTGCGCAAGGTTCGATGCTTCGAACTGTTGCGAAATCGTCAGTTCCTGATAGGCATTCGGACCATCGGCTATGGCTGGCGTGGTCACCGATGACGCATCACCACGTGCAGGAATAGTGTCCAGAGTCATATCCAGATCGTCAGCATCGCGTGGTTGATTGGTAACCATCCGATTCCATGTCATGGACTTGTCACGCCCACGAGTAGCCGAAGTCCTTGATCGTGCTGAAGAGCTTCTCGAAGATGATGGTCTCGACTTCTTTTCCAAGGTCTTCACTCCCTTGTCCTTGGCCCTGGACGTAGTCCGAGGTGCCTGAAAACCAGACGCTTCGGATCGTCGTTCTGGAGCCTTGCCCGTCCTCGAACCTGTGGATGTCGGACGCGAAGGCGTAGATGCTCTTGGTAGACTCTTTGCTTTCACCTTGGGAACTGCCTTTGCAATGGCAAGCGCAGAAGATTGACCTTTGTCATCTTCCGTGGAGCTATCAACGGATTGCACCACTGTGTCATCAGCTGTTGACTCACCAACGGCTGGCGCTGCCACATCGGCACCGAAAGTCATTGTCGTATCTTGGCTTGATCCCGAGTTCATTGTGGTCGTAGTAGATCAAGTAGTCGTTGCTGCAGAAAGGCAGAGCCAGAGAGAGAGAGAGAGCGAGAGCGAGCGAGCGAGAGCGAGCGAGAGAGAGCGAGAGAGAGAGAGAGAGAGAGAGAGAGAAAGAGAAAGAGAAGCAAACACAGTGAAAATTGCGGAAGGAAGGAAGGAGGGAAGTAAAGGAAGGGAGGGATGGAGTCCTGTCCAGTCCGAGTGAGACAGAAAGACAGGGAGAGAGACAGAGAGAAGCCCTGTTCAGGGTCCTGTCTCACCCCTGTGCGGGGTTCTTGACGCATCTTGACGCACCCTTGTTCAGGGTTTTCACGACCTCTGTTAGGGGTCCACGCTCACCCGTGTTCGGGGTTCATCCCGCAGCCGTTGTAAAGGGCTTCGCTCGGGCACGCCCCTTTACAAGGCTCTGACGACCCCTGTTCGGGATCCAAGCTCACCCCTACTTGGGGTTCATCTCGCAGCCCTAACTAGCCCTTGTTAGGGTTAGGGCTTGCGCGAGTACGCCCCTGTACGGCGCTCCGACGACCCCTCTTCGGGTTCCAAGCTCACCCCTATTCGGGGTTCATCCCACAACCCAAGCCCTTGTTAGGGCTTGGTGCGGGTACACCCCTGCACGGGGCTCGAACCCTCATCTCGCAGCCCTATAGGGCTTTGGCGCGGATACGCCCCTGTACAGGGCTCCAACGACCCCTGTTCGGGGTCCAAGCTCACCCCTATTCGGGGTTCATCCCGCAGCCCTTATGACGCTTGGCGCGGGTTGGCATCCTGACAGGGCTTGCCTGAATGAATTTATTTGCCTGCTATTTTTGTTTGCTCACGTAGCTCCTACTGTTCGCCTACCTCCTTCCTGGTCAAGGCCTTCACTTACCTACATGCCCAGCGAGCTACCTACCAAAGTCTGCAAGCCTGCCGATGGGTTTAGTCACTGGGTGCTTCGAGTTTAGGGTTTCAGAATTCAATGTTCTTTTTGCATATTTCAAGTTTCTTGTTTCCGTTGAGCCACAAGAACACAAAGCTACATTTGATTGGTTTGCTCGGCACAATGACAAACAAAAACCCAAACACTTTTCTTTGAACTTCGTGAATTTCCAAATGACACAATAACTTGGAATGTCTCCACTTTGTGCCTAGACCGACGGCCGAAGACTTGTGAAAAATCAAGATCTTGCGTCTTCATCGGTCTCACGCTTCCCCAACCAAATGCGGAAGCGCTAACCGCCTGAAATGTGAAATGTGATGCAACCAAACGGCTGGATACGGCTGGCCTCGGGCCTCTCAGAAGCATCTAGCTTCCACAAATCCATGAGCTTCTTTGTACCCGCAGGCATGTCATCTCCCGAATGCTCCGTGTGCCGCTTCCAGGCTGCCGAATGTGCATGCGCAGCAACCGGCTTGTGGCCGGCTTGAGTCCAGCTCACACTCTTCTGCTGCCTGGCTCCTTTGAGTTTGTGCGTCAATTTCCAACGACTGTTTCTGTCGTCGGTTTCGATGGCCACATCCTCAGGCATGTGATCACGCATCTCTTTGTCCACGTCTGCATCTTTCTTTGCATACTTTTGGCTGACCTCTTTTTGTGTGCCTGCCGTCTTCGCCGGCTCTTTTCTCTTCTTTGTCTGGGCAGCCTCTTTGGCAAGTAACAGTGACCAGATTCAAGACTGAAGAAGACGAAACGACCATCATTGCCTCTACCATCACCTTTTTTCGTCTACCATCACCTTTGTTTACCTTCATCGACACCTTTTTTTACCACCAACATCACCTTTCTTACCCCGACCATCACCGCTTTTAAGTCTACGACCATCACCTTTGTTTTACCTTTGCCCTGGCACCATTGAGTCACCGTAATTTCACCTTTTTACGTAATTCAACTTGCTGATCCACACGAATACAACACGAGATTGTCACAACTCTATCCATTTCCCTCCCTCTCTATCTCTCCCTCCCTCCCTCCCTCCCTCTCTACTTCTGCACATCCCCTTTCCCACGTCTCTTTCCGTCTATTATGTTTGACATCTTTATCTTTCTTCGACTCTCTTTCTCCTTCGCTTCCCCTCTTCCTTTTCCTTCTCCCTTTGTCTCCCGTCCTTCGCCCTCTACCACTCAGAAGGAAGACGGACGATTCACAACGGGCAGCAAGAGTACAGACCACGGAAAGGGAGAGTGAATCCGAGAGTGGCAGAGGGACAACCAGAGCCAGGGAAAACATGAACAAAAACAAAGCCACAAAGAAAGAGAGAAGGACACTCAAAGAGAGAGTGGGGGGACAAAAGTAAGAGGCGATGCGGAAAGCAACCGGAAGCGCTTTGCGCTCAGAGTCCGTTCACTCCTGGTTCTCCTCTTCTGTCTCACGGTCTTCGTGGTAACAAACCAAGAAGAGCTTGTGGAGGAAGAAAAAAGGCAAGCGTTTTCTTCTGCACTGACCTTGCCACCTCTCGTCAGCTCTCGTTTCTTTGATTCTCGTGTCTGGCGGAAGGTAGGAACCAGGAAGGAGAGAAAAAGAAGACGGATAAATAGATTCAGAAGCAAGAACGGAAAGGACAAGAATGAAACATGACGGAAGGAAGAGAGAGGGACTGACAGAGAGAGAGAGAGAGAGAGAGAGAGAAAGAGAGATGGAGATCAGAGACAGTGGAAGGGCTGGGAGGGGCCTGCGTGAGTGCGGAGAGGGTGGAGCTGGCGGTGCCGCGCGCCGGGGGTTTGGCCCAAGGCCTCGCCAGACCGGGCCCACCTATTTTTTCGTGGCAGTTTTTTTTTTCGTAACGCGGCATAAACTTCAGGCCATTGCTTTTATCTAGCTGCAGCAAAGGTCTCCAACCCTCAATCTGCATATAGTTGATGGGGTTGGAAGCCCAGATTAACACATATAATACATCGTTGTATCATATAGATTCGAAAATACAGAGACACACCAAACACACAGGCAAAATTCACCTGCGCCGGGCCGAAACAATTCGGATTGTTCCGCCCCAAGGACATGTCGGCATCTTATATCATCAGCATCCAGGAAACCACACATAAGTCACATAACCACACCAGGCATCCGACATTCCATTAACGAAGCCGACCGCCTTGTTGATGTTCCTGGTTAGGGTCACCCGCATGCCAATATGGATCTCCAACTCCTGGGGCCTGCAATCGCACAACTGCCCGAATGCGTCGTAGTTGTCCTGATTGCTTTCGTAGTCTGCACGCACGTTTGCGGCGGCCTCCTCGTCTCTAAAGAGCGCTGCGACGGCCAACTGGTTGAGCACGGCGGTGGCTTGGCGAGTCACGGTAACGAATGTGGCATCAGGCCATTCTCGCAGCATGGCCTCCATGTCCATGTCGGTTGGTTCCTGGCTGTAGCCGGGGCCTCTGTCGGGCATAGCGCGGTGGCCTCGGATCATGCTGTGCAGCTGTCCTTTAGAAGGCTTTGCCGTGCGCAGCAGCTCTAGCTTCCATTTCAACTCCTCGCACCGGCAGCGTCTCATTTTGTGCAGATGGCGCTTCACGACGTGCTGCCAGCGTGCGCTGTCCGTGGCTCTCGTGCCGTCCATGCCCTGGAGCTGGTGGAAGTCGCCGACGAAGACGAGTGCCGGCCGACGGTCGGCGTTGTCCCACAACCAGAGGATGCGCTCGAAGGTCTCTTGCGACAACTGCCCAACTTCGTCAATGACCACCACATGTCTCGTGTCTGTTCTTGTGCAGGAGAAACATGCCGTGCAGCGTGTCCACGCCCAAGTCCGGAAACTTCTCGCGGTAGGTGCTGCCAACATCCCTGTGGGGCAGGCGATGCCGACGTGCGCCCCGGCTTCGACGGCTCGGCGAATGGCGACCTCCAGGCTCGTGGACTTGCCGCTGCCGGCGGGTCCAACACGCAGAACGGCTTGGCGACGCGCGGCCTGGTTTTGGCTGGAGGGTGGAAGGTAGAAGGGAGGATATGGGCTGGAGGGCGAGGCAATGGAGGCGGCCGGAACGGGGAGGCTGGACGGTGAGGCAGGTGGCTCCAGCTGAGAGCTTCCAGGTCATCCCAGAATGGTTACAGTGAGGGCTGAGGACATGTAGGAAAGATCCTATATAGTGTTATCACGTACCTTGAGGAGCGTCTTAAGGTTCAGGGTTTGGGACGTCTGCTACTTTGATGTACGGGGTGTATAAGTTGCAACATCAGGATGTGAATTTGCTAATAACTCGAGTGCTTGTATGGTGTCTACTTCGATTTTCGGGCTTTCATATTGATATGGGTTTTGCTACTGGAGTGCTCGAGGTTTCGGGATTTGGGACGTCTGCTGTTTGGATTTTGACGCTGGGCGCTTAAGGTTACAGGTTTGGGACGCAGTCATTGACGCCGTAGTCGTCGTCATGGTCATCGTAATAGCAAGAAATATTAAGATTGCTAAAAACATTAAAAAAAAATTGTCATTATAATCATAGGGTGTGTAGTGTATTAGACTAGTATTAATATTAGCACAAAGAACAGCAGCACATTATACGTAAGGTTCCTGCCACATATCTATCTGTCTATCTGTATATATATATATATATATATATTATAGATAGACAGATAGATAGATAGATCGATGCACATAGCGCCTTTGTGGTGAGTCGCATCTGTGTGTTGTGTCTTCGCGCCGTGTCTTCGCGTCATTTCCTGGTGTCTTCATTTCGTGTCCTGGCCTGGCTTCACGAGGTGTCTTCATGCCGTGCTTTCGTACAACCTTCTTGTGTCTGTACTTTCTGTGCTCCCAATTGTCTCTCAGTGCCGTGTGGTCTTGTCTTGGTAGCGGCATGTCGCCAATCCCCTCGCATCTAGAGAAGTTGCAGGAGAAAGTCGTCAAGATATCAAACCTGCAGCAAAAAACGTGCAGCTTCATCCCGAGGACGCGGCAGCTAAGTACTGCAACTCCTCTGCAAAGCTGTGTGTAGTCGCACGGGCAGCGTGAGACCTTGACAGCAACCTGGTCACAGAACGCAGCGGCAGCCTCTCTCCGCAAATCAAACGCTTGACAGTGCCTGGCGGTTGTTCAAGGACCCCAGGAAAACCTCTCCAAAAGCGCCCTCACCCAGCTGCCGCTTGAAGACTATCCTGGCAGGCCAAGTGCGCTCTTGCGGCAGTCGTCCTCCTTTGGATCACCAGGGCGCTGGCTCCGTTCCATGTATGATCTTGTTGCGCGCTACCGTTAAGCCCAAGCCCGCAAGTTCCTCATGGTCGGCAAAGTGTTCCCGAGCGCAAGTGGAAGCGTGCGAAAGCACCGGCTCAGCTGCCTCAGCTGTCTCAGGCGCATGATCTGCTTCCTGAACGCACAAGTGCAAACAAAGCCACAATGCGCGTCACAAACGCCTCGCATCGCAACAAACGAACTGCGACACTCCTCTGCGATATGCAGGGCGTCGCTGGGCACCTGCGCACATGTACGGGAGTCGGCCGTTTGACATCGTTTGACATCCACACACAGAAGGAAGTACGTCAAGGTTATCAATTTTCTTGTCAGCTCTTCCCATGAGATCCCGAACGCATTTAACGGACTCGATGGACGGGGAGAGATTTGAGCAAATTTCCCGTTTGGCAGGCATTGGAATGGGCGCTGGTCCATGGGAAGAACTGACGCCTTACGATTCTAGGGCCGAGAATAAGATGTGGAAGCTGCTTGTGGGTGGCGTATGTGGCTGGGGAAGTGGATGCTAGGTTGGGGAGTGCATGGGTGTAAACGGTGTAGGGTCACGGGGACGCCAAAAAGAAGAAAACACACATCACTTTTGATATCTCTGTCAAGAATGAGCTCTCGATTTTTTCGGTCCCCGGCGTAATTGCTACAAACAGCATTGCACCAGGCACAGTGCTGGGCGTTGCCTTGCGGAACCCAAAGTGCAGCCAAACACAACATCCCACCCGACAGATTTGATTAAAGTGATTTGAATGCTATTATGTTACAGGCCCAAGAAAGGCTGCTGATCACGTGCAACAAACTCAGAAGGTGGCAACCGCCTTCAGAGCTGGACCCGAAATCTCGGTCTCTGTAAACGAGAAACTGCGCGTAAGCTCCAGATCAAGAGTTCCGCTCCCAAAACCTCCCGGAATGGTATGCTGCACACGAAGGCAGCTTGGAGGTGGCCACGCGGCTCAAAAACCAGGGCTGGGGGGGGTGGGGTGGGGGTGGTTGGGCGACACCCAAACTGATTCGCAAAATTGTGGGGCTTATGCTTCCGCGAACGCGTTGTCACAGCACTCTTTGCGCGGTTTCACTGGAATGTAATTACATGGGTTTACGCTCTTTTTGCACTGTCTCCCGGCTTTCCGCATGCTTTCCGCACCGCCCGGGCCACCATCATGAACATGAGTTGGTCGGTGTCCCCAGGCACCCGTGAACCATCAGCATGAGCAATATGCCGGCCTCGGCCGGGGGAATATGATGCTCATGATGTTTGCCCTGCAACGGTGGGCCAGTGGCAGCCAATGCTCATGACATCTCATGACCATGGGGCGGCCGGGGGCTAGGGCTGGGGGGTGTTGTGGCGACCGCAAGGCGCATTTGCAGACATTCACACTTCGAACACCATTTCGGTGCAGCGTTTACACTCATGCTGCCCCGTACCCCAGGCATCGTCAGCATCATTGCGTCGGCATTTCTTATTTTCGTTTGGGGTCTAGCTGTCTCCATGTCTTGTCTGTGCTGGGCCTTAATTATCATCATAAGGCATCTCATCATCATGTGCGCCACGCAGTTGTTGATTCGGTTGTTGAGCCTCAGCCTCGCTTGCAAGGCTCCACGCGAATTTTGATCGGAATATACAGATCTTTGGTTTCCAAACATCCCCAGCACCCGCCAATGGACAGCATCGTGGAAATCAGCTCAGGTTGGTTTGTGGCCAGGCACAAACAAAGACCACCCATGCAGAAGAACATCCCGAGTGTCCGCAACTTAAAGTACTTATTGTAACAGGCACAATAGCACCCGCTCGACCCGGTGCCAGCGGATCAGCTGGACGCTTTCGCTCGTCACTATGCCGGCCGCAGCCGGGGGGGCGGATGCTTATGATGTTCGCGGGTATGGGGCGGCCGGTGCGGTCGACCCGTCGCAGCTAGTGCTCAGGATGCAAGTACAGTTGCTGCTCATTGATGCTCGCCCAGAGCTCGGCCGTTTTACCAGCACTCTGCAAGCATTTCATAGTATTGACACGACTTTTGTACGGTTTCCTTCAGCTTTCCGCATCGCCCGGATCAGCATCATGCGCCGCAGATGGCGGTGCTGTGGCTGCCTCCTGCTCGTCTTGCTTTGCAGGGGAGGCCTGTGCAGCACAGACGCTCGACGTGTTGCATGCACTGAGACCACGAACCAAACGCCCAACGTGCCTGGGCGAGCTTGACTGAAGAAGGCGCCAGCCAGGTGCCCACTGAGGGCAATTTGGCGAACCTGAAAGACCCACCCACATGTTGCTAAAGGCACGTGGCAGTGTTGCAGCGCCCCAGCTCAGCACCCAACGGCTTGATCGCAGGGGCTGCTGCCTACCAACATGCTGACTGCTGGAGCAAGGTTGGGATGGGCTACATCACTGTGACTTATGCTAAGGCAGCCGCAGGAGGTTTGGCCACTTGCTCTGGCTTTGCGGGAGCTTGTGGTGGCGAGAGCTTCGCTGACTGCTGACCTGCTTCAGCCATTGCAGCCTCAGAGTTGCCAAGTCATGTGCAACGCGCAAGCTTGTAGTCAGGCGGCTGCACAGCTGGGTGGCATGCTGGCTTTGGGAGAGCGACACCATTGGACTTCAAGGTGGCCTGCAGTAGTCTTCTGTGCTTGCAGCAGTGCCTATTCGGCATCCACGGGGATTGACAACCGCAGCAGTGCTCTGATGGCCCAATTTCGCGGTCTTTTTCAGCTACCAGGCACTCCTGCTCGCAATCACGTTGTAAGGGGCCTTGACTTTCCCGTGGTTCATGTCGCATGATGGAGCTCCGATGCCAAATCCATAAAACTGTGTTCAGCAGCTGATGGGGCGTCGAATCCCCTCCAGCCCCAAACCGCCTCACGTAAGCAGTTGAAGCTTCTTTGAAAGCTTCATTGTGACTATGTTTCGCACCAAAGAAAACATAATGTAGTGCACGCTGCTCCTTTGTGTTTAAAAGTACCGTCTCGGGCAACTGAGCAGGCGGCTGACAGAACAGCCGTCAAGCTCCCGTCTTTCGCCGACTTGAGCAACACATCACGTGCCTGGCTGCACAATGCACAAAGAAAGGGAATGCTACGTCTTAAGTCGCACATGATGAGAGCCTTGGACATGGGGCGTGTAAAGCAGCGCATTGCTGCCATGGAAACACTCAGGGACGCTGCCTCCACTCGCAGGTCGTTCAACTCAACTGCCTGGGGTCTTTCAATCTCCTATGCGGCTCACTCAAAAAAGTGCTGTCCGGGAACCTTCAGGGCTCCGCTTAGTGTAGGTTCCTGAAAAAGAAAGCTTTAAGGTTGTGTAGGTTCAGCATGGTTCAGCTCCACACATTTTAGACTCCAGGCTGCGGGATCATTCAACATGTTTTTGCTGCGGGGATCTGCAGGGAGCTGACATCGAAATACATAGAGGGATCTGACAAGAGGAAGAGGCTCCTTGGGCTGCCTGCCACGAGTGGACAGCAAGTGCTAGGACTGTGGCCGGCTGTCTTGTCAACTCCGGAGGGAAGTCCTGCAATCGATAGTGCTGCTTGGTTGGGTCTCATCTGGTGGCTGTGGGTCGTGATGCATCTTGAGCACATAGTCCTCCCCTCTCTCACGGAAGAAGCAACACTGACACTGGCCCATGGCTGCATGTGGCCTAGAAGGGCACGAAATGACTGGGCGCGGCGCTGAGCCTGAGCCGCACACTATGGGGTACGTCTTCTCGAGCATGCTTTATGATGTTACCCAGATTTTGGGAATATGCGACAAGTGTCTTGAAAGGACCAAGTTCGTCTTCGGAAACCTACCCTGGCATCAGCGCAGAAACTAAATTAAGGGCTCCCTACTTGCCAGATCTTACACAGGTCTGGCTACATGAACCTGAAGGCGTATTCCTTCCTCAAGCGGGTTTGGAAGTCCTGAGCCGAAATTTCTCCAGCTCGTTTTGGCGTGATGCTATGAGCTCCAACGGGGAGTAAACTCCCAAACCCTATAAGCAGATAAGCTTGAGCAAGACGTATAATCCCTTCGCCAGATGGTTGAGGGTGCACAAGATTGGGACTTGAGGAACTAATATTTGAAGAAGAATGGCCCGCTCTATGTCCAAGCGGAGCCAAGCTTGCGAGCGCACGATGAAATCGCATGGCGTTCCCCTTGTCCAGAGATCCTCTACATTTCAAGATTTTAGGGTTTAGGGATTACAACGCGTTTTAAGGTTTATGGCATCATTTATACAGTGTCTGTGTGGGGTAACTCAGCATGCTCGCACGCAGGAACGAAATCCTTCGTACGAATACTCCTTCCATACCTCTGAAAGGATGGGCTATTAGGCCACCCCAAGTAGGGCCAAGAGTTTGTATGATTATTTAGAGAAGTTGCGCTCGATCAGAGTGCTTCTAGAGCTAAGTTCAAAAACAAAGCAGACTCCCCAAAAGAACAGTCGCATGTTCGAACCAAACAACAACCCCCGTGTGGCAGAAGCCAACATTGCCTCTCTGCGCCCTAACTTAAACCCTATATAGATTCCGTCCTAAACCCCAAACTGCAAAGCGGCCATCGCAGCACTTTCTTGCATGTCTGATAACCTGCTCAGGACTTCGGCCGCTTGGGGTGCGCATGCTCGTCTGCAGCATGCCTGGAAGTCAAGCATGTCAGGGATGGAATTGGAAACTTCATGAACCACAGCACTGCCGTGTACTGGCCTATAGGTTGTGCACGTCCATGGACTCGGCGACACGGGCCAAAAAAACTTCACTTTGCTCAGTCATGCGCAGTAGCAGTCACTAGCAAAATCTCGCGGGCCACACCACATCACATGCTGCTTGAGAGCTGGGCGAAATTCCACGGATTGAATCCGTCATTGAAACCACCACCTGAAAGACGGGGTCTTCTGAAAAATCCACTGTTCACTTCGCCACAAGCCGGATCCACTGTTCACTTCGCCACAAGCCGGCCTTGGTGGCTTGAAGAGGCGCCCGAAGAGGCTGCCACCATGTCCCAAGGATTACGGCCTGCAACTATATCTACAAATCGATAAAACGTTGCGTTGCATCTGCATGTAAGCCGCTTTGCTTTTGGGCACCCAGCCTTCGTCAGTAACTTGCCAAGAAACTTGCCACAGGTCCTGACAGATACTTCGTCGACACAAACTCCCAGCTGCCCCCAACAGAAACGAGCGCTCCTTCGGCATCAGTGGCACAAACTGAGTGTGCAAACTCCACCAACGAAGCCACAAAGCACATTTGCCAGATGGATTCACAGCACAAAATGACCGACCAAGTCGAAACTTGAGCAGTCACAGCCGTCGGGCTGTTTCCCGAGGTTTCCAACGTGGGGTGGAAAATTCAACTAGGCAGGATGCGGGTAAACGTGAGGTCTGCTTAGGTGTCTAGAACGAAACTTCGACAGATCTGTAACTGTAAGCGACACAATGAGCGCACAAGCTGGAGGCAGCAAGCTTCCCTCTACGAAAACAGAACGAGCCGCCAGAGTTTTCAAATTAGGGGATGGGAAAAAATGAGTTCGAACCTGAGTTTTCTTGCTTGAGGGGTGGTTTATCGATCTGATGTCAACATGAATGAACGATATTGAGGGCGGGGCAGTGCCGTCAAAGGGTACAAGCAACTCCTGGCATGACCAAAACCACGTTACAAGCTCAACGCCGCATTGAAGAGATGGCACCGCCTCGGATTGCTCCCACCTGCGCGAAGCGGCACCTGGACAGTTGGACAGAGCACCGGTAAATGCCGGCGACATGAAACTCACTCGTTTCCGGCAAGTGGACCAAGCGCACTGCGTGAAACAATCAGCGACACCAGGACATGCACACTGTCATGTACACCTCCAGAGTGGGTAGGGCGCATCTTCCACGAAACCCAATTTGGCAAGGCTGCCTGATTCAAATGAGTCTTCTGAAACATCTTCCAGCACCCATTGGACATCCCACGGGCAACCTGAGCTGTGTGCATGGTGGCGAACAAGTCAAGTTGCATATATTTTTCACAGACCCGTGACTTCTGCTTGTTCGCTGCGCAGCGAATTTGGTCACGACGCTCCAGTTCTTGCGCGGACTTCGCTCCACTTGATCTTGCAGTGGTCCTGTTGCTACCGTGTCAAACTTTGGAATGCTGACTGCAAGAGTGCATTCCTTCAAGGAGAACCTGACACAAAGCGTCCCGAACAAATATTTATGAAGCCGCCCCAAGACCCGTGTTGCATTGGAGGCCATACCTGAATGGCGTTGCCGCACTCTGCTCTACCGGTTATCCGCACCGGTGTACGGACAGTCGAACGCACCACGGAGATGGTTCGATCATTTCGCCAAGGTGCTCAAGAAGCTCCGGTGGAGCCAACACAGTCTGGACCCTGGTCTTTTGCTTTGGCGCACTGACTCCACCATCGGGGCCGTGCTTCACCAGGAAATGCGAGCGATCGGTGGGGGCGGTGGTGGTGGTGGTCAGGGTGGTGAAGGCGCCAGGTGTGGGCGGTGGGGGTGGTGAGGGCGCGGGGGACTCTGAAAGCCCTGAACTTAAAACGGGAACTGTTCTGCTGCACTCCGTGATTAAGCTCCGAACTAGAAGTCGACGAGGGATCCATAAGTGCACCTCAATTTGGTCACATCTCAAACTCTGAAAGTCCTGAACTTAAAACGGGAACTGTTCTGCTGCACTCCGTGATTAAGCTCCGAGCTAGAAGTCGACGAGGGATCCATAAGTGCACCTCAATTTGGTCACATCTCAAACTCTGAAAGTCCTGAACTTAAAACGGGAACTGTTCTGCGACACTCCGTGATTAAGCTCCGAGCAAGAAGTCGACGAGAGCTCCATAAGTGCAACTCAACTTGGTCACATCCCAAACTCTGAAAGTCCTGAACTTAAAACGGGAACCGTTCTGCTACACTCCGTGATTAAGCTCCGAGCAAGAAGTCGACGAGGGATCCATAAGTCCACCTCAACTTGGTCACATCTCAAACTCTGAAAGCCCTGAACTTAAAACGGGAACCGTTCTGCTGCACTCCGTGATTAAGCTCCGAGCTAGAAGTCGACGAGGGATCCATAAGTGCACCTCAACTTGGTCACATCTCAAACTCTGAAAGTCCTGAACTTAAAACGGGAACCGTTCTGCTACACTCCGTGATTAAGCTCCGAGCAAGAAGTCGACAAGGGATCCATAAGTCCACCTCAACTTGGTCACATCTCAAACTCTGAAAGCCCTGAACTTAAAACGGGAACCGTTCTGCTGCACTCCGTGATTAAGCTCCGAGCTAGAAGTCGACGAGGGATCCATAAGTGCACCTCAATTTGGTCACATCTCATACTCTGAAAGTCCTGAACTTAAAACGGGAACTGTTCTGCTGCACTCCGTGATTAAGCTCCGAGCCAGAGGTCGACTACGGACAGGGATCGACCGGTGCACCTCAGCTTCAGATGCGCCCTCTGCTGGAGTCATGCTGCGGATCGTTACGAAAAGCTCAGGGCTCCCGCAGGAGCTCGACGCTGATGAGAAGGCTGCAGAATACAGCAACAAAGCAAGTATGACCGGTAGTATGCCAAAATGACATCTGCAGGTCTGCATCACAACCGTCTGAGTGCCAAGCTCGGGGGTACAGGCATCGAAGAAACAAGGGTCAAGAATGCCACCAGTCCTGAACACCAAACACGTGATAAAACCTTCTCCTCGACGCATCGTGGGAGTGGAGTCGGGTACGGGCACCAGTTGTTGAGCCAAAAAAAGTGCACCGCTGCAGCAACACAAGAAGCATGACAACGTCAGCACCCAAGACCCGTTCTTGAATCAGCGGCGTGCTCTCACACCATGTTATTATGCAGGGTCTGCTTGGTTGGGATGCTCCGCACGTGCACTTCCAGCGCTGATGATCAGCAGATTCAGCAGGGTAGTGGCCCCCTGAAAGTAGGAATTTTGTGCCCTGAAATGCTTAGACATGATGAGCAGGGGGTGCAGGAAGTTGGAGGCCTCTTGCAAGCTCTTGGCCTTCGCGGTGTAAGGATTTTACCACCCGCCCA